>QVRM01004646.1:0-472563 GCA_003439945.1 Dermanyssus gallinae | reverse complement strand
TTAGCGACAAAGCCTTTGCCTTGCATTCGGGAGGACTGGGTTCGAGACCCAGACCTGGCCACTCTTAAATTGGTTTGCATAGTTTCCAATTTAAACAAGGTAAATGCCGGAGTGGATTAAAATTAGCCATGACATGAACAACCGTACACGGGCAGAAGCCTTACGGAAAATCTTTTAAAAAAAAGAGTCATCGTTATGATGTTTCTGCTGCGATAGAGCATAACTGGTGAGCGCACGTCTTCAGGAAAGCGCCCGTCTGTCCTGCGTAGTTCCTGTCCAATCTCTGGGCAGCGTCTACTGACCGATTGGCAACAATCCACGACAGAAACGGGGAGGAAGATAGAGACAAAGAAACAGACAACTTGACTGATCTAGCGCGATGCGACCTCATCTATGCGTACGTCGAGCGTCTGCCGATCCGACTCGGTACCACCACACCTGTCTCTCTTCTCTCAGGATGTCTCTCTGTCAGACTGCGTCAGCGGAATGCGCTGAGGGACCGGCACGTTAACCTACCTCGGTGCTGCTCGTTGCCAGGCCAGTGCCATATGGCCCTGCAGGACAAATAGGCAGACGAACAGAACAGTAGCGACCGTGACATAATGGCAGTAGCGGTGGATGGTAACGATAAGCAATGGGTGGTTTAATAACACCGTTAATTAACCGTTTTCCTGATGGTGATTTTGTCAACCATATTCCATACATTGCGCTATTGTGCACGCTATGCTGGGTCATCCCTCTGCTGAACTCGTTCATTTTGTTTCGTTGTTCTCTCCTCAATCCTTGACAATCCATCATTAACTCTGCAGTTTGGCAGCGTCTCCTTCCTTCCCCGGCGACCATTTTCTTCATTAGTGGATGGCAGTGGCAACTGCACCTCTACCAGCAGCAGCATTCGAATGAATCGGGTGTCATGAAAGTAGATCTCGCTGGCTTAGTGCTGGTATTAGTGCTGGCATCATCATCATTATTGTTGTTGTTGTTGCTGTTATTATTGCTGTTGTTATTGTTGTTGTTGTTGTTTCGTTGTTGTTGTTTTCGTTGTTGTTGTTATTGTTACTGTTGTCTTTATTGTGGATGGTGTGTGAGTATGTGCTGTGTGTATGCATTTTCATTTTGACTTACCTACCTGCCTCTCTGTGGTGGTCGATGAAACGTTGAGAGACGAATGTCTTTGTCTTTTGGTCGCCGATGAAAGCGAATCGCATGCGATTGTTTTGCGCTGATATCCGTTGTTGGCCAGGTCGTTTTTCAATGTGTTTCAGTTGTTTTGGTTTAGGAGTAGTAGTCTTGTGGGGTGTGTGTTATGCTAGCTATGTTTAGGCGTTACGCTTGTTTGAGTTCGTATGTGTGTTGCCGCACCTGCGTACCCCCACGCAGTCAACGTAAACAAGAAGACAGAGGAGAGACGAATGGACTTACAGGTCTCACCTACATTTCTCTCTGTCTCTATCTCTCATTCTTTCTCTCGGCCGCTCTTTCTCTCTTGCTGTATCGATATACGCGAGGCCAAGTGAGTAGATGCCACTTATTAATCATGAAGCGTCATCATCGCCATCATGGATATTTTTTATTATTACCATCATCATCATCATCATCATAATCAGCAGCAGCAGCAGCAGACACAACAGCATCACGTCATGCGGTCTATTGGCGCCATCATTCCTTTTCTCTTGCTGGAAGTATCAAAAAGTGTAATCTCTCTATAGGGAGCCATCGCGCCTTGTTTATGAAATGGCGCGTCGGCGGAGAAAGACCGTTACTGACGGCGTTCCACCGTCCCGTAGACGGGAACTCGACGAAAACAGTCGAGGGCTTCTTCTCCGTATTTCGAAGTGGCGCGCATGCACCAACATGGTCACTTTGTCGAGATCTTATTGTCTTCCAACGTTGGCCAGAGAGCGTCGTGCCCCAGCACTTGCTGTGTTTGGTCGCCTCGAAGGTGTGCGACGCTCGACCGTAAGTTATAGACCGCGATGAGCAGCTCGGTTCCCGGTGTTTACAGACAACAAAGTTGAACAACGGCCTCCGAAGGTGGGAGCCGGCTGCACCGGGAGGCGTTCTTGTTGTTGATTTCGAATCACTTGCCTTTGAAACACTTTTCGGAGGTTGTTGACTCAATGTGGGTATGCGAGCGTGTGCACGTGTCTATGTGTGTACGTTTGTATCTGTGCGTGCCTACATGCCATTTGGATTCAGCTATCCAACGTGTCATTGTTCCTTAATCATAGGTGATATAATAGGTGGTGGTCATGACATTGTCGCTCTGGTGTCGTGATGGGTGAACAGGTTGTCCGTCTACGAGAATCAGGGTCGATCGCCGGGGGTGATTGTCTTTCTTGTATTGCATTACATCTAGTAATTAGACAATGTGCTTCAGCGGCGACCTGCTGCTATATTGTGAATTTCCCTGTCTCTCTCTCTCTCTCTCGTTCTTTACCTCTATCTGCCTCCATTTCTGCTTGGCGTATCAAGGCAGGTCACAAAAAAGGCTCCAGTGAAGCGGGTCGAAACAACTAGACTAGGGCGCAACAGGTGCCGCCGAAGAGAGTCGATGGCAGAAAGAAGTCAGGGTGGTCACACACGTATGATCATCGCTGCGCTGCTGTGGTCGAGGAGGCGGAAAAGGAGGAGATAAAGAGGGACGGGACGGTGGTGGTGACTTCGGTGAGTCGGTTCTATTCTGTTCGGCCGTCGTCGATGACAGCATCGACGATGATTCGAATTCGGCAACGATGAGGAGGAGGAGGAGGCTACGGATCGGATCTTGTCAATCGAGTCGGTGGGTCGGTCGGTCGGTCGGTCGCGTATATAGGTTGTGTCTCGTCGTGGCCGTTTGAAACAGGCAGCCAGTCAATCAGCCTGCCAGCCATTGAGCCTGGTAGATAGACAGACAGATGTACAGCATGCAGAGCTGGGGCCGGATGACGTTAAACTTAAGACGACGGCGATGATGACGACGACCGTCGGCTGGCCGTTACCGATTGTTTGGCTCGCTTGGCTTGCACCTTCACCTCAATCGAGCGCCAATAGGGCCAGTCGTGGCCTATCTGGCGATATTTGCCTGCCGGTCGCCAACCTGTTGGCGAGCGGCGGTGAAGGAACCTGATGACTGGTGACCCTGGCTTCAGCCTCCTCCTCCCTGGCTATTGCTGCTTAGTGAAGTCGGCCTGAGCAAGTTGACCGAGCGACTCTTAAAACTGGCAGCTTGTCACCGATCCATGGATCGAATAATAATAATAGCCACGATGTTTACCAATCATATGATAAATAAATAGATATGTATAGTAACCAATTGTAATAATAATCATCATCATTTTAATAGTCTGTAGAGGCAATGCGTTGTTACAATGGTTACCAAAACCCATACCGTAGCATAGAATCTGGCAACTATTTACTTATAGTCATCATCATCATTATATATTATGGAAGCTTCAAAGATCTAATATTATTACTAAGACTACTATATATATATATATATTTTTTTTTTTTTGCATAACTGTCAGATACCGACTACTACCACTTAGTATTCTCACGCTGGCGTGGTAACGGGGCCGATCATTTGAAACACTTTGCAGCCCACTAAAGAAGATATCAGATACAGAACAAGAAAGAGAGAGAGAGGTTCTGTTTTTGCTCGACGAAATTGAACAAAGGCAGAATTAAGCATAATAAAAGTGGGATGAATAAACATAGAATCGAAGCGGGGAAAACGGGCAGAGGGCAGAGGAACGCCGGTACCGTGTCGGGGACTTTAAGGGGACTGACCGACTGACCAATCGTCGTATTAATACACGTACGCGAATGCACAGGCTAGCGGGCTGTAGCGTAGCGTAGTCGTGGTGTGTTCGTAAAATGACCGTTTCTTGACATCACCAATGTGTGGGTTGAGTGGGAGTTGGCGTTCGTTTCGTGGCCGCGGCCCCTCACGTATTACTTAGAGTTCTCAGTTGCATTGCGTTGGGTTCGCTCGCAGCTCGTCGTTCGTGTGCAGAGTGGTACTCTCTGGTCAGTCGGACGAACACTTCGTCTGTACCACTCGACCAGAGTGTTGTGTTGTTGTTGCTGTATTTGCTCATTCATTCATTCATTCGATCGTTCACACATTGTGACGATGTACGTCGATGTATCCACAACAGGGCCGCTGCGTTTCAGCCCAACCACCACCACCACCACCACCACCAGCACGACGCTGCTGCCGATGACAACAGCTAACGGTGTGCTGGCATTTTGCGGTGTCTCGTTGTTGCAGGATCAGTACGATAAGATCTCGTCGCACACACAGAATGGCATCCAGTTTCTGGAGAACTTCCACACGTTCGTCAAGGAGCGCGCCACGATCGAGAGCGAGTACGCCGACCGGCTACGCAAGATGGCTCGAAAGTTTCAGCCGAAGAAAGGTCGACAGATGCCGGTCGAAGACGACGACACCAACTTCACGACACATCTGGCTTTCAACGCCATGCTCAATGAGATCGCCGACCTCGCCGGCCAGCATGAGACGATTTCGGAAGCTCTGCTGCAAAGCATCGCCAAAGAGATCGCAAGCCTCGTCCGCGAGCTCAAGGATGAACGCAAGCGGCTGCTGGCCGAGGGCAGCAAGCTGCAGCAGAACCTGCAGAACTGCGTCGCGCAGATGGAGAAGTGTCAGCGCGCCTACAGCAAGGCTCACCGCGATGCCGAAAAGATGCAGGACAAGTATGAGCGAGCCGAAAAGGACATGCACCTGTCACGAGCCGAGGTCGAAATCGCTAAGCAGTCTGCCATAACGAAGAACCAGTTCTGCGAGGACGCCAAGGCGGAGTATGCGTCACAGCTACAGAAAACCAACGAGCTACAGGTAAGCCTATCATCTACGGTGACGGTGACCATCTTCTGTTTTTGCTATTATGCTTGTTACTGCTTCTATTTCAATTACATTGAAAATTGCCGTATATTCTTTTGTTCGCAAGCCAAGCAGCTAGTCGCACGCTAGACGGTTTGTATTGTTCCATATTCATACTCAGAATGTGAAATACATTTCTGCACTTTCCCATTCAGCGATGTCATTGCCGTTTTGTTTAATCCAGCAGATAAAAATATTGCATTCTCCCAGATCGTGCTAGGTTCATTGCCTAAAAAATATCTCACTTTGTCAAATCGGACCAAAATGAGTGTAGGTAGCAGAAAAGTTGTGTTTGGTGACATCTCCTTAAATTGTAAAATCTGGTTGAGCATTGTCTATAATTAAAAAAAATACTTCATCATTATCTTACTGCTATGACTTATGGTGAAAGGTCTTATTTTTGTGAGTCAATTCCGGACGCTTCCAAGCACAGACTTGCCCCAAATTGTTTACGAACCTCCACCCAATGGATCTTACTGGTGAGTAGCAAGAGACTTGACACTGGCTGTCTTGGGTCATATTTTATACCCACTAAAAACTCCTCTTGGCCTTTATAGCCTAGGCATTCCCGGAATACCTCTTCTGGTAGCGCATTCGGTACATGCTATTTTGGCAGGGTCAGAATCCGTTTGGGTCTCCCTTCTACGCTCCCTTCAGTTCTAGGTAGCTCCTTTCTTGCTTTATTGAAGCCTTGGCATCGGCATGCCGTGTGTTCTCTCCACAGTCACAAACTAGATAATCAGGTAATATTGGCCTGCAGTCTTTTGGTCCTCCGGAAGTGTCTTATTGTAAACTATTCCTTTGATATCTCACAGATGGACAGTATATTTCTTTATAAACGGCGTCCACTTTTAGCGACAAAGTTGAGAAAAAACATTTTCGGACCCCAGGATTCCCTTTGCGTCACATTATCGTAAACGATCCGCTTTTCGTCCCTGACGATCGTTTTTTTTTTTTATCATGGAAGGGTGTTGCAAGAGCGCGATGTAGTAGGTTTCACTCCATCAGTTCGTGCAAGAGCCGCACGTATGCTCACATATCCAGCACTTCTAAAGTGCACCACGCCGGCAATTTCATGAATGATGCGTGTTTGCGCCCACTAGAGTCGTCATTTGATCTGTGCGCGTCGTTGAAACGCAACCCAACAGCTTTGTGCCGTTAGTGCAGAAATGGCTGGACCAAAACTGTGCAAGCCAATTGCGAACTACGCGCTCAATAGAACTGCACGGCCGTAAAGTGCATCAATTCGGCAAGCCCCTTCTACGATATCGACTCTTTGCGTGGAAGGGGTAGCTCATATTCATAGACGTTGGCATATTGGTGTTATAATATATATATTCTTAGCGTATTTAGTTACTCAGAATTATGATTAATTGCATTAAAGCGCACTGAATGTGTTATAGACAAACGGCAATGACATTGCACCGCGATCGTATTTAGCAAAATCGGTAATTTTTCATTGCAGACAAAAACCGTCAAAATGTAAATCTTGATAGGAAAAGACGCAGACATTTTAAACACAAAAAGGTGACTAACCAGCATACATGTTCCGTCGAATGTTATATGTTATTATATATAATTTGGCGGAATTACATTTACTAATATATATATATATCTTTTTAATTTGTATAAGATAACTACATGCATAAAAATGTCTTGCCTACTTGTGGTGGTGTTGTTGTTGTCGTCTTTCAGCGAATGCACTTCAATGACTACATGCCACGCGTGTTCAGCGACCTCCAGCAGATGGATGAACGCCGGATCACCTGTATTCAGAGCTTCATGAAGGAGGTCGCACAGGCCCAGCTGAGGGTCAATCCGATCATTACGAAATGTCTCAACGAAATTATAACGGCTGCCGAGACCGTCGACCCCGTTAAAGATTCGGAGATGGTGGTGGACAAGTACAAGAGCGGATTCTACCCGCCCGAGGACTTTCCGTTCGAAAACCTCAGCGACGAGAGAACGAACGGCTCGAGTCTGACGTACGGCGCCGGCAGCGGTGTAAGCGGTGGTGGCGGCGGCGGTGGCGGTGCAGGCGGTGGAAGCGCCGGCGCCAATAAGGACAGACACACCATGCGAGGAACCGTCTCGAGTAAGACGAAAAAAGGTCGAGGACTTCTCAAGGGCATCTTTGGTCCCTCGAATAAGGTACGTCGCCGACAACAGCACACAATTACTGACTATCTTCTATCATCATCCGAGGGGCCGCTTCATTCTCCGAGGACGAGCCAGCAAGTTAGCAAGCGATTATTAATGCTGTCTGCCAATAATAGTATGTATTGTAATTAGAATTTACACAAGGCGACGTGACAAGGATCACAGGTGCTGCGTCAGTTGGTGTTGTTGTTGTTGTTATTATTATTGCTTATGAATATAATTCATGGTTTTATTTAAATTGTTCATGTCATTTAGAATTGTGAGGTTTGAACGTGTATTTCACTAAAGGCTAGCAGTAGTTTTCATCAACTCAAAGCGTCGCCAATGACAGAGGCAGCGCTGCCCTTACAGGCGGCAGGTAATAGTAATTGCCTTCAATATTCTTCTTCGCGCCGGTTTGTCACCTGTTACAGCTTCTACTCTTCTAGTCAGATTACGCAGCTGTTGCTTTCACTGTTGTGGTTATTGTTCTTGCTGCTTTTATGAATACTATTAATAATGTTTGACATTTATGTTGTTGTAATTGTCACTGCGCCTATGTACCATTAGTGTTTTGGTACCGTTGCTGCTATTGGTGGTACCTTCATTGTTTTTCACGACAATTTTTCTTTTAAACGAGTCGACCTTAGCAACAAGTATTGTCATTATGGTGTTATCGTCGATGCGACCGCTCTTATTACGGGTATGACAAGTGTTAGAAATACTAATAATAATATAGTTCTTGTTGTTGTCGTCGTCGTCGTTAATTTCTCGTTTCCATTACCCTGGAGACGCTTTATGAAATCGCATCGACGAATCGCTAACACGATCATGTTGCTCTTGTTTCTCTGCAATTCATCTAACGTCATAATCTCACGGATGACCGATAATGACGATGCGTCACTGGCTGTAAGTATCATCCGGACAGCAGTGAATGCCTGAATAGAGGACACATCTTTTCGAGCTGTGCGTGTTTTTTGGCTCTCCACTATCCGCCTATCTGTCACTCAGTCTGTCTGTTTGTTTGAGCGCCTGATTGTTTGCCGTACGTACGTGCGTGTGTGTATACGTGTGTTGTCTCGTATCTTAGCGTGGCCGTGTGGGTTGAACGTCGAACGCTCACATACGACCCTTCTAGTTTTCCACACTGTCACAGTGGCCACAGTTAGTGCGGTAGTATTAACAGGATGACGATGACTATCATAATTAGCTTGAATGGCTGACGCATGACGCATCCTTATTGCTTGACTGAGGACCACCACCATCACCACTACTATCACTACAAGAACCGACAACTCGTATTCCAAATGATCAGATGATGGCTAAGTTGACCCATCATCACCACCACCCAAACCACCATGATGATCATTCACCACTATGGAGATCGTCGTCGTCGTCGTCGTTCTTGTCCTTGTCCTTTGATCTTGGACTTTGCGTGCTTTCAACACTGGCGTCGGAGCTGGTCGCTCTCGTCGTCGTGACCTCATATGTACGTTTGTTTGTATGTATGTCTGCCGTCTGCATATGATTGGATTGAATAAATGCCCAATCCTGTCGTAACGACTCGACTGTGTTTGTCTCGATGAAAACGAAATCCTCCGAAGTCATGTTCCTTTCTTGCACATTTACTATGTGGTTGCACTCCATTATCACTCGAGTCGTGCTTCTTCTTTTGATTTTTTCGTAACTTGTGTAATTAGTAGCTATGTGAATGTTTTATTTCTGCTTTTTAACAGCAAGTGTACCAGTGTAGTGGCAGTGTACGAGATGGCCTACTCAGTACGACTCTCAAATGCCAATGCAGGCTGTGCTTCTACATTCGGCAGTTTTTGCTCTGGTACTTTTTTTTGCTATCTGACTGACTGCTTGTTTGCATCGTCTTGCTGACATCATTTTCCGGTACATTATCTCGTCCATGCTATTAAGCAGGCCTGCCTGCCTGCCTGTCGGCTTTTGAATTCTGCCGCAATTCGATTTGTGGATCGTTGTTGGCGGACACATCATTGGTGATGGCAGACAACAATCACGCACACTTACGTACATACAGCCGTATGTATCCCATTTGTATGTCCAGGTGCCATGTCACGCGCATAGGCATAGAATTTGTTGCTGTGGTTGTTTTACGTCTTGATCGCACTTTAAATCCACTTTGCTGCAATGAAGAGCTGCTTGCAGACGTTGGTGTAGCGCGTGCGCCGGGTGTGCCGTTTTGACCGCTCTCCGGTGTTGTCGGCAAGCATCGTCGCAGCCATTTGGATGCATTTTGTTTAGACCACTATTTTCCGAACGTAGCGAAAAACGCGCGGAAGCTGACAAGTGTGGCGGTGCGAACACCTGGCGGCGTCTGTGTCAGAAGGACAGCGTGCGCTGCCGCGACGGATGACCCACACTGGCGCGGCGGTGTGGTAGCGGTTTCACTATAGATATATATATACACATACATACATATACATACATATACGTCCACCCTTTAACGCAGCGTCCAGGGTGCTTCATCGTCAAAGTGGCTTGATTTCGCGCAGCACCACAGGCGACCGCTCGCCGGTGACTGTTGACGTATTGCAACGACGACTCCTTCCTTGTGCTGAACAACCGCCAGCACAGCTGCTGCAAGATCAGCGTCTTCATCTGCTACTGTGACAGAAGGAAGATGTTGCGCCGCTGCGCTTCCTGCTGACTATTATTAGTAGTGGAACAACGGCGATGACGGCGAAGACATGATGGGTCCGTGTTGCGAGAATACTGTCCGAAATATTGGCGAATTGTGGTGAGCTTCGTGTAATTCTTTCGACTGTAGCACATGGCGCAAGTTGTTGTTGTTGTTATCATTGACGTCGTCGTCGTCGTCGGCATCACCATCATCACTATCATCGCTGCTATCATCCGAGTCTGAGCAATCAGCTGCTTTCCCTGGAAGTCTATGAATGATCAACCACCACTGTGGTCATCACCACCGTAACTACCGCCGCCTGCCATCCAACAATACCAGTGGCAGCGGCAGCAGAAGCATTATCATCATGGGGTGCTGCAACACGATTGCTGCAGCTGATTCGGTAGCTACCGAGGACCACATCGTCAACAGCGACAACAACAACAACAACCACAACAACTACAACAGCAACAACAACGACAACGTTAATTGAGACGGTAGCAGCAGCAGCAGCAGCAACGGCAGTGGGACGGCTCATCATACTCGCATGATCATCGTGATCATGAGCACCATTTTCTTTATAACGATGATGAACACGATCATCATAGAAGCTGGATACGGAGGGTGGGGGTACGGAGCGTTGGGATTCGGCGCGGGGGGGGGGGGCTACTGGACAAGGGAACGAGTAGTGACCGATCGAAGCAAGCAAGCAACTGCGAATGATGGATGAATGACGGATCCAGTGGCAAACGGTCGTCGTCGCCGCCGCCGCCACCACCACCACTACCGCCCTAAGTGACCGACAGACCGTCTATCCGTCCCGCCGGCCGAGTGACCACGACGACGACCAACGACTGTGCCAGCCAACAGACAGCTGAGTCCAACGCGTCGCAAACAACGAACCGTCAACAGCGAAGTACGAACGGTCTTCTTTATCTGCTGCTGCTGCTGTTTATGATGTCTCTACCTTTACTAGTAAAGTTTTCGGGCTGACCCTCAGCCAAGATTTAACGTCCACGGAACTGTTTTTCACATTGCTTCATAGACGGACCCCCATAAATACAAATGTGCAGCGGTGGGGTTCGAACCCGCGCACCTATGTGTCTCCTCCGGTTGCGAGGCGGAGACTTAATCCACTACGCCACCGGGCTCTACCTTTACTACTACTACTACTACTACAGTAACGTGACGCTAGAACGGTCGGTCAATCGGTGGCTCGGTCAGTCAATCAGTTAGTCGGCCGTAGCCTCCTCCAGTTCGTCTTCCTCTCTCGTGCCTTGTGTGTCGTCGTCGCTCTTCCACCGACGACCAACAGCGCTGCTGTAGAGATCTCTCTTACTAGTCGCCGATATCTCTCTCTCTCTCTCTCTAACTAGCTGCTAGCTGTCAATTTATACGATCCATGAGAAACTACAGCCCCACTTCTTCAATCCATCCTGCGGTTTTTTGTTGTTGTTGTTGTTGCTGCTGCTGCTAGTCTGAGTCGCTGTCCCGCTGTTTCTGGCTCCTGTGCCGCTGCCACCTGGCATGCCGTTGGAATCGTTAAAATACATGGCTGATGATGACGATGCTGATGTCGATGATGATGATGATGATGATGGTCATGATATCGATTATGATATTAATGGCAGGAGTGCATCATATTGAACTAACGCAGTACTTTTTCATCTTGAAGAACGGCTGTTGCCGTTGTAGAAGATGTTAACAATATAATTGATGGTCATGATCGGCGCGATGATGATGATGATAATGAAATGAATAATGTTATCATCATCTCATGCCGCTACTACTGTTTCTCCGGCTGCACTAGCTGTTGTTGTTGTTGTTGTTGGTGTTGTTGTAGAAAATCCACGACTAAGCAGCG
Source organism: Dermanyssus gallinae (assembly GCA_003439945.1). NCBI lineage: Eukaryota > Metazoa > Arthropoda > Arachnida > Mesostigmata > Dermanyssidae > Dermanyssus > Dermanyssus gallinae. The sequence continues at coordinate 461,025 of QVRM01004646.1, read as the reverse complement.
GTTTAAATACAGACCGTCATCAAACAAACAGATGCACCCTTATAGATCTACGCATGGCCGTAACGAGTATGAATTAAAAGTCGTTTGCCGCCGCTTATAACTCACTCCTTCCCTCATTTTCATCTCGGGTGGTCGATGATGCAATCGTGATCTCGACAATATCACCTTCTAAGTAGTAGTTCAAATTCTACACTGTTTTTTCGTGATTTCGAAGTATGACGGCTGCCGCATGTTCATATTAGTCGCTCGTCATTATTTGTCGCCTGTCTTCATTGTATTGACGTCATGATTGAAGGCAACCTTGACATTCTATCAGTGTGATCGTCGCCGTTTCTTCACTTTCATTGTGTTTGTTGCTCTACATTGAAACTGTTATTCTTGTTATCTTTTTGTCACATGTACACGCCCGCGCGTGAAAGCAGGTAGGACCAGTGTGTTATCTGTATGTAAACCCGCATATAAACGAAAATGCCAACCGCCTCTAGCGTACGCCTTTCCAATATAATCTTGCATCGTGGAATTGGATTACTAAGACAAGCTTCCTGATGTTCTTTGAATTTGCACAGTGTATCTGTTCTAGGATATTGACTGATTATGCTTTTAACTGTACACATATATATGTATATATATATATATATATATATATATATATATATATATATTGAGAGAAAGAGAGAGAACGCAACCTATTAATTGTGCGTGATAAATTGTTTCTGGCGAATGAGTTGAATTGAAGCTTAATCTGCTCACTATGTGATTGGTTGTTGCCAATTTATAAATATATCGTTATCATCGTCGTTGTTATTGGCTAATTTGGATGATCGTTTTCGCTGCTTTTTGTGAATGTTTTATTTATGGTACGCAAGTCTACAGTGGCGAAGCCATTTGAGTTTGCTGTTGAAGCGCTTTACCTTTGTACTTTGTTCTGAAACAGCATCTTAATTTAGTTATGCTGTTTGCCTGCATATCGTTTAGGGATTACTTCCTAGTTTTACTAACATGTCTTTACATATATATATATATATATATATATATATATAAAGACTCGTATGTACAAATATGTACATATACATTCGTTGTCATTGTGCGCAATGTAAGCTTTATCAGTTCGCGGATTTAGCCGTACGATATTTCCTGGTTTCGGACGATGATAAAATGTTTTTGTGATAAATAAACATCGAATCTGTGTTCCATATTATTGGCCACCATAGCAACGATTGTTACTACGGATATCATTATGCGTGGGTACTAAAAGTCGGGTTTGTGTTTGAACCGCGTCGCATAACTTCAGAACAACGTTGACGATGGAAAGGAGGAGACGTGGTCGGAACTGCCGCCCAATCAGCGACGAAAAAAGATACAGAAGAAGCTTAAGGACATTCGTGACGAGTTGGCGCACGAAACGAATCAGAAGGACGGCTTGCAGAAGATGCGTCGAACCTACGAGGATAACCCAGCACTCGGCGACCCCGCTTCCCTCGACGCCGAAAACGACCGTTGTGTAAAGAGTATCGAAAATCTGCACCAACAAATACAGAAGTGAGTTCTACGCGCTGCTACCCGCGATTTACTCTCTTATATATATATATATATATACGAGGCTGGAAATAATTATCAGTCAGTATTACTTTTGCTGGCTCAGCATGTTTAAGAACAAATTTGGCTGATTAATATGAATGAGTGCACACACACAAATATATATATATATACATTCGTATTTCTGTAAATAGAGTATGTAGCTCTATAAAGTGGCTGCTTCTAATAGAAGGTATTCAAATCGTAGGTTACTTTCGTCTTCGTGGTTAAATAGTTTATGCTGAGGTTTGTTTGGAATAAGACGACTATGTGTGCGCTACTGAGTAGATTCAAGTCCCCGACATTTAGCAATAAATACAACAACTCAATTGCTGACCACCGTGGTCCTCTTTGTCGATTGATGTTGTCGACTTTTAGATACCAGAGTCTTCTGAATGAGATCGAGTCCTCGACGCCGGATGCCGTTAAGCGACACAGCGGACACGCGCGCGGTAATTCGATTATTAGCGCCGAGGACACGTGCTCGCTTTCGCGCTCCAACTCGGACGAGTCCAACATACACAACAATTCAGGTACGCACCTACACCGCAAACAAACTAACCAGCACCATCATTATCCACCTCATGCGAATCATCGGCCCGTTCAACACGTCCTCCCTCCACTCAACGAGCCCAGCCATGGACCTGAGGACGGTCTCATCATCATCAGCAGCAGCAGCAGCAACAACAACATCAACAGCAATAATACTATCAGGGGCTGCAATGGCAACAATACCGATCAGCGGTATAACCATCAGGGGGTGACACACCACTCTGAAGGGGGCGGCTGCAATGAGGCCCGCCAGCCTTATCATGTCTCTAGCGGGGACAGCGGGGTACTACTACAGAGCAACAACAGCAGCAGCAGCAACAACAACAGCAACAAACACACCATCAACAACAACAACAACGTCAACAACACCAGCAGCAGCAGTAGTAGTGGTTGTTCATCGTCATCAGCGTCCGGGTCGTCGCATCCAGCAACGCCACTGACACCGAACACACCGCGAACCCCTTTTAGTCCTCCTCCCCCAGGCTGCTTGAATCATGCCTTGGTGACCAATGTCGGCATCCAATCACCGTTTGTCGACAGCCCTATTGTGTCCACCTCCCCCGACTGCGGGGTTCAGTCGGCGCAGCCTGCCGTCGCCACCGCGACGGACGAGTCGAGTCCTTGCTGCGTAACCGTCACGGACGGCGTCAGCGGCGCAGGCATTACGGGTCCTGTTGTAAAGCTGGCCACCGGTCCGTCTGTTGGAGAAGGAGTTGCTATCTTGTCGGCCGCTAACTGCCTGGACCCCGTTCGCCACCATGATATACGACCGGCCATTGAAGAGGAAGGTAGGCAACGTATGTGTCGTGCACGGAAAATGTCGGTCGCTCGCTCTATGTGGGCCATATGGGCATAGTGGGCATACGCACGGACGTGTTTCAGGAAGATGAGATGCCGACAAAGCCCGGAATCATCATCATCATCCGGGCCAGAGCATCGAATGCATCAATCGCAAACGACTGGTCAATGAATGATTGATTGATGGATTGAATGTGACGCAGTGAGTGGTTGGTTGAATGGTTGAACGAATGCGTTGCGTATCCAACCGCTCAGCTTGCACAAGCGGATTGGCAACAGCGATTATGTATGGCGACTGGATGGACATTGATAAGCAATTGATAGGCGTATGGCAAACGTAACCGCACCTTCCTTTTCTCGTCGGTGCGTCACAGCCATTATGTTTTTCTGATTGCAAAATTTGTTCTTAACTCAAAACATAATTCGGGGCGGCATTTCTTTGGGCTATACAACTACGCTCTTCAACAGTCAAAGTATGCGACATGGGTAGCATACGGAAATATCTTGTAGTTTCTGAGACTTGATTAATTTGATTATATTCGGAGTTTATTTGTGTGATTAGTATTGAGTAGTTGATCAATTTCGTTTATATATTAATAAATATATATAAACTAGTAATATGTAATATAAACTCTAATTTAATTACTCGCGCAGTATCCGATTTAGTAGCTTAGTGGTTGTCTTGTCTAGAATGTTAATCGATTTGTACCAGCCTGCATTGGAATTCCCGCTAAATGTTTTCAGATAAGAGGGCAGGATAACAAAGAGTTCATTAACTAAAGGAATTTCCGAGGCATTGCCACGGCAGGATTTTGCAGTGAGCACATTTAACCAGATAAGAGACGAACCCTTTAGTAAATATTTCAGTAATTATTAAAATGTTAAATTTCAGTAACTACAAGCACGTTCAACCTCCGTAATTATCAAAATTATCAGCCTTAATAATTAATTCGACTACACCACGAGTGTCATTACATTGTTGGCACTCATTATCAGTTTCCACGCTGTTTAATTTTATGCATTGCCCTCATATCTTGCTTATTACTGCGCGTGGCAGTGACCGCTTTATTTTTACGGCAATTGTCGTTTCCATTCATAGTGACTTACATTTACGTGGGGACCTTTGCCGCGTAATGGAGAGTATCTTAATATTCAAATTCGCTGGCGATTAACTTCATCTTTGTTGGGGTTTTGAGTAGAACACATTTTTGCACAGACAACGGTGTGGGAAAATGGCGAACACAAGTGGTGGGTTATAAATATGTACAAGTCTCATAACCTGTGATAAGTCTTGCAAGCGAAGAACACTGGTTGTCCCCGAATTTTATCAGAAATTCTCAAGCCAGAAAGACCCGTGTCTCTTTTTGTCCCACGACAACGCACGAGGTGCCCATCGAGCAGATTCTTGGGCGGGTCCGAGGTGATCATGCTAGCATTTATGGCGGGAGTTGGTATCCAAACTCAAATGTTCGTTTTTTGTAACTTTCCTTCATGGTGGCTAGGGCGGCTAGCCTTCACTCACAAAAGTGAAGCGCCAAGGCTCGGTTATCACTGCAAACCTCTTCACTGCGTTAACTAGGAAGAGCGCTAAAGCTTTTTTTCTTAGCGCTCCAACCGACCAGACAGAAAATACTAAATCATTTTTCGTCGAATGAGGAGCCACTCTGGTTAGGTACCCAGCTTATTCACCTGACTTGGCACTGTGCGCTTTCCTCCTTGTTCCAAAAATGGAAAAAAAGTAGAAAGGGAGGAGTTCCACTTCACGCGAATAAGGACTTTCAGCTATCAAGGTGGAGCTAGCGAACATCCAGAAACGCGATTTGGAGTGTGCTTCGATGCATGGGTCCACCGCCTCAATAAATATATATACATTAGTGGACATTTAATCGAAATCCGAATATAAATTATATTTAAGAAAAACTTTTTTTTACATCTGTAGTCTAGCTTAGGGAATTTCAACAACTTTGTCAGGCCCCTACGTATACTTTAGGTAACCGCAATAATTGATCATCATGTCCGTTTTTATTTAGATAGTTGACGAATTCGATTTAGACAAAAGGTTTATACATACTGAATATTGATAATGCTTGCTTATGTCCATCCATCGCCAACTTGATCATTTCACATCTACTGTTTTAATATTTATGTTCGCATTTTCGCGCATGCTCTTTATTGTCGTTTTTACTCTACATTTAGTTGTTGATTTCGGCTCGTACTTCTCTTGTTTTGTTCTGTTGCTTATTCACTGTCTTTCTGTCTGTATGTACGCGCCTCCTTGTTTTTTGGGTCTGTGCGTGTATGCATATGCGCTTGTCTTGTTCGCTTTGTGTTTCTGCGTATGTTATTCGGATCCACTCTACTTCTATTGGGACCACTGCTGCTGCTGCTTCTACTGCTGCTTTCACTATTATCGCTCTTTCCCGTGATGGCCTGGTGTGCTTGCGCGACGTTGCCTCTACCGGAACCCACTTGACGTTGTTATTACGTTTCACTTCATGCCCTGCAACCGGCGAACTCTATACTTCTGTTGGCATCACTGCTTGATATGTTATGGCAACGACGACCACGACAACAACAACACCGACAGTCTACGCGACTATTCCAGGTGGAGGCGGGAATGGAGGAGGCTGTTACACCGGAAACTCAAATGGCGATCACGGAGCCTTTAACTCGGAGAGCGGCGTAGGCAGTGGCTCGCTACGAGACATTGACGATCCGGACTTCGAGGACGGGCCCACCAATGAAGTGGACGAGGAACCATTACCACCGTTGGGTACAGCGGTAGCTCTCTACCCCTTTGAAGGTAGGTTCGTCTGTTCTTCCATCAACTATGAAGTTTTCACGCAGCTATTGTTGCGGCGCCGATTTGGTCTCGTCGTAGGCGACGGGTCAACTTTTGCTTGTCCTACAGAATGGAAGAGACTCTTCTTTGCACTCCGGCTATTTCTCCGAGCTACCTTCCCCTAGCTGGATCTTGCAGATACAATTCCAATTAGTGGGTAAATAATGGTACTGTTAAAATCCTCGTCCTTTCGGCGAAAACAGGGGATATCTGTGTCGTGCCTCATGTATAGTGAAGGAGTTCCCACTAACAAAGCTGTTCTCTTCCATGGATCAACACAGGTGTTTTTTGATCACGTAGACTGCTTATACAGTAAACTTACGATTTTGCTCTAAGTAAGCTTGAGTCGATCGAATAAATTCAGATAGAGCAGCTCAAACTCCAAAGTTCCTTTGAGTGTTTTTTCGATTACGAGGGAACATGCTCCATGAATATTTGCCACTTGGTTATATGGTTAATGGGTGATACTAGCGCAAACTTTTAAGATGATTGCGCGATAACGGCCGACGCAGGAGGCCTGAACTCTGGGCAAAAAACTTGTGGATCTTTTATCACGACAATGCACCGGTACACATATCGCTACTTATTTAAATTTTTTGACAAAAACTTTATTTTTATATTTCCGCAGTTTCCCTATTTGTCAGATCTGTGCGAGCTGTTCTGTTCTTCCGGGTAAAAACAATGAAGGGACAAGGTTTCGAGACTATAGAGGAGATCAAGAAAAGTGCATTACAGCAGGCGAGAGCCATTTGAAGGGAAACAAAACACTTTGGAAAACTAAATAAATCTTATTTTTTTATTAAATATGTGTGATAACTTTTTGATCCACCCTCGTGTATATATATCTACGATTTTTTACGGGTGAACGAGTGAATAACGTATTCCACTTACAATCATGTTTTGTTGTTACGTGTGATTTTAGCGCAAAACGAGGGAGCCATTTCGATGAAGGAAAATGACGAGATGTATATTGTGGAGGTCGACCAAGGCGATGGTTGGACACGAGTGCGAATGCGGCACGACAGAGATGAAGGATTTGTACCCTCTTCATATCTCGATGTCTCAATGTACAACACCTGCTAGCGGCCAACGTACGACAACTGTGGCATCTCGCGAAAATACGCATGAACGGAACAGATATAGTAACGGATCAAGAATGTCATCATATGCTAGGGTTGTTTGCTGATATATATATATATATATATATATATATACTCTCTGAATTAGCAAATGTACACCTAGTAAGGACAGTGATGGAGCTTGTCTATAGCCAGCTATGAATATAGACCTCATATTGTACTTCGCGATGGAAATGAGCAGTGCTTATTTGTTCGAGAATGACTCAATTGTTGGATGGGCACATACGTGCTGAAGGCTTGCGTCGTCATGAGTGCCTATCCTCGTGCATAGTAGTTATTATTATGATTACGATTTAGACAGTGATGACAAGATCAACGAATCAAAGCGCAGTGTAGCGCGTGCTAGTACAGGCGGGGAGAGAGAATAAGTTGATAATATATCTTCATTTGGCCCAAAAGCCTTTCGATAGTTTCCACGTACTGTCCGTTTGAACAGCCGGTGTGGTGGCTGTATTTGGCCGCTGAGCAAGTCAGGTCAATAATTATATGTTCAAGTCAGTGGGGGATAAAAGGTCCCCCACCGAGTACTACTTCTACTACAACAACATTGCGCCTATCCCTCAATCGCATCCCCTAAGTCAAGGTGGATGTAACAGCCAGCTCTATAAAGAAAACATATATATATATATATATATATATATATATATATATATATATATATATATATATATATATATATATATATATATAGATATATAATTAATACAGGAGCCGATGTAAATGAAATGCGCTGGAAGGCGTGGGTGAGTCTTGATATATGTGACTAGTTTAGTGGTCTCCCGATTACGTTGATTTAATTTCATTCATACTAAGTCCCTACTACTCAGGCGGTATCGTGTTCCGTCGAAGCGTTGTGGCATGGCAATGTACATAGTAAAGCTCGGATGATAGCGAGCAAGATCGAGTGCGATGGAGCCTTCCAGAAACTACACCGATTTGCCGTCGATGTCAGTGACATAGCACGTTTTATCGGTATTTCTAGCAAAAACCATGCACTCGTATATATATATATATATATATATATACGAGCGTATGGATACCTCGGCCAGCGGAATAAGCTTGTCGCGAAATTACCAGCTATATTTAGACAAAGCAAGTTACCTAAAGTTTAGCTGGTGAGCATTGATGCTGAAAAATTGTGTATGTAATATAAGGGTAACACTCTAGAAGATGCGTATAGCGATGGTAGCGTGGTAAGGTAAACAAAGCAAGCATTGCGACCAGTGTCATTCAGTTATCAGCTGTACACCCGCTATTTATTTAGCTTGAAACATCAAGGCACCTCTGGCGACTCGGATTAAATCAAGCATATATATATATATATATATATATATATATACACACGAAACGTCTGTAGCATTGCTTCTGTGGTCGATTGCGTCTATTCTAATTCGTTTGTCATGGATTCTAGAGGACACGGAAAAAGATGCCGAATAACAATATACATATAACAATAGAAGGAAGATCCGCACATGGGCACAATTGCGTACATGCATATGTGCATGCCTGAGATGTAGGCAAATCATAGAAGTCATATAGCAGATGGAGTCAGTTGTGATGGTTTTGCCGCAATTAGGAAAAGAGCGTGAAAGCGAGCGCGAGTGAAGCGGGGTGTTTCGAGCCGGAATTCTCCTAAGTTTGGGGCCGACAGACGACTTCTATCTACAAGCTGTCCTCACGTGATATTCGCAGTAGGCAGCGGACCAGGAATGCCGATAACAGAGCGCAAACGAACATAGCGTAGTGTCAAGAAGACGAACGCGAAATGATGAGGTACATGATGGATTATAACAACTGAGCAAAACGGATCGTATCGTAGACAAAACGGTGGCACCAAACAGCGTGTGTTACTAGGTCATAGCTTCCTACAAATGATCGGCCGGTCGGTGACAACCCTCTAATTGCGAGTAGTCAATCTCGGTGATAACGGTTTTTGTGAGGACCTACAGAGAGCCGGCTCGAGCAGCCAGAGTGCGAATGGGCTAAGGCGCGGAGGGTAGCAGAGTACGTTACGTCATAAGAAATCATCGCAGTGAGATTGCGAAGTAGATAACTAAAGCAAACCGTGTGTAAATACTTAAATCAAAAACACACAGCGCGTGGGTGGCGTCTGAAGAACGTTTGTCCGAATCTAGGGGACAGCGGCAAAATATATACATATAGGTAGATAGATACGGAAGGGCAGAGAAGTAAAACGAAAACGAAGTGCTGCGAACAAGCTGTGCCGAGAGACTGGCCGACCATTCTTCATGGATAGGAATAAATCTCGGAACATTTTATTATGTATTTTCTAGTATGTTCTCATTTTACAAGTGTGGGGTTAAAACATGATTAATAGTTAGTTGGCAGGATGGCGATGGCTTGCGACCCTAATGTCATAAGCCGTGGGCTTGATCCTGACAAGATACACATATTGGCTGATGCTAGATGCTTGTGCCTCATGTGTCTAAGTCATTCTTTATAAAGGTACGCTTGTAATAATAATTATTACCATTAGCGTGCATGGTACAAATTAAAATATTTTAAGGCTATTCGAACTCGAAGTTCTCGAGCGTTGATACAAGACACAGATTAACATTCCAGATTAGGAATACTCTCTATTACATTTCTAGAGTCAGAGCCGTATCTGCCTCGGATGTTAAGTACTTTGATTGGAAATTTGTGTCTTCTTCTTTTGGTATGGAAAGTACGACAACATCGACCTAGACGAGAGCCTACGGTTGACAAGATAGTCAAAACTTTCCATAGAGGATTTATTAGCAATGTTGTAAAGGAAGGTGAGCACGACATTTTACAGTGTTAAGCCATGATTTAAAATATGTGTCTGAAATTCTAGAATACATGAAGCTTTGTTTTACTCGAGAAGCAAAAACAGAGTCATGTTACTTCTCAATTGGTCTAGTGTTCCGACTCCTTGTTCTTCTTCTTCTTCTCGGGCCAATCTGGATCTTAGCAGCGTTATGGGGGCTATATTGGTTTGATATATTCTCTTGCATTTCAGGAGAGCGTACTCGGGATCATCGTCGATCCCTCCGCACAATGCACGCAAGTTTCCAAAGGAGCTTTGTCTGTAAGAAAAATATAGCGTTGGAAATCGCCGTGGCCAGTGAAGCACTGCCTATGGAAAAGTTAATTTGCCCCGCTGGGTGATCTATCCGCATTTTTTCGATATGAGCAGGCGATGTGAGTGGCCGAGTAAGCCTGTGGGGATAGCATCCCGCTCATTCTGCCACAACCTCATAGTTCTTTCCCTTTTCCGTTCTTTGTTGGACTTCAGCCCTCTTTCCCACCTACAAGGTGGGAAACCAGCCAGTACCAAGGCTGCGTTGGTGCTAACTGTGCGTCATAATAAATCATCGCAGTGAGATTGCGAAGTAGATAACTAAAGCAAACCGTGTGTAAATACTTAAATCAAAAACACACAGCGCGTGGGGGGCGTCTAAAGAACGTTTGTCCGAATCTAGGGGACAGCGGCAAAATATATACATATAAGTAGATAGATACGGAAGGACAGAGAAGTAAAACGAAAACGAAGTTCTGCGAACAAGCTGTGCCGAGAGACTGGCCGACCATTCTTCATGGATAGGAATAAATCTCGGAACATTTTATTATGTATTTTCTAGTATGTTCTCATTTTACAAGTGTGTGGTTAAAAAATGATTAATAGTTAGTTGGCAGTGTGGCGATGGCTTGCGACCCTAATGTCATAAGCCGTGTGCTTGATCCTGACAAGATACACATATTGGCTGATGCTAGATGCTTGTGCCTTATGTATCTAAGTCATTCTTTATAAAGGTACGCTTGTAATAATAATAATTATTACTATTAGCGTGCATGGTACAAATTAAGATATTTTAAGGCTATTCTAACTCGAAGTTCTCGAGCGTTGATACAAGACACAGATTCACATTCCAGATAAGGAATGCTCTCTATTACATTTCTAGAATCAGAGCCGTATCTGCCTCGGATGTTAAGTACTTTAATTGGAAATTTGTGTCTTCTTCTTTTGGTATGGAAAGTACGACAACAGCGACCTATACGAGAGCTTACGGTTGACAAGATAGTCAAAACTTTCCATAGAGGATTGATTAGCAATGTTGTAAAGAAGGTGAGCACAACATTTTACAGTGTGAAGCCATGATTTAAAATATGTGTCTGAAATTCTAGAATACATGAAGCTATGATGTTTTACTCGAGAAGCAAAAACAGAGTCATGTTACTTCTCAATGGGTCTAGTGTTCCTTGTTCTTCTTCTTCTTCTCGGGCCAATCCGGATTTTAGCAGCGTTATGGGGACTATACTGGTTTGATATATTCTCTTGCATTTCAAGAGAGCGTACTCGGGATCATCATCGATGTCCTCCGCACAATGCACGCAAGTTTCCGAGGGAGCTTTGTCTGTAGGAAAAATTTAGCGTTGGAAATTGCCGTGGCCAGTGAAGCACTGCCTAAGGAAAAGTTAATTTGCCCCGCTGGGTGATCTATCCGCATTTTTTCGAAATGAGCAGGCGGTGTGAGTGGCCGAGTAAGCCTGTGGGGATAGCATCCCGCTCATTCTGCCACAACCTCATAGTTCTTTCCCTTTTCCGTTCTTTGTTGGACTTCAGCCCTCTTTGCCACCTTCTTTTCTTTTAGTTTACGTTTAGGTCCCAAGGTGGGAAACCAGCCAGTACCAAGGCTGCGTTGGTGCTAACTGTGCGGTAGACCTGCAGGATCTCAAGCGCGACTGTTCTCTGCGTGTCCCTTATAAAATGTTTGCCGTTCTCTTTTTCAAAGTGTTCTTGAATCAGACTGGCGCTCCGAAAGGTGCGATTGATTCGGCAACCGATATTAAAGGTCGTCGCTGGCACTCCCTCGGCGCGTGTATGTTTGGTAGGATCTTTCCTATTGCTCTAGCCGATTTAGTCACCTTGCCTGTACTTCCTCATAAGATCAATGCCCCTGAAACCCTTATCTAGTACGACGTCAAATTACCTGGTTTCTAATACTTGCTTAATCTCCTCACCATCAGTTTCACGTTGCCCACTTTTTCCTTCCTGTCAAGATAATTGCCTGGCTCTTCTCTTGAACGAGTCGTAGCCCAGCTCCATTCACCCATTCTTTTATACACCGGAAAGGCATGATTGTCTTTAGTTCGAGTTATTTTTTTTGCCTTTACATGAGTTCTGATGTCCAGGTCATCAGCGTACGCAATCATCTCCACTCCTTGTGGTAGATCTTTTTGTCTCAGAACGTCATGAGATGTTATATTCCAGAACAGAGGGTCTAGGATTGACGCTTAGAGAACTTCTCCCGTAATGCCGATATTTATCTGTGCCGTTAAAAACTCTTTTGTCCTCCAGGTTTCTCGAGGCAGTCCCCTCAAGAAAGGAAGGGCCCTTCTTTTCACAAAGGTATGTAAAATAATTTTCCACAGCAGACTGTTAATAGCGTTCCTGACATTCAGAAGAAGTGCCACAAAAGGTTGTATATAGGCAATAGTTAGAGCAAGTCAGCCTTGGCTGTTATTTGTTGTATCGCTGTAAGAATGGATCTGCGCTACAAAATCCGTAATGCTTCACTGATAGGAGTGATAGCCGTAAGGCTCCTAACACAGAGACTGATGCTGCTCTGCGGATCCCCAAATGATTGTCTCATACATTTGTGCTAGAGTGTTTAGGAGACACATGCGCCCGTTACTTTTAGGGATGAGGACCGCTCCTGCTCTTTTCTAATTTTGTTTAATACCGGTGTTTGTCGAGGATTTCTGCTGTTCCTCTATTTCAAAGGGCCGACGTCTTCTGTGGTTGCCTGAGGCGAGGATCGCGGTTTCCTGGGCCCTATAGCGTTTTAATCTCGCTTTAGCCCTGGTACAATCCGCCTGTCTCTGCGCTTTGGCGCTGTTCCACCAGTATTGCGTTTGGCAGGCGGTCCTCTTTGAGTGAGGCGGCTTAGTACCTCCGATGCATGCCCTGGTGTTGTGCAGTTCCTCTGGGGTATATGAAAGACGTGTGAGGATGTCCTTCTTGAACTCGGCATTATTGACCTCCTCGTTATTGATCTTGCAGCGCGCTTTGCTTTTTCTAGGCAGCACTGGCTGCTGCATTTCCGTCGCAAACTCCAAAAAGTCGTAACTGAGGTTTTATTCCTAATGAGCACTGTTCATCTTTTTATTTTATTGGGAATTGGGTCATTGCATATTGTTAAATCACCGTTGACTGATATTTGGCCCTGTGAAATGTCAGGTTTCTGCCGTCGTTCTCTATATACAGATCCACCTAGCTGCCCATTCAATAAGTATTTTGCCTCCCTTTTACGCCAGCACGATCACGATGCTTTCGATGCCGCGTTGAAGTGTCCGTCACGAGTACATCCTGTTTTTTTGTGGTTTCATTTACTGATTTTTCTATTTCGCTAGGTTGGGCCTCGAGTGATTCCAAGCTGCCTCCTTTTGAGTCTGCAACAAGAGTATAGCCTCTTTCCTAAGTAGCGCATCCGCCTATTTACAGGGAACTGGCGCTTATAATTACTGCACTCCTTGTTCGATCCAAGAAACATTATTTTTTGTTTGTTGACATCGTTTGATTTGGTTTGCTCACCGCCACTAGCTTAGCTTTTCTCCTTACGGTTATTTCTTCGAAGCATGTAATGTGCATGGTTTCTCATGTTGCAATTTACGTGTGTTACTTTAATTCTCTTCGCTGTTGGTAAGTGGGTGTCCTTCGTTATTATCTGGATATTGGAAGCGGGTCACCCCTCTGGAGCCGTTTCGTGACCGACCGTCTGATGTGTGCTGCGTACAAACCATACTTTTCGGTTTGTGGCTGTTCTCGTTGCGCACTTAGCTTAAAGTGCCAGTGTCCTTACATTCGCTTGCTACGTGTCTCTCTTTTCCGCATCTACAACACCTCGGGCCAAATGCGTCTTTTTTTGACACTCTCGTGCTACGTGGTCCATGTTGTTGCATCTATAGTATATTAAAGTTTTCGGGCTGACCCTCAGCCAAGATTTAACGTTCACGGGCATCTATAGTAGAGACTAGAATCCTTTATTGAGCCCTGCAACCCTTCAGCCTCGCGTGCTGACTGGGTAAGGTTACTAGACTATCATCTTTGGGGTGAAAAAATGGTCAGCATCTCGCACAGGACCTGCTGCCTGCCTGATGTCGACATTTACGCCTGTCCCTAGTCTCAGGGCATTCGCAACGAATATGCCACCTCTGATTCTTATTCCCGTAATTTAGAGGATTAAGTCATTGTTTTATTATTTTTAACCGATGTAATCTTTACTCTGGTGTCCTTCGGTTGATATGGGGGCAGTGTCTAATCATGTCTTTCACAGGGCCACCCCCTTTTGTTTGAATTTTTCACGTCAAGCTTTTCTGCTTTTCGTTAGCAGTACCGGATTCCTCTCCATGATTTCCGTCTTTCATTGAGTTTTCCTATAGCACGCTACAGTTGTTCTCCTGTTTGACTCCTACTCAGTCTGAGGAGATATTTAGTTATTGAGAAACCGCTCACTCTGGATCAATACCACATGGGTTTGCATTTGACGGTAGAAAATGTGGTACAGGCTTTGCGTGGGCTACCCAAAAAAGAAGTGTGGCCCTGACGGGATCTATTACGAATATTGGGCTGAGCCGTACGATGTTTTAGCAGGAGAGCTGTAAAATTTGTTTACTCAGCTCATCAGTGGAGGACACATACCCCAGGTTTGGCACGAGGCCAGGCTTGCTCTGCTATTCAAGAACAAAACGGCGACAACGTGAACGATACACATTTCTACCGGGGTATCGCGTCGAAACGCACTATCTGGAGGAAAATGGCTACTGTGAAGAAGGTCCTACTTCCGAAGTATTTTGGATTCAAAAGGGGTCGAAGTACACAGAACGCAATTTATGTACTCCAGTCGAAAGTTAAGCGGTTGTTGGCTGTGCCTGGGGTCACTTGTACGCCGTCTGAGTCAAAACGCAGAGACCCCTCAAGGTGACCCTCTCAGTTGTCTGGCCTTCTCCTTGCTCGTCGCAAACCTAACCCGCCATACACGGAAGAAGTTTAGAAACGCCTTCGTCGTCATGTATGCAAATGACATACTAGTGGCCTACCAAGACCGCGGTGCCATTTTTGGAAGACAAAAGCCAATAGGATTCGCCGTGGGATCGATTGGCTGAAGCAGAAGTAGTACCCTGTTGTAGCCAACCGCTGGAGTTTGTCAACTCCTTCAAGTATGTGGATCTAAAACTACACTATATGGGAGCAACATTCGGCTATTGCCTCTATTCACACAGAGGTGAGAGACCTTTGAAGACTGTCTCTGAGTACGTCTTTTTGAGCTTAGGATGCTAGCGGGTTGCGGACCCGCAGTAAAAATAATCAGAATCAGACTTAGATCACCTATTACCGGTCCACTTTATCCATTTTTGTTGGAGTGGTAGAGAAACGTGACCGTGACCTCGACAGAGGTAAGGCAGTTAAGATTTGTACCTCGCCAAGGAGCTATAGCATGGATTGGCACGCACTAGTCGGCACGTGTACATGAGGTATATTGTGCGTGGTTACCATCCTTTTATATGTTCGACCTAAGGCTTTTACCAAGTTGGCGATAAATGTCGGTGTCTACTGGAAAACGTACGCTAAATATCACCCAGCGAGCTGCCAGACGCATTAGCGTTCTGTGCACTATTTCTTCCGGTGGGACGGCCGCAGAAGTGTTCAAATTGTATATAATGACGATTGTATCATATTTATGCATCTTCTTAAAATGCAAACCTTTTTATATATATATATATATATATATATATATATATATATATAGTGCTACTGTTACTCGCAGAATGACTCCTTTGCACTTTCAACATTTATCACAGTAGTAATCGGAAGCCTGGTCACAGATCCAGCTAGTGAAAATTGGTTACTCATCATTTTGCTCCAGTCGTTCTCTGAACCTTTGTTATGTGCATAGTTCTTGATTATCCGTCGGCTCTTATGTTATATTTTGTGGCCTTAAAGATATGCTACGCCTATTCTTCCGCCATCGGTCTGGCTGTTTCTTCCAAGGAAGACCAGGATGCAATTTTCCCTTTGTCCCTTTTTTCTCATTGGCATCTTGCGTACAGCCATGTGTACCTTGTTTTCACGATTCGGGCCTAAAAATGCTCTGCTTTGGCTTTCCATTTTGCCATCTCTCCATGTGTCTGGGTTGTCTCTTTCTTCCATTCTTCGGCGTATTTGGATCCGTTGTCTTGGATCACATTAAGTTCGCCTATACATTATTGCAATCTCCTCTGAATGTCCGCTCGGACCGTTAGCCGTTTGATGTTCTTAGTGAATAATTTTGCCTTGTTTTCTCTGTGTGTAATGTTACCTAAAATATACGTAAACGCCTATGCGTAACTACCAATGGGTAGTGTATGACTCAAAAACCTGCTAAACCCAGCAACGGGTACCAAGAGGTTGCGGTTCTCTATGACTGCTACTTTTGCCCTAACAGGGAGCCGCGAGAGTTTGAGGACTTCCTTGAAAAGTTTGCCCACAGCGCAGATACCCACCGGGAAGAAAGCGGTCATAATTTTAACGTCGCTGGGGCACTTTGTAGTGTCGCGGCGTTTGTGTGGATAGCCGAAAAACGACCGAGGAAGCCCGGATGCTGCAGGAGTGAAAGACCGAAAATTACTTGAAGGTCCTCAAAGACAGAAGGGTGCCCAAATTTTGCCGGGGGAACCAGGCGGCATTCATCGACCTCACTATAGTTGACGTAGCGACCCTTCTCTTGGTAGCGGAGGTACGGATGGCGGATGGGAAGAACACCATGAGTGATAGCTGGTACATCTGTTTCACTCTTACGGCCCCCAAAAACTTTACCGCTTTCCTCACCTGCCATATTTGTCTCCCAGCAGGACTGACAACGGACGTGCTGTGGGAAATTATCATACCTCCCTTCTCGGCACGGCTGGACGGGTACAGAAAGGAGTTAGGCGTGGACCTAGATGACATCCTTTAGGTCACGCTGGATAAGGTCGAACGGGCCTGGGAATAATTTGTCATTTATAAAGTGACCACACTTCTGAGAAAGGGCAGATTTCCGAGGATTTGGAAACGGGCCAGCCTTGTGCTGGTTTTGAATCCAGGAAAGAGCCTAAAAGAGGGGTGCGTCGGAATTCCGGCCTATTAGTCTGCTGAACGCTTCGGGTAGAGAACGCCCTTGTCTACTGCCTAAATGAGGAGATCTAAAGTTAAGTACAAATGCCGGAGCGTTCAGATCCCTACATAACTGCAACCGGCAGGCGGAGAGACCAAGAAGACTTTCAAGACAAGAGGATTCTTGCTCCTCATCCTTGTGATTGTTAAAAATGCTTTCAATACGAGTAATTGGGAAGTAGTTGTGAAATGTTTGCCTACCTACGCCAGAAAATGTCATCGTACATGGATGACCGAGGTCTGGTTGCAAGGGGGCAGGAGTACAGCGTTATGCCAATGAAATTCAGGACCTTGGGGGGTGGGAAGATATCGGTTTTAGTGGGTGCGAGTCCCACACTAGTTGTTGCTAGCTGCCGGCAGCGCAAGTGCATAACGCATTTCCGACACCTTCCCAAAAAAATGAGTACAGGATCAAGCAGGAGTCCCAAAAGGCTCGATTCTGGGACTCGTACTCTAGAACCTGACTGACGACAATAAGGCGTCTCCACCCCATTCCGTAATCTTCTGAATAGGGTGTAGACGCTGATGTACGCCGACTATATCATAGCCTTGGTTACGACTAGGACCGAGGCTCATGAAGGCGGGTCACCCGATATGAAGCCAAAATGACTACCAGCGAGATTGGCCGAATCGACGTCGCTGTACGCGGCTTCGGACTGGGAAGACATGGCACTACGAGCGGGAAAAAATAGGGGGACACTGAGGTTAGCCCAACGGACGCGGACGACAGGGTAAGCCGAACCCCTGCTAGTCCTAGCTAAGATTCTGCCTTGCGGCCTGCTAGCAGGCGAGAACAGCAAGCGCATCTTAGACGGAGACCTAGACCTGACCATAGCAAGAAGTGCCACCATCGCCACTTGGCAGGGGGAATAGGCGGAGGTATCACCTGGGGAGACAAAGGGGTGTTGAACCAAGAATATGATACGGCCGTCATGCAATTTACGTTTTTCTATGCAATCTACGTGCAATTTAATTAACATATCAATGAATTGCTGTTGAATATTATTTAATCTTTTTGCGCATGGCATTTATGGACTCCGGAAGTGTTGCTGGAACTAAAGTTCTGGCTCTAACTCATTGTTTCAGGGATTCAGGTCGGAACAACACGCTGGCCACTTCATTAAGCAAATTCCAGCTTCTGTAAAACATCCCCAAAGAAGTGCAGCGGCGTGCGCCCCAACATTGCATAAAGCTAAAATTATTACCGCACGGCGCGGGGTACCAGAATCTCAGCAACATACTTTTGGGCGGTTAAACCTCTTCCTTAATAAGAAATGTTGACTTGGGAAACATTTACAAGTTCAACACCAGTCGTAATGGCAAATTCCGCCGCAACCAACACGCTTTACAATGCACGATTGCACAAACCACTACTTTTGTCATCGGTACATTTCGCACTGTATTAAATGCGTTTTTAAAGTCCAAATTGACAATTACCTTACCGGTGATCCACAAATGCCTTTACGGCGTGCATCTGTCCATCTTTTATGCCTCAACCTAGTTGCATCGGAGTACTAAGATAAGAATGCTTGATGATAAAGCAGACTTCATAGAAATATGGCCACTTTGACGCTAACAGCTCGGCCGACAAATCGCACAATATTTCGGAAATGTATGCTCTCTGTGACGTCTGTACCAATCAGGTCTTTCAAATGACGGGGATAAAGTCCGTCCGGTCTCCCTCCGAAGCTGTTAGGGAAGACTTCTTCTTGTCAAGCCAGATCACACTATTAGTATTTAATTCATATATTGCTTGAAACTGGAAGTTTCTGTTTTTCATGAAGATTTCTAGCGGATTTCCTCTCATGGACAGTGAGTATTCGTAGAAGTCTTCTTTTAACATAACTTGCCTCTGACTGTATGGTGTTGCCATAGACCACACCGGTAGATCCTTCGATGCCTACCGACTGTGGTTTCTGTATGCCTTATTGTAACGACGTCCATTTGTTGCAGCTAACGCGCAACTGCACATGACATGCTAAAATTATTGTTGACAAACCAAAATTATCGCTGAGTTCTACATTTTGCCCGGGTATGCACCTCTTTAATTATCCGCCTTTTATTACCGTTCTCTAGCAGCAGTTAGCGGCGAGAGACTGCGGTGATGGCCGCAACTTGACCCTAGTGACAGGTCACCGCCACAAAAGGAGGAAGTTTGCAGGCAGCTCGGCGAAGATGGCGAAGTACCTCGATTTGCGCACTCTCGAGCACGACTCAAGGGCACGTACAGTGGGAGCCGATATGATGTTAATCAAAGCAACAGTGCACTTAAGGAAGCTGTTACGGTTGTAATAACAAAGTTAAACAAGTTAAACAAAGTTGATAAAAGAAAATGGCGGACGCGGTCACGGTCTTGGTTCAAGAAGGTTCTCGAAAGAGATGCAACCCTTTAAGCTTAAAACGTCGGAAAGTGTTGGAGCGGCGAGCATTGTCCGCTCTACACCCTAGCCCGCAGATAATTGCTAAGCAGAGGGTACCTAGTGGACAACATACATTGAGCAAGCACTCAACGAGCAAGGTGGCTTAGTGGCAAAGCCATTGCCTTGTGTTCAAGAGGTCTTGGGTTCTAGGTCTGGACCTGCTACTCTTAAACTTGTTTTCATGGTTTCCAAATTAGACGACGCGAATGCAAGATGGTGCATTACCGTCCAACCCAATTGTAGCTTTTTTTTATATCTTTGTTATGTTAGCACCTTGAAATGAAATGTTTTTTCTCCGCGTGAACGTGTGGTCACGACCACGATTTAACCCCATTATTATTGTATTACTAAGATGCTCGCGGGTAGTAAGCGCCGGTATGAAAAGGAGGAAGAGGCTCGCCTGCTTGACCGAGCGAAGGCTCCGCTCTGCATCTATCGTTATCACATGCCGGCAGGAAAGCTGCTCAAGGAAAAAAGTAGGAAAGTAGGAAGGTAAAGATCTTCGCCGCGATGATCGTAAAGAGTGTCTCCAACTGGAGAAGGCCCTTTTACTGAAGCAATCCGGATTCAGAAACGGTCAAGGTACACATGGCGCAATCTATGTGGTTTAGTTTGAGATTGAGCAGGTCATGGCAAAATTAGGAGTCACTTATATTTAGTCTTCTATTCTATTATTGAAGTGCTCTCCAGTGGGTGTTGCATTGTGACTCTTTAAGCTTAAAATTGTACTAATGTTGACCTACAGCCTTGGTAAGGTCTGGGAATTATTCTCACAGGAAAAGTTTGCACAAGTCCAGAGATGTTTTCTTACTATGCATGAAACGGATTAGCTGTCTGTTCTGTTCGGCACGAAACCGATTCGTGTACCTTGCGTGTAGTTGCGGGTCAGCAATAAAAACAATTGAAATCAGGCTGAGGTTACCAGTCACCGAGCATTTGACTCCCCAGACATTTTGCAAAAATGGCAAGGTGGCGGAAGAGGTTGCTCATGCAAATGTGCACCTCACCAGGAACCTATAGGACAGAATGGCATGCGTGATGTGTACACAAGGTTCATTCTGCATGGCTACCACCATCTAGTGTGTTCGACTCGTGGATTTCACCAGGTGGGGGACGAATGCCGGTGCCGGTTCTGCTTAAAAGAATGCGCTAAGTATCACGCGACGATCTGCCAGACGTATTGGCTGTCCTTGCATTTTCTAAGGAGCTTCGAGAACATATGTTGTTACAACGGGTATATACACTTATATATGGAAAACATCTTGCAAATGGAAATCAATTGCAGAATAAATCAATAAATAGTCAACATTCCTTTACAATTAAACTACCTAGCTTTTGAGAAAGTTCGTCTTGCCATTCTTTAAGTAGCGGCATTTGATAATATTGTGACGAAGTCACTGTGTGCATCACAGCGCAATTCAAATCTACTCTAACCGACCACGTCCAACGGCCACAGCGTCCAACGTTCACCGACCGATACATGTCTCAACCAACCACAGCCTTTCGCGCCGAAACACCAACGACATCCGCCGTCCAAAACGATCATCGGTCGACACCTGGAGAGGGTCGACCTATGATCGGCAATCTAAGTCAGACCTAAATTAACCTGTATTCGTATACGAACCAAACACAAACCACTGTAAATTTCGACCGATTGGAGAGCGGTGTCTGACACCCTTTGGGGTGTCGGCACACCGCGGTGCCTCGTAAACCAATAAATAGACCGAGCAGCATGGCTTAAAAAACATCCGTTGCTCGGCCGTGCTTTGCATTAGACCGTATGCTGCGTGTCGTCATTCATCGTTCCTGAGTCCCTCGGGCTGCAGTACCCGTCCGGATGAGTCTACATCCCCAAGCTGACTTAGCGTAACACAACAACGTTACATTTGGTGGAGATGCCTCGATCTTTCTCTACCACCGGACGGCGAACCAACCGAGGCGACAACGGACGATGTCAGTGAGCAACGTTACATTTGGTGGAGATGCCTCGATCTCTCTCTACCACCGGACGGCACACCAACCGAGGCGACAACGGACGATGCCGGTGAACAACGTTACATTTGGTGGAGATGCCTCGATCTCTCTCTACCACCGGACGGCGAACCAACCGAGTCGACAACGGACGATGCCAGTGAGCAACGTTACATTTGGTGGAGATGCCTCGATCTCTCTCTACCACCGGACGGCGAACCAACCGAGGTGACAACGGACGATGCCAGTGAGCAACGTTACATTTGGTAGCGATGCGGTGAACAACGTTACATTTGGTGGAGATGCCTCGATCTCTCTCTACCACCGGACGGCGAACCAGCCGAGGCGACAACGGACGATGCCAGTGAGCAACGCTACATTTGGTTGAGATGCTTCGATCTCTACCAACGGACGACGAACCAACCGAAGCGACAATGGACGACGACGAAACAGCACACGAAACGCGACCAAGAGAATCAACACCAGTCCACAGACCTAGATCCCCGCCCAACCACGTCAGCCGTTCCAGACTCACGACCAACCACGTCAACCGTTCCAGACTCACGGCCAGCCACGTCAACCGTTCCAGACTCCCGTCCAGACTCACGTCCAGCCAGCTTAACAGATCCAGACTCGCATCCAGCTGCCTCTACCGCCGACCGCCACTTCAGCCATCATGGACGGCCAAAGATTTCCAGACGAGCGACAGTTCCATCTGCCCAGCTGGGCATGACGACACGACGCACGGATCACATCGGACGACGACCAACCTCCCACTCCACGACTACGTAGACCGTCTCATCATCAACACCGAAGAAGTAAGAGACCTGGCGATTTCATTAGCGTACCGCGCCAATGCAACGAACAAGGACCGCTACAACCAGAAGAGACGTGAACCGACATTTAAGGTGAGCGACTTTGTGCTCATATACACTCCAGTGCGCCGAGTCGGTGAATTCGACAAGCGATCAACCCCGACCTACCCGACCACGAACGACAGAGTTCAAGACATAGTACCATCGTTCGACCTTACCCGGTTTAAAAGCGTACAAGCCGCCCGGGTAAGTTGCACAAAACAAGACCGAAACACGACCAGCGTTCATTCTTGCCCGGTTTAAAAGCGTATTAATCGCCCGGGCAAGTTGCGCAGAACTAGACGCAGTTGAACAATTTGCCGTCCTACTGGCGTTAAACACCGACCATCCGCAATATACAACCGTCCTCATCGTACAACCGACCGACCTCGTCCAACAGACCTCATATTTTTTTACGAGCGTCACGACGCCCACGGCCTTTTCTTCTGCAACTGGTGAACTATCCAGGACATCGCCTGGAAAAGTGTAAGAACTGAAAACGAGGGTTTCCACCGCGCGGGAGTGCACGCCCGTGCCGACTCTGTTCCACACTACTACTCTACCCAAACGAGAGAGGTACCAAGTGGCAACAAGCCTGCAGTCACCGACAATACGACCGTATCCCGAGCCAAGCCGTCATTCAAACCTACAACCAAAACCATCCGAGCGACACATCGGACGACAGCGACCTTCCCGGCGATCAACAACGTACGTGAACTGCCGACCTTTCCAGACCAACTTCCAAGCTCAACAAACCGCCTTGTCCGCTGACACGCGACAGACCTCCACTGTTGGCTCGGGACGAGCCAATTCTGAGGGAGGGGGCAGTGTGACGAAGTCACTGTGTGCATCACAGCGCAATTCAAATCTACTCTAACCGACCACGTCCAACGGCCACAGCGTCCAACGTTCACCGACCGATACATGTCTCAACCAACCACAGCCTTTCGCGCCGAAACACCAACGACATCCGCCGTCCAAAACGATCATCGGTCGACACCTGGAGAGGGTCGACCTATGATCGGCAATCTAAGTCAGACCTAAATTAACCTGTATTCGTATACGAACCAAACACAAACCACTGTAAATTTCGACCGATTGGAGAGCGGTGTCTGACACCCTTTGGGGTGTCGGCACACCGCGGTGCCTCGTAAACCAATAAATAGACCGAGCAGCATGGCTTAAAAAACATCCGTTGCTCGGCCGTGCTTTGCATTAGACCGTATGCTGCGTGTCGTCATTCATCGTTCCTGAGTCCCTCGGGCTGCAGTACCCGTCCGGATGAGTCTACATCCCCAAGCTGACTTAGCGTAACACAACAACGTTACAATATACAGCACAACAATCTCAATAAGCTCAATGATCACACTGTTTTGCAGCTCGCTGAACTGGAAACCAACTAACTCATTGATCGCGGATCAATATTAGAAAGTCGTCGCTGCATCCTCAAGGAAAGTACAGGTAGTTCAATAAGTTCTTAGAATGAGCTTTTTAGTATTCGAATTTTGGCGCGCTTCCACCGCTAATAGGAACTGCAACTTTTCGACTGCTAGCACTCAATATATTATGGTGATTGGCCGTTGCGATTTCGTTTGATAGCTTTTCCCGTGCAACGTATCGGCGTGATTTTTAAAAATGGAGAAAAAGAGTTTCGAGTGGTTATCAAGCATTTTTATTTCAAAGGTTGGAATGCGATTCAAGTAAAAATTGAGTTAGACGAGACGTACAGTGACTCTGCGCCATGTTTTGCCACTGTTTCCAACTGGATTAATGTGTTAAAAAGAGGTCGCAGGAGCACCGAGGATGAACTATGTCCAGGAGGCCAAAAAACGGCAACTGATGAGGAAAACGTAGAGAAAGTGCGGAAAATTCTTGGCACAGATAAGCGAATGAACATTAAGGAAATAGCGGAGGCATTAGGAATTAGTTTAGGCAGTGTGCATTTTATCCTACTACAAAACTAACGCGAATAGGAAGCACCGTCCTCTTCGAGCAGGAAGTGCTGAAGTAGACCTGGGTGAGATAACACTGTGTAAAAACCGTGTGTTGCCCATGAGAGCTCTCCGTTTGGAGGGCTTCAGCCGGAAAACGTCGGCAGAACAGCTGCGTGGTTGGCTAACCGGGAGACATACTGTAGTGCGTGCTATTTGGAAACTCAAAGTTTCCCGGCCGGACTCCGTCTTCTGCGTGGCCTTTGGTGATAGTGACTTTAGTAACGTTTCAAGTAGCGCCTTCTGGCCGAAAGGCGTGAGTTTCCGGCGCTGGCTGGGGGCTCCGCCGGCTCAGGCTAGGGTATGCGAAGAGTTTACTGACGGGCATGGCTTAACAGCTAGACAGCAATGACGCCTTCTGCCAAGGCAGCTGCATGCTGCTCGCAGCTGCAAATTATTGCTTTGGAATTGTGAAGGTTTATCTGGGGCCTTACAGCTAGCACCAGAACGTTTGTTTGAAGGTGTGGACATTGTACTCTTGACGGAAACTTTTATGCGAGTGGAACTGCATCTCGATGAGATGCGAGGTTTTCATCTGCTAGCGAGTCTTCCAGACGGAGGGCGGGGAAGACCAGTAGGTGGACTTTCAATCTATTTACGAACAGGGTCACCCCGAATGCAATGTGTGTGTCGAGGTGAGTGTTGCATGACACTCACCTCAGGTAGTTTCAACCTCGCATTGTTCTACCTGCCACCTCACTACGATGACGTTGAGGTTGCCGATGCGATCAGTGCTGGTCTAGCGGGACTAAACCTCCAGCTACCCACTCTGGTCGGCGGCGACTTCAACTGTCGTATTGATAGTGGCGCCACCGACAGGAAGGGCGATGTGCTTCTTACGCTTCTAGAGAATAGAGGCCTGCATTGCGCGAATGAGCGTGATAAATTCACGTACGTTTGCCAAAGTGGAAGAAGCACTATCGACCTCCTGTTTCATAACCTTCAACATCCGACGGAATTTCAGGGATGCGAGGTCCTTAATATTCCAGCACGGAAGCACCTGCCGGTGCTAGCGTCTCTGTGTCTGCCTGGCCAGGGGCGCGCCCCGCGGCGGCAGCCGACAACGTAGTTGTCTAGGCAGCTAGATTTGCGTGTATTAACGCGCAAATTACGGCTCCTGGGATCAACTTCTGACATTGAACAAAGCAACCACGCTTTGGAGGCCACTGTCAAAGCGGCTGTAGTCAAGAAGAAGTACAGAAAAAGACGGGCGCGGCCCTGGTTTACACAGGCCTGCTACCTAAAACGTCGGGAAGTGTTGGGGCTCCTGCGCCGAGCACGGGCTCTGCACCCCGACCCCCAGATAGTTGCTGATCGTAGGGCGCTTTATGGCCGACATAGAGCAACCTACAAGAAACTGCTCGTGGAGAATAAGCGCCGGTATGATGAGGAGGAGGAGTTTCGCATGCTTCAGAGAGCAGAGCGCGAACCCCATGTCTACATTGTTCGCCGGCTGAGCAAAGGCATGCACAGCATGACAAAGGAGCAGTTGCGGCAGCACTTCAGTGCGCTTCTGCTCGATGCAAACGCCCCCGCGCCTAACCCAGTTATTGAGCGACCGCTCACTCTGGAGCAGCACTGCATGAATTCGCCGTTTACGGTGGAAGAAGTGGTGCAGATCTTGCGCGGGTTGCCCAAGAGGAAGAGTAGTGGTCCTGATGGGATCTATTACGAACACTGGGCTGAGTCGTCCGATGTTTTAGCAGGGGAGCTGTGTAATCTATTTAATCAGATACTCAGCGGGGGACACATACCCCAGGTTTGGCACGAGGCCAGACTTACTCTGCTATTCAAGGGCAAATACGGTGACAACGTGGACGATCCAAATCTCTACCGGGGTATCGCGTCGGAACGCACTCTTAAGAAAATCTTCGCCAAGTTGATTATCTCGAGGGTGTTTCCAACTGTGGAGAAGACCCTACCTCCGGAGCAATTCGGATTCAGGAAGGGTCGAGGTACACAGGACGCGATCCACGTACTCCAGTCGGAAGTCGAGCGGGTGTTGGCTGTGCCCGGGGGCCACTTGTACGCCGTCTTTATTGATTGTGTCAAGGCCTTCGACAAAGCTCCCCGTCACTTACTAGTCGATTCATTTCGACATGCTGGGGTGGGTGGTTCTTTTCTACGAGTGCTCTCCAGCTTCTTTGCTGAAGACCGCCTTGAAGTAAACATAAGGGGCGAAGACACCTTGCAGCTGAGGCAAAACGTAGGGACCCCTCAAGGGGACCCTCTCAGTTGCCTAGCCTTCTCTTTGCTCATTGCAGACCTAGCCCGCCACGTGCGGAAGGAGTTTAGAAACGCCGTCGTTGTTATGTACGCGGATGACATAGTAGTGGCCCACCGGGACCGCGGTGCCATTCGTCGTATTGTCGGCGACGTAGAAGGTTACCTTCACCGTAGGGGCCTACAAATAAATTCGCGGAAGACGAAAGCCATTAAGTTTCGCCGTGGGGGTCGATTGGCTGCAGCAGACGTAATACCCTGCTGTGGCCAACCGCTGGAGTTTGTCAACTCCTTCCCGTATTTGGGTCTGAGACTGCACTATACGGGAACGACCTTTACCAAGCACATCGGCGACAGGTGTCGGGCGGCTATTACCTCTATTCACACAGAGGTGAGAGATCTTCGACGACTGTCTCTGAGTGCTGCATTGAGTCTTTTTGAGCTTAAGATTGTGCCAATGTTGAGCTACAGCCTTGGCAGGGTGTGGGGCCATCTTTCCGCCGCAAATTTTGCGCAGCTAGAAAGATGCTTCACAATATATATGAAGCGCGTTCTTTGCTTGCCGCGCACGGCAAGGAATCGCTTTGTGTACCTGCTAGCGGGTTGCGGACCGGCAGTGGAAATAATCAGAGTCAGGCTTAAGTCACCTATTACAATGCCACTTCAACAATTTTTGTTGGAGTGGCAGGGAAAAGTGACCGAGGCCTCGGCTGAGGTAGCGCAGTTAGATGTGTACCTCACCAGGGAGCTTTGGGAGGGAATGGCATGCACTAGCCGGCACGTGTACACAAGGTACATTGTACATGGCTATCATCACTTGGTGTGTTCAACTCAAGGATTTCACCAAGTTGGCGATCAATGTCGTTGCCGGTTCTGCTCGCAGGTATGCGCTAAATACCACGCAGCGAGCTGCCAGTCGCATCGGCGGTCATTGCACTTTCTTGCCCGGTGGGACGGTCGCTAAAGTGTTAAAATTGTATATAATGATGATTGTATTGTATTTATTGACCATCTTGAAATGCAAAATTATTGCGAAATAAACAATATGTCATTTTATCCTACACGAAAACTTGAAGATGAAAGAGCTTAGAGCAAAATGGCTGCCGCATTTGCTCAACCAAGGCCAAAAAGACGCGCCTGTTTTGGCTTTACAGCGAAATTTGGCCAAGATGTCGAACAATCTGTCGGATTTTTGGTGCAGATTCATGACCGTCGATGAAAGCCGGGTTCATCACTACACTCCCGAGACCCAAGAAGCATCTTGCCAATGGTGTGCACCTGATGAATGATGATGAAATGATCTCCGAAGAGGGTGCGGACAACGGCATTGACCGGAAAGGTGATGGCTACAGTTTTTTAAGACCAACGTAGAATAATGCTGGTCGACTACCTTGAGAGCTGTAAAACGATCACAGGAGAATATTATGCAAGACTGTTGGACTGCCGTTAGCAAGAACTCATCGTGAAACGGCCCGCTTTGCAGAAGAAGGTTGTCCCGTTTCACCAGGGCAATGCTCCTGCACACAAGTCCCGGCAAGCATCGGCAAAACTGGCCCAACTGAGGTTCGAACTTATTGAACAACCCTCCTATTCTCCAGACCTGGCCCCCTCTGATTATTTCCTCTTCGGACATTTGAAGAATAGTCTCGGTGGAAAGCGTTTTTCCAGCAATGAAGAGGTTAAGGCTGCTGTCAATGCCTATTTTCAGTCTAACGACGCGGAATTCTACTCAAGAGGTATGAAAGCTCTGAAATCTCGGTGGGAAAAGTGTATTGATCTTCTCGGGGAGTATATCGAATAAGAAAAATTTAAAAACATGAATTGGAAAATTCTCGGTTTTCATTCTAAGAATTTATTGAACTACCTGTATATTGCTAACATGTGTTCTATGAGCAGTTATTCTAGCTTAAGTTAACTGGTTAGACACTTTTAAATTATATAAAGATGAATTCAGGATAGCCACATCTATGCTGATTGATTGTTCTTTAGAGCGATACGTTAGTCGCTTTAACTGCCACATGAGTATCGTCAAGAACTTTGCTTATTTACCATCTCGGTAGGTTTTTCACATATTTCTCGATTGGAATAGTGACTGTGCAGCATTCTACTGTTCCAAGGTAAGTCTTCCGCACGGGCAGCAAGTGAATATGCAATTGTAAATCTAAAAACGGCGGTAATAGTGCACACATCAGCCTTAATAATAACAAAGCTTAGTGTGGCTATTCTGCGACTCGCTGGCATTCAGTCAGCAAAGAGTAGACTATTATTAGTCTTCTACAGGTTTGAAATCGCCGTAAGGCATATCTTCAGTCAACCGAGGGTCGGACATGTTGAGATACGTTAAAGTTTTCCCAATAGTCTTTGTGGTGGCATAGTCGCTGATCCTCCGCGGTGGTTTATATACTCTTCTTTATCATCTTTTCATCTATTCTCATATTTTTAATTATCACTGCTTAAAAAAATTCGACCAACAACAGGGATCAAACCGGCAACACCGCGGTGGTACACGACAACCATGATGAAACCAACTAACTCATTGATCGCGGATCAATATTAGAAAGTCGTCGCTGCATCCTCAAGGAAAGTACAGGTAGTTCAATAAGTTCTTAGAATGAGCTTTTTAGTATTCGAATTTTGGCGCGCTTCCACCGCTAATAGGAACTGCAACTTTTCGACTGCTAGCACTCAATATATTATGGTGATTGGCCGTTGCGATTTCGTTTGATAGCTTTTCCCGTGCAACGTATCGGCGTGATTTTTAAAAATGGAGAAAAAAGAGTTTCGAGTGGTTATCAAGCATTTTTATTTCAAAGGTTGGAATGCGATTCAAGTAAAAATTGAGTTAGACGAGACGTACAGTGACTCTGCGCCATGTTTTGCCACTGTTTCCAACTGGATTAATGTGTTAAAAAGAGGTCGCAGGAGCACCGAGGATGAACTACGTCCAGGAGGCCAAAAAACGGCAACTGATGAGGAAAACGTAGAGAAAGTGCGGAAAATTCTTGGCACAGATAAGCGAATGAACATTAAGGAAATAGCGGAGGCATTAGGAATTAGTTTAGGCAGTGTGCATTTTATCCTACTACAAAACTAACGCGAATAGGAAGCACCGTCCTCTTCGAGCAGGAAGTGCTGAAGTAGACCTGGGTGAGATAACACTGTGTAAAAACCGTGTGTTGCCCATGAGAGCTCTCCGTTTGGAGGGCTTCAGCCGGAAAACGTCGGCAGAACAGCTGCGTGGTTGGCTAACCGGGAGACATACTGTAGTGCGTGCTATTTGGAAACTCAAAGTTTCCCGGCCGGACTCCGTCTTCTGCGTGGCCTTTGGTGATAGTGACTTTAGTAACGTTTCAAGTAGCGCCTTCTGGCCGAAAGGCGTGAGTTTCCGGCGCTGGCTGGGGGCTCCGCCGGCTCAGGCTAGGGTATGCGAAGAGTTTACTGACGGGCATGGCTTAACAGCTAGACAGCAATGACGCCTTCTGCCAAGGCAGCTGCATGCTGCTCGCAGCTGCAAATTATTGCTTTGGAATTGTGAAGGTTTATCTGGGGCCTTACAGCTAGCACCAGAACGTTTGTTTGAAGGTGTGGACATTGTACTCTTGACGGAAACTTTTATGCGAGTGGAACTGCATCTCGATGAGATGCGAGGTTTTCATCTGCTAGCGAGTCTTCCAGACGGAGGGCGGGGAAGACCAGTAGGTGGACTTTCAATCTATTTACGAACAGGGTCACCCCGAATGCAATGTGTGTGTCGAGGTGAGTGTTGCATGACACTCACCTCAGGTAGTTTCAACCTCGCATTGTTCTACCTGCCACCTCACTACGATGACGTTGAGGTTGCCGATGCGATCAGTGCTGGTCTAGCGGGACTAAACCTCCAGCTACCCACTCTGGTCGGCGGCGACTTCAACTGTCGTATTGATAGTGGCGCCACCGACAGGAAGGGCGATGTGCTTCTTACGCTTCTAGAGAATAGAGGCCTGCATTGCGCGAATGAGCGTGATAAATTCACGTACGTTTGCCAAAGTGGAAGAAGCACTATCGACCTCCTGTTTCATAACCTTCAACATCCGACGGAATTTCAGGGATGCGAGGTCCTTAATATTCCAGCACGGAAGCACCTGCCGGTGCTAGCGTCTCTGTGTCTGCCTGGCCAGGGGCGCGCCCCGCGGCGGCAGCCGACAACGTAGTTGTCTAGGCAGCTAGATTTGCGTGTATTAACGCGCAAATTACGGCTCCTGGGATCAACTTCTGACATTGAACAAAGCAACCACGCTTTGGAGGCCACTGTCAAAGCGGCTGTAGTCAAGAAGAAGTACAGAAAAAGACGGGCGCGGCCCTGGTTTACACAGGCCTGCTACCTAAAACGTCGGGAAGTGTTGGGGCTCCTGCGCCGAGCACGGGCTCTGCACCCCGACCCCCAGATAGTTGCTGATCGTAGGGCGCTTTATGGCCGACATAGAGCAACCTACAAGAAACTGCTCGTGGAGAATAAGCGCCGGTATGATGAGGAGGAGGAGTTTCGCATGCTTCAGAGAGCAGAGCGCGAACCCCATGTCTACATTGTTCGCCGGCTGAGCAAAGGCATGCACAGCATGACAAAGGAGCAGTTGCGGCAGCACTTCAGTGCGCTTCTGCTCGATGCAAACGCCCCCGCGCCTAACCCAGTTATTGAGCGACCGCTCACTCTGGAGCAGCACTGCATGAATTCGCCGTTTACGGTGGAAGAAGTGGTGCAGATCTTGCGCGGGTTGCCCAAGAGGAAGAGTAGTGGTCCTGATGGGATCTATTACGAACACTGGGCTGAGTCGTCCGATGTTTTAGCAGGGGAGCTGTGTAATCTATTTAATCAGATACTCAGCGGGGGACACATACCCCAGGTTTGGCACGAGGCCAGACTTACTCTGCTATTCAAGGGCAAATACGGTGACAACGTGGACGATCCAAATCTCTACCGGGGTATCGCGTCGGAACGCACTCTTAAGAAAATCTTCGCCAAGTTGATTATCTCGAGGGTGTTTCCAACTGTGGAGAAGACCCTACCTCCGGAGCAATTCGGATTCAGGAAGGGTCGAGGTACACAGGACGCGATCCACGTACTCCAGTCGGAAGTCGAGCGGGTGTTGGCTGTGCCCGGGGGCCACTTGTACGCCGTCTTTATTGATTGTGTCAAGGCCTTCGACAAAGCTCCCCGTCACTTACTAGTCGATTCATTTCGACATGCTGGGGTGGGTGGTTCTTTTCTACGAGTGCTCTCCAGCTTCTTTGCTGAAGACCGCCTTGAAGTAAACATAAGGGGCGAAGACACCTTGCAGCTGAGGCAAAACGTAGGGACCCCTCAAGGGGACCCTCTCAGTTGCCTAGCCTTCTCTTTGCTCATTGCAGACCTAGCCCGCCACGTGCGGAAGGAGTTTAGAAACGCCGTCGTTGTTATGTACGCGGATGACATAGTAGTGGCCCACCGGGACCGCGGTGCCATTCGTCGTATTGTCGGCGACGTAGAAGGTTACCTTCACCGTAGGGGCCTACAAATAAATTCGCGGAAGACGAAAGCCATTAAGTTTCGCCGTGGGGGTCGATTGGCTGCAGCAGACGTAATACCCTGCTGTGGCCAACCGCTGGAGTTTGTCAACTCCTTCCCGTATTTGGGTCTGAGACTGCACTATACGGGAACGACCTTTACCAAGCACATCGGCGACAGGTGTCGGGCGGCTATTACCTCTATTCACACAGAGGTGAGAGATCTTCGACGACTGTCTCTGAGTGCTGCATTGCGTCTTTTTGAGCTTAAGATTGTGCCAATGTTGAGCTACAGCCTTGGCAGGGTGTGGGGCCATCTTTCCGCCGCAAATTTTGCGCAGCTAGAAAGATGCTTCACAATATATATGAAGCGCGTTCTTTGCTTGCCGCGCACGGCAAGGAATCGCTTTGTGTACCTGCTAGCGGGTTGCGGACCGGCAGTGGAAATAATCAGAGTCAGGCTTAAGTCACCTATTACAATGCCACTTCAACAATTTTTGTTGGAGTGGCAGGGAAAAGTGACCGAGGCCTCGGCTGAGGTAGCGCAGTTAGATGTGTACCTCACCAGGGAGCTTTGGGAGGGAATGGCATGCACTAGCCGGCACGTGTACACAAGGTACATTGTACATGGCTATCATCACTTGGTGTGTTCAACTCAAGGATTTCACCAAGTTGGCGATCAATGTCGTTGCCGGTTCTGCTCGCAGGTATGCGCTAAATACCACGCAGCGAGCTGCCAGTCGCATCGGCGGCCATTGCACTTTCTTGCCCGGTGGGACGGTCGCTAAAGTGTTAAAATTGTATATAATGATGATTGTATTGTATTTATTGACCATCTTGAAATGCAAAATTATTGCGAAATAAACAATATGTCATTTTATCCTACACGAAAACTTGAAGATGAAAGAGCTTAGAGCAAAATGGCTGCCGCATTTGCTCAACCAAGGCCAAAAAGACGCGCCTGTTTTGGCTTTACAGCGAAATTTGGCCAAGATGTCGAACAATCTGTCGGATTTTTGGTGCAGATTCATGACCGTCGATGAAAGCCGGGTTCATCACTACACTCCCGAGACCCAAGAAGCATCTTGCCAATGGTGTGCACCTGATGAATGATGATGAAATGATCTCCGAAGAGGGTGCGGACAACGGCATTGACCGGAAAGGTGATGGCTACAGTTTTTTAAGACCAACGTAGAATAATGCTGGTCGACTACCTTGAGAGCTGTAAAACGATCACAGGAGAATATTATGCAAGACTGTTGGACTGCCGTTAGCAAGAACTCATCGTGAAACGGCCCGCTTTGCAGAAGAAGGTTGTCCCGTTTCACCAGGGCAATGCTCCTGCACACAAGTCCCGGCAAGCATCGGCAAAACTGGCCCAACTGAGGTTCGAACTTATTGAACAACCCTCCTATTCTCCAGACCTGGCCCCCTCTGATTATTTCCTCTTCGGACATTTGAAGAATAGTCTCGGTGGAAAGCGTTTTTCCAGCAATGAAGAGGTTAAGGCTGCTGTCAATGCCTATTTTCAGTCTAACGACGCGGAATTCTACTCAAGAGGTATGAAAGCTCTGAAATCTCGGTGGGAAAAGTGTATTGATCTTCTCGGGGAGTATATCGAATAAGAAAAATTTAAAAACATGAATTGGAAAATTCTCGGTTTTCATTCTAAGAACTTTATTGAACTACCTGTATATTGCTAACATGTGTTCTATGAGCAGTTATTCTAGCTTAAGTTAACTGGTTAGACACTTTTAAATTATATAAAGATGAATTCAGGATAGCCACATCTATGCTGATTGATTGTTCGTGGTTGCCGTGGCAACACCCCGCTCTTTAGAGCGATACGTTAGTCGCTTTAACTGCCACATGAGTATCGTCAAGAACTTTGCTTATTTACCATCTCTGTAGGTTTTTCACATATTTCTCGATTAGGAATAGTGACTGTGCAGCATTCTACTGTTCCAAGGTAAGTCTTCCGCACGGGCAGCAAGTGAATATGCAATTGTAAATCTAAAAACGGCGGTAATAGTGCACACATCAGCC
The DNA here is from genome assembly GCA_003439945.1 of Dermanyssus gallinae. Taxonomy (NCBI): domain Eukaryota; kingdom Metazoa; phylum Arthropoda; class Arachnida; order Mesostigmata; family Dermanyssidae; genus Dermanyssus; species Dermanyssus gallinae. The sequence goes on along the minus strand of QVRM01004646.1, from coordinate 426,920 downwards.
TTAATAATAACAAAGCTTAGTGTGGCTATTCTGCGACTCGCTGGCATTCAGTCAGCAAAGAGTAGACTATTATTAGTCTTCTACAGGTTTGAAATCGCCGTAAGGCATATCTTCAGTCAACCGAGGGTCGGACATGTTGAGATACGTTAAAGTTTTCCCAATAGTCTTTGTGGTGGCATAGTCGCTGATCCTCCGCGGTGGTTTATATACTCTTCTTTATCATCTTTTCATCTATTCTCATATTTTTAATTATCACTGCTTAAAAAAATTCGACCAACAACAGGGATCAAACCGGCAACACCGCGGTGGTACACGACAACCATGATTAGCGTTAGCGATGCGTTAATATCCGGAAGCCGCTTACGCGCCAGCGGAGCAGCATTAAAGCATTGAACACACTCTCCCGCGTTCTCGAACGCCAAGTTGGTCCCTGCATTGCATTTCTCGTAAGTATGCAACATTTAAGCTATTTACATAGTATGCAGGCTGTGTGTCTTAATATAGTATAGATACAGCGTACCTACCTAAGCCGGAAATTTGGCAGCCGTCCCATCACAATGCAAACAAACATAAATCGCGAGGAGACGTGGAACGTCTGAAACATACACAACGAACCGAATCATCAACCAGTGCGTACGCAAACTGGGTTGACTTAGGCGGCCGTATCAAAACGGCGAAACATGGTCATATCGCTAGCTTTTGAGGCAGAGGGAGTGCTTTCGAGGCCAATCACAGCTATACGGCCTCGCGATTTGTCGTTAATGACTGAGAATGATAGCCTTGAGGTTCTTCTGGCAAAAACAATTTTCTAGACTGCAAAGAGAGACAACTTAGTTGCAGTTGCAATAGAGTCATAAGGAAGAAATGTTGCCTTTCCTCGAAACAATTAGCTTAGCCTGGATATGCGGAGTGTTGTTATAAAGGAGTCATGTACATAAAGGAGTTCGGAAAGAAAGAATAACTATAAAGTGCCAAAAATATAATATATATGTTCCATCATATCGACATCTGTACTATAGTTGTTGCGGATAAGATGGGCTTCTCATAGATCGTTCTAGGTTCCAGATAAGTCCGTTCTGGTCAAGTCGTATCAACTGACTATGCAGTTAGGCAGCTTGAACTAAACTGACATGTGTTTGTCTTAGCTGTCACTGGTGTGCGGCGACAGTGTCATATTATTAAGATAAGAACGCCTTCATTTTTAAAATTCCTTTGAAAGACTGTTCACAAAACATTTGCTTGTATGTGTGGCCACCATGCTGTCTGTCGTTGACACAACACCTACCTTAACAGGAGCTTAATATGACTTCTAATGCTTAATAAAAATCTTTATAATAACGATTAAACACAATCGTAATGATCTGGCATTATATATACATATATATATATATATATATATATATATATATATGCGTGTGGCGTACCGATAGCCATCTCCCCATCTGCCAAGTAAGAACCAATGGCAGTTATCGGGGCAGTATCTCACAAGATTAGTCTGCGATGTATTTCTCGAGTGCCGAATACCGCAATGATATTACTGACCTGTCCTTCCCCTCAACACAATCATCGTCGCTTTGTTTCAGTCGCCGAGTTCACTACCAGGACAAGTGTGTGGGTATTACTTGCGGGTCGAGTTCAAAAAAATCTCACTCAGTCCACAGATTGAGCCAATCTGATATAGTGCATCTGAGTGTACCATGTATAGAGGGTAGACTGAACGGCAACTCTCACAATAACAACAACAATAATAACGAAAATAGAAACGGAAGCGGGCTAAATACCAACAACAGCGAGAGCAGCAGCAGCAGCACAACAACAACAACAACGACCATGTCTGTTATACCAATTAGTAGTAACATTGTAGCGATGACAACAATAATAGCATTGTACACCAATGACATAGAATCAGCAAAATAACAAGGAATACAGCAGCAAAACTACTGCAACTGCAGGTATCAACGACAACAACAGGAAAACGAAAAGCTGAAAAAACGAAGGCACGCAACCACTGTCTCGATGACAGCCCCATGCACCTAGTAGTATACAAACACTTAGTCGTTTGTAGATAGGTTAATGATGATAAATGAATTAGATCACATAGCTAGACCTGGGATCACACGTATTTTGTGTCTCTAGTAGAGCAGTCAGTGCACGTGGTGTATTGGTTATTTATTAGTTCAAATATTGGTGCCTGTGACGTCAGCCTTCAATTTTACAACTGCTTGTATATATGTATATGTATATATATATATATATATATATATATATATGAGAAGCGGGTCGAAAAGCTCAGATACACATGAAAAAATCTATTAAATCTTCCAAGTGTTTCTGAACCCTTCAAAATAACCCCCACCAGCTGCAATGAACTTCTGCTAATTTCTTACTAATCAAAACATTTTTAAACGCGTATTTTGGAATTGAGTCTAGTTACTCCTGCGGATTGTTCTTTATCACCTATAGCCTCAAAGCGTTCAATGGCTCTTCAATTTGTCTTATCTGTTGAAACAGGAATAGTCGCACGAAGCAACGTCTGGCGAATAGGGAGGTTGCGGAAACTTAGAAGTCTAAATTTTCATCAATTAATCCGAATAATCTGAGTACACGCCCCTGGCGTTAAACGCTTTTGCGCAAACTTATTAGCATTTTGTGATAGTAGAACTAGAAGGTAAACGTTTGCGGAATGCACCCTCGTAGTCGCAAAAAGCATTCAAAAGAACCTTGATATTGAATCTGTTCTGTCTCATTTTCTTTGATGACTTTCTCTCCTTGGAAGCACTACTGGGAGGATAGGGCCCTGACCTCTATGTCGTATTCTAATTCTACTCTGCTACCACCTGACGGTTTACCTTGGAATGAACTTCGCTGCCAGTCATTCTTAAAATATTGGTGAAAACTGTTACAACTAATCCATAAAAAATAAAATTAAAATATTGGTGAAAACTGTTACAACTAATCCATAAAATATCTCAAATTTCTCAGCTGTCTCCCTGATAGAAATTCGGCGACTGCTGAGTACGATATCACGAACTTTGTTAACGTTTCTTCTGTTATTGACGTTTGAGGTCTTCCGGAACGAGAATTATCTTCGGCCTTTCATGTTTATTACGAAATTGGCGGCGCCACGTATACAAAGGGTTTCGGGACACTGCTTGTCATCATAAGCAGTTCGTAAAATGTTTACCACTTTAAAGCATATAATTTTTGGTTTTTACAGCTTAATGCAGAAACGTCGCTCCTCAATTTTCGGCGTGTTAAATATCGTCAAATTTTATTTGTTTAAACTTAAAAAGTATATATATATATATTTTTTTTTTTTATATAAACTTCTGTGAATTTAACTCAAACAATAAACGCCGCCACCGATTAGCGCAACATTTGCCCATGTGTAGCTAATGAATGGCGCTTCTAAGCAAAACTAGCCGGAGGACCTTGGTGGCTTCGGCTAAATTTTTAATATTCACAGTACTAAAACTTGCCGATCCGTCCTCGTATATATATATATATATATATATATAGTACAATAAATACATGGTTTTGGCCTTGTAAGTAGAAAAAAACAATGCTTCCCTATAGAGGACTTACATTCAGGTTTTTTGTTTACTAATACCTAGAGGCTCGCACAGAGGACAGGTCATTGTCGCCTGGTCTTGGTGCGGCGTGCCAGGGTCGAAACTATGGCCCCTGGTAATAGAGTCGTGGCATCAACGAGCAGCTGTTGTTGCTGGTTGTTCGCGTACTCGCTCACTCCGTTGCGCCGACCTGCTCGCTCTGTTCAAGAGTGCGCCTCGGCGTGGCCTGATGATGGTAGTGAGACGCGGGTCCTTTGGTCGACGATTTCCAATTAACCTGGTCGCCGCCCCGTTTCAAGAGTAATTAATTGCTCTTGGTTTGAAAGCTTGGTAGCTAGATGTCAAAATTAACGACGTACACATGCTATTATTCTGTCAATTCTGTGAGAAAGACGTGTCAACTTTATTTACTTATACGCAAAATGTTCGTTCGTTTTGCGTTATCTCGGAGGCGAAGGCGGTTTTGTGAAGACAACCACCTTTATTTTCAAATATTATCTTCATTGTTGTTGTTCTTGTTGTTCTGCCAAAGTGTCGTTCTCGACAAATTTATTTCGCTCTAAAATTACATCATTAGCGGGAAGCAAACTCGGTAAGTAGCGGATATTAAAGATTTTTGTCTTGAAGTTGTCTCGGACGCGCTGTTTGCTTATAACTCGATTGGTCTGAGTAGTCCCTCATATATATATATATATATATATATATATATCAATCAATCATATTTATTTCACTAAAATAGAGTATGTACAAAAGAGTTCATGCTATTATTAAACATAAATACTTGTGGTTTTGCCGTTCCACCGAGAGAAGAAGTGTAAGGATCTTTGTTGCAGTGCCGGACAATCAACCGCGTGGTACTTAGCGCATTGCTGCGAGCAGAACCGACAATTACACTGAGTAGTATAGTCTTCATGAAACTCCCTACGGGAGCATACGAGGTAATGGAACCCGTGTACGATGTACCTGGTATATACATGCCTGTCATCGCAGGCCACCCCGGCCCACAACCAAGGAGACTTAAAGACGTCGAGCGTTCTTACCTCCGTCGCTGCTTCCGTGAATTTGCGTCGCCACTCTTCCAAGAAATGGTTAAGTGGCTCCGTCAATGGCATACGCAGCCTAAGCCGAAGCATCTCCACCATCGGCGCACAGTCCGACAATACATAGACGAAGCGGCTTCTCGCCTTGAATATATATATATATATATATATATATATATATATATATAGTTAACGATCATTCAACTAAAATACTTTTCTATATATCTTCGGGCATTTCTAAAAAATAATTTTTTTAGTCGTTAAGAATGCAGCATCAATTATGATTGGATTTGTACACAGTTATAAATGTCACTTAACGTTGTTAAGCAGTGGTGGTTTGGACGATTATTTTCTCAGTTCAGATGGTCAGTTTTAAAAAATGAACCCACTGCCAAGCGTAAGATCGAATTCGACTCGGTTTCGATTGTACTTTTACCTTGATTGTCAAATCGGGTAGGAGCATTGCCTTGGTGCCCGATGTAAAACTTAACGTTGTCGTTAAAACTGCGACTGCGTATTAATATCGATTCCACCATCTAAACCAAGAACCACACAAAGCACACACCAACGATTTGTCTATTTGACACGATCGTACGCACTAAACGCAAATGCTCATTCCTACATACCCATACAGACATAACGAAAAACGCCGTACAGTGGAGTGTCTAGGCATCAGGGATGTGCCAAACCGGTGGTGCCAGGCTGCGTTCAATTACCGAAATGTCTGAGGTCGAGTCTAATTTACCGCTTAGCAGGTTCAGCTTTTAAAATTCAAAGTACTGGAACTCACCGATTCGCTATATATATATATATATATATATATATATATATTGGTTTAAATAATTTCATTGTTAAAATGTTCCTCACTTGCTAACTTAAGGCTGAAGATTGCTTGCTAACTGCTGCTGACCACTTTCATAATATTAACTATTATTCCTCAAAGTTGCCTACTGCACGAGCGCAAATAACAGCCGTGAAACAGCTAATCATGCTTCATGGGCACGCTCAGATTAGCGTAATGTATATGTCCTTTTTGATATATATATATATATATATATATATATATTTATATAAATATATATATTTATATAATATATATATATATATATCTCTTGTTCGCTTTCATATACGAAGAACTTTCTGCATGTGTCTGCGTTTGTTGCCGATCTGCGTTTTCTAATGTCGGCATCAGCGATCGATTGCGATCGTCGCTTCATCAAAATTGTCACTATCATCTATGTCAGCGGGTCACTCGGCAACCTTCTCTTCCCGTTGTCTTACTTTCCTTCTCCCATTGGCTCGCTCTCTCTCTCTCTCTCTCTGTTTACTTCGAGCGAAAAAGGGCATCCACTGCGACGACATTGCTGCTGCGACGGCGACGCTTCACTTGATGTCACGACCTGTCACGAGCTTCCCTCGATGATCCTTCTCGTTTGTGGCTCGCACGGGCTTTGTTGCTCGGTGATGCTCTACATCTCACTCATTGTTGTTCTATGGTATCTCTAGGTCGTGGTCGTCGTCGTCCGCATCATCCATGCTATAGTTTAGTGTTTTAAGCTCGCCCTACCTCGCGCTTTTCCCGCGCTCTTTCCCCTCCCTAATGCCATTCATGCTGTATTGGTTGTCACTTGATGATGGCGATGATGTTGATCATAATACTTTGCTTTGCAGCGACTAATGATGAGGCGGCGACAGTCCGGCGAACTGGTCCTCTAGCGGCGGTTGCTGCTATTGCTATCAGAAGACTCTCAGTGGCCGCAACGTGCCCTGCCCCTCAGTTGTGGCGGTCGTGGTGGTGATGGTCATGTCATTACCCTGTTTGGCGTATTCCCCCAAACGTAGATCAATCGCTTGTATTCTTCGTGTATGCTTCTGTAGTTCACGCGCACGTCACACCAAAGACATTCACAAACCAACGCGGTGACACGCGCTACACAAATGCAAAGGCAGGGGTGGGCCGGCAAGCGGTGGGCGACGTGCTATAGATAGCAATGTCAAGAATGATACTTGCCTATATCAGTTCATTAAGTCAAACAGAGAAAAAGCAATAAAATAAACTAATTTCGGCTCTTTTGTTGTATTTTATTATTGTTGGCGTTGTCTCCTTGAAGCTCTGCGCACGCTTAGTCGAGAGGTGTTACAACTTTTTGGCACAGCGGCGATGACGCTTCTACAGCAGCGATGATCTCTTTATCAGACGAAAATGTTCTCTACCCGAGCCAGATCTCAATGTGTAGAAATAGGAAAAGCGTCACAAGAGCCCAAGTCAAGAGAACAAAGAGGATGACGCGTCCACATCCTTACACTGCGACTGTAAGAATGTGATGCGGAGCTTGCTGGGTGAAAGATAATTGCTTGGAGCACCAATTTTGGCCCTCTCATTTGCAGCTCTTCGGGCGAACCGGTTTAGAGGTGTGGAATAAGATGCTCGTGGAACTGCTTGATCGATCGGTAAATAGTCAATGAAGTTAGTTATGTGGGAATAAATCCGCCAAAATAGCGCTCTTTACTTCCCGGCTGACGGGGCCGTTTTCGCCTTGTTGAAAGCACGTTCACCAGGCGTTGTCCAATGTTTTGACTGCTGTTTCCAAGTCTCGTCCGCGGTCACGAATCAACACCAAACGCCTTATCGATTGCGCTTACTCAAGGATAAATGCTTCTGCAAAATGTGTGTCTGTATGTTTTTGATCGACGTTTAGCAATCGTGGCACCCGCCTTGCACACAGCTTTTTTTATTTCTTATCGTTTATGCAGTAATCGGACAAAGCGCTTTACCATCTAGCCAGTACAACGATGGTACAACAGCATACTACACTGTCGACGCATGACCGCGCGATTTAAACGTTAGCCCTAACCAGCTACGTTCAACGGCCGCACCACAACGGCCACAGCCTACCGCGTCAAAACTCCAACGTCCTCCTCAATCATCGAAACGATCACCAGGCGTTGATAATGACACGTCTTAACCAATCCAACCCATCAGATAGAGAGAACCGACTCGAGATGCTCAATCCGAGCCGAACTCCAGCTAACCAGTACTCCTACCCAAAACAAACACAAACCGATGTAACTTCCGACCGATTTCAGAGCGGACTCTGGCATCTTGTTGGAGTGCCAACACGCCGCGTTGTCTCGTGAATCCATAAATAGACTGAAAAACGATGGGCTAAATAAATAATGGAACTGCTTGATACATCGGTAAAGTTGAGTTTTTTAAAAGTAAAGTTAAACATTTTCTTTGCGTGTCTTTTCGCTCACTCGTTCGTAGGCTATTCAAGAAAACTCGTGCAAATGTCGCCGTAGCTATTTCGACATACCCGGTGGATTCAACGGCATAATTACAATGTCGTGCGCCCTACTAAAAGGATGCCTACAATCTCACTTATATTCATCTTGGAATCTTGGAAGACAGAGACATATTTTCAACAATTTCTGATGCAGTGACCGTAACTAGACGGCCGAAGTTCTTCATGTTTGGCGGATGCCCGGCCATGTTTGAACTCATCAATCCAAATATAATTGTTGGCAAACGCTAGTGCAGGTTCTCCGTAAACTATGCCTGCACTTCGCCTCAGCTTAATTTCTTCTTGAAATAGAAATGCTTAATCACGGTACAGAATTCGCGTTGCTTTACGTCTACGACAAGTGCTGACTTGTTCAGGTCAAATGCCTGGCGCACTTAATCTAAAGGTTGCTCTTGCTAAAATATTCCCCACTCAAGAACTATACACAATGTTGTGGCGTCACTTTATGAAAATTATAAATATTTTTTCTGAGTGCGTTTTAATGATAGCATGTGCGGGGACTTAATTTGTTTTTTTTTCGTAAGGCTAATGCCCGTGTACGGTTTTGTACTGACACATTCAAGCGTCATCGATAAAGGAAGAATGTATTGTGTGCAAACACACGTACTTTACATGTTTTAGTTTTCTGGTTACTCATTAAGCGACTTACGTTACAACTTCCTGTTTATCAACCTACCTACCAACTTAGCCAGCTGGCTAGGTATCTGCCGCTAGGGGGAGCTTTACCTTAGGGCTGGGCGACGCCATTATGTTACTCTAGCGTGTGCGGCTTTTTATATCCATGACAACAAAGGAGAGGAAGGGAATCGTAGTTAACCAAAGGCATGATTCCCAGTGAGGGTGTACTAGTCTTCTCGAAAGCGACCACGACGCTGTCGTTTGCAAAGGCCGCCTCACGCATAGTCTTTCGCTGTGTGACATATGAGCTCTGGCCACCGTGCGTGTCCTTTACGACGCTACACCTGCCACCACCGGTTAGACATATCATCAATTTGAAGCTGTTTGCTTCAGCTGAAGATCGCTGGCCAGACAATAAACGAGGAAGCGGTATCACTCTTGGCTGCGTCGTCACCTTGCCAGCGTTACAGCCCCTGTCGAGAAAATGTCGTGTTCGATTGTTGTTGTTGCTGTTGTTGTTGTTGTTGCTGCTGCTGCTGCTGCTGCTACTAATAGTTGTTACCTTTTTTTCGGTGTGCCCTGTAAACGAGGATCCTTCGGATATAGGCGGACCCTTGTGTATAAAGCGGTGTTGCTACACATGTATATGTGCCACCCATCGCTCCAAATAACGCATCAAGAGCACACACGTACTTTGCAATGTGCCGACTTCAAATCACGCCTGCTTTTGGCGAGCTTCGATATTCGACGCGACCCATACGAGCCTTGACCTGTTAGTGACCGAAGTTTCTCGGATGCTGTCTTGACTCGACATAGCCTGCAGGTAGCAGTCTGCCATGCAAGGCGCGCGACATTTACCTTCAAGACACTATAGAACAGTCCTGCGCTCTGAGCGTCTTCCGGCCCATCCATCTCTGCCTGTGTCGCGTGTGTTCGTTTTGTCAATCTTTCCCTGTTCTGTTTCTCAATAAAATGATGTTCCTTTCGCCAGCGTCTCGAAGCGACGTTGCCCTGCAACGGCCAGATCTCCGTTTTGGCCCCATTGAGCGTACATTCTTGAAAACGTAGATCATCAGTAGTAGCAAAATATTCATTATGCCCTGTCACTGCCGGCTTATGTAATTGTCTCACTTCACTCAGCCATGAACATAATCAACGCGATTCTTGGCTGCACGGTGTAGCGAGTGCAACCACGACCACGGGTTTCCCCTCAGAAGAAATTACAACTTTATATATTTGTTTCAAGGAAAGTGCTCTCCTGTTGGTCGTTTGTAATTCTACATACCTATGATATCAGTCAACATGGGTTGTGCTGTTTTAATAGTCGTGCTATTCGATAATGTTTTGAGCAATTTGTTTCGATAATTTAGCTTGATATATATTTACAACTATTAAAATGCGTATCACTTTATAAGGCGCGTTCATCGCTGTATTAATTTAAGACTATAAGGTGCCCTGTTACTGCTGCCTTCACTAGGCGACAAGTTAAGTTTGACCACAACAACAGCAACACTACTAACGCAGCAACTACAGTAACAGTAGTAGTAGCCGAGTTAACAACAACAACAACAAAACAACAAGAAAACAACAACAACAACAACAACAACAACAAGAAAACAACAACAACAACAACAACAACAACAAGAAAACAACAACAACAAGTGAAGTTTGACCACAACAACATCAACACCACTGACGCAACAACAACAACAGCAAATGTAATAGTAGCCGAGTTAACAACAATAGCAACAACAAAAACAACGACGACGACAACAATAACAACAACAACGATGACGACGACGACAGCAGCCAACCCCACTCAAGGTCGGACCTGTTATCTAAAGAAAAAAGTGTGTATTCTCAGGTGTAGCAGTGTAATAATGTGTCGAGGTGGGCGGTTGAGCGCAGGACGTTTCGCGGGCGCGTTTGCAGGTACAACGGTGGGCTGTATTTCTCTGTTGCTGCTTGATGTTGTTGTTGTTGTTGTGTGTCATTGCCGCCTGGACGGCCGCGAGCGTGATTGCTACCGCCGCGACAACAAGAACAACGACTCCGGATGACACAAGAAGCGGCGACCGCTGTCGCTAATGTCGTTCGGACGTGTGCAGGCCCGTTCTCAGCAAGTGACGAGAACTCGACAACTTTAAAGCGCGCTCGCTCGGCCGCGCAGAACAACGGGAACACGACGAACTACTGCTGATAAGGGAGGCAAGCTATTGAGAAGGCCACGATGATGATATGATGATGATGATGATGTCGTCGTAGTTAGTCGTAGTAGTAGCAGTAGTGGCAAAATGAAGACCGGTGGTTTGTTTCTCGTGCATTGGCAGAGTTTGAATGCCAGCTATCCAACGGCGACAGTGGCAATGGCAGCGGCAGCAGCAACAACAACAACAGCAACAACAGCAGCAACAAGAGCAGCAACAACAAGAACAACAAGATCAAGAACAACAACAACAACAACACCTACAAGAACAGCAACAACAACAGCAACAACGCCACCTACAAGAACAGCAACAACAACAGCAACAACGCCACCACCAACAACAACAACAGCAACAGCAACAACAACAACAACAACAACAACAACAGCAACAACAACAGCAACAACAACAACAACAGCTGGAGAACAACGACGGCGTTGGCGGCGCCGTTGCACCGTTCGCGATCTTCCTCGATATAGGTCGACAATGGCCCAGTCGAGCGGCCGTCCGCCCAACCTGCCTGCCGACCATAGCTTATTGGCTGGATGACTGACTGTCGGGCCACTAGCTGACTAGCGCACTAGCTAGAGGACAGTTCGGCGGAGGTCGAACAGCAAAGCGACGGACGGGCGAGTTCTTCTCGTCGCTGTCCTCCAACTGCCCGCGCCTGCTCTCAGCGTTGAAACGGTGGAAACGGCGGCGGCAGCGGCAGCGGTAGCGGCAGCGGCGGTGGCTGCGGCGACGGCGACATCGACCACGCGTCGCCGAGGAGGGCAAACTCCGCCTAGCGCGACTTCGTGGCCCAAGTCACACACCACCCGATGCCTCTTTCCTTACTCCCGGCTGGATCACCTGACTGAGGCCGCAGCAGCAGCAGCAGCAGCGGCAACAACGACAACAACAACAACAAAAGGCAGGGCCAGGCGTAAAACAGGTTCATAACCAACCAAAGGCATACCATCAGCAATACTAGTGACAATATCATCAACACCAACAACGGCTACGATGATGACGATGACGACGACAACAACGAGAACACGGAGGCCGCTGGCCGACGAGCAAGAGCAGAGCTCTCGCCGTAATGCCGCACCCACTGGTAAGAAGGGGCGCGTCGGTTGGAACGCTGCTCGGTGCGGTCGGTTTGGTTGGAAAGCTCTAACTCGGTGATTGCTAGAGCTCTAGCACCTGGCGGGACGGCGGCGCGCGGGCGACAGTCAAATGAAAGAATGAAAGAAAAACAACAAGAAAGAGACAGAATGAAGACAGCATGAAAGAACGTCCAATGTTCCGTCGTCCGAATGAACCGACGGACCAACCCGAATGGATGAAGGGCGGGAACTAGTAAGCGGAGAAGCGGTCGTACTACTGGTATATAATATATATATATATATATATATATACATATATATATATATATATATATATACATATATATATATAATATATATATATATATATATATATATATGATGAGCGAAGCTTGAAGATTAGCATTGCTGCTGAGGCTGACGCCACCGTTACTTTCGACACTGCGCTCGGTTGGGACCTAACAAAACACGGCCTACCTACAGCTAGCCTCGGCCGTCTGACACTGCCAAATGGCTACGGCGACTTCGACTTGCTGCTTGTACTACGACAACCTACCTACTACGTATGAAGCTTGCTACCTGAGCCAGCGTGCTTGAATGTCTGCCGTCGGCTGGAGAGATGGGCTGGCTGGCTGGCTGGCTGGCGGCCTACCGTACCTACCTACCTGACTCGATCTAGCGCCACCATATTATTGCCAGGGAAAAGAACAAACGGAAACATCGAGGGCATCGGCGACATTGAAGTATAGTTGGCCGTTGTAGTTACACATAGAGTACTAGTAGCAGTAGTATTAGTAGTAGTGGTGGTAGAAGTAGTAATAGTAGTTGTAGTATTTGTTGTTATTGTTGTAGAAAAAGTGACAACAGCAAACAGTAGTCAAGTCTGCGCTGTGTGTACAGCTGATGAACGACTTTGCATACGAACGACTCTTCACGACGCGCGCGGTCGCTTGTTTTGTGATTTTGCTGGCCGCTCTGATTGTTGTTGATGATACTGGTGTTATTATTATTGTTATTGCTGTTGTTGGAAACGCTGCCAATTCTGCAATTGTGCCTATTCGTACTCCAAGCTTGTTCAAATACACAAGCGACACTAGAGAAACGCCAGAGCGGATGCGGGAAGAGCATGACGCGACTGCACATAGGGAAAGGGGAGTGCCTGAATATATATATATACGTTCCCAGGAGACAATTGTCGCTCCACTTACTTTCTTAATAAACATATATATATATATATATATATATATATATATATATATATATATATATATATATATATATATATATACATTGAGAACGTGTTACATACGCTTCAAAAAAAAATATATATATATGCAACCGCGGATTGGTGTACCTGCATACTCCCACGTGCTCGAAGATATATGCTCGTATATGTATGCGGCGACATGGTCTAGGTAGGGGGCTACCGTGCTAGTTGTCATCTACCAAAGTGTCGCTGGTTCGATCCCTGTTGTTGGTCGAATTTTCTTTGAAAGACACCCTTTGGGAATAGGTGATAAACCATGCCGCAAGGGCTGTTGGAGAAACCCTAATTATTTTAACACATCAGTCGATATATATATATATATATTTGTATATATTTTTTTCTTTTAACCATTTTTATTTACCGAGAACTTAAGCGTTGTGAAATGCAGTTCCGTGAATAAACTACGGTTGTATATATATATATATATATATATATATATTAATTCATACGCAGATGAACGAACACGTTAGGTGCTGTTGGGGTGGTGGATTGTCCCCGCTGCTTGCTGCCGCGTGAAAAGTACTTTCGATACAAAAAAGAAAACGTGTGTCTTCAAAACACCGGCACAGCTACACGGTTCATATGCAGGGTGCCCACAAAACAAAGACGCGACTGTCCGTCGTCGACCCTGCGACAGTAGAACAAGCTTCCCGATCATTCATCCATTAGTAAGCCTGGCCGCCAGACGAGCGGGTGGATCCTCCACTCTCTCTTAGTTGGTAGTTGACGAGGCTGCAGAGCCAGGCGACGAAGATGATGATAATGATGATGATGATCGTTCGTATAGCTTCTTTGCTCGGCTTCCAAGCGATCAAGAGGGAGGAAAGAGTGCGCCTGCTTAGTGAAGGGCAAGCCGTGCACCACAATGTGCACTGTGATTCCGTTCTTCCGAGAGTGATCGACCACAGCCCACCACAGCCCCAGTCCACAGCCCTTTCCGACACGAGACAATCGACTGACGAATGCATTACGATCATGCTACTCGACTCGAATGCACGCTACATCTTCTCATAGTGCTGATTCGGCAATACCAAAGCTGTCCTAGCAAACCAAGATGGTGATGGACCGCCGTTTAGCGCGAATAGAGACGCATAGCCGGACAAAATAGCCAGGCGCAGTAGGAAATTCGGGGATGAGGGAAAGATTTCGATGAGATGAATGTTCGCCTGGACGACTGTGTGAGATAGATTCGAAACCTAACAACGAGCTAGACAACGAGTTAGACGAGTTAGCATCCACTTTTTATTGTTCTCAACATCAAATTTCATCTTAGCATTTCAGCGTTCGGCCTATACGTGCACGATGGTCAGGTAGACTTCGGGCCCGCCAGTGAGGGAAAGGATGGGAAGCCGTCGAGCTTTTTCCTATATGGTCAGGTCCTTTGAATTGGCGCCGTCCACAGTATAAATCGCACCCAGGACGACCAAGTAACTCAATAGTACCAACGTTCACGTATAACGACTGGATTAACAGAGAGTGGAATCCTGTGAGGGGAAAAGCGAAGATACACAGAGAGGGAGAGAGAGAGAGAGAGGTCTAGTATTTTGCTCGGGTCCACGGCGTTTTCAAGCCCTTACCACGAACGAGGCTTGCCTGCCCTTGCCAAGAAAGGCCGAGAGCAGGGGCCTGATATATAAGCGTGATCTCGTGCACAATGAACTAGAGTGGTCGTGGCTGCTTGTGAGTGTCTGTGATTTTTGCACCTGTCTTATCTACATTCAGTGTCGTTTGCTCTGCAGGCGTTGCCATAGACGTAGCATTTTCATTCAGATGCTGGAGTGCGACCACAACTCCTGCGTAGAAACACATGTATACATAATTTTACATGCTTGAGCAATACATAACATTCATAACCACGAGCACTACCCACAAACGAGATTGCATAGAGACAGATCTAAAAACATTTGAGCGTATGCACTAGCATGTGTTCGTTTGACCGGAGGTGCTTCTCAATGCTACGTGAAATCATGCTGGCTTCAACGTTCCGTGGATATTTTCGCATAGTGTTGCTGTTGTTAACCGAATCGTGTCTGGTCGGTGGTAGTAATTGTGGTCAAGTGTGATTGCAAGTCGTGGTGGATGCGTAGAAATGTGACGAAATGAGCAAGTGCAATGCTAGAAATACGCTGCCCGTACCCGTCTTCCCCACCTACCCTTTTTACTTGACACCTGTCAGTGCATCCTCGTCAATGTCACATACCTAGGCGCACATGTATTTTTAGCTAAGTGCCTGAGTGCCTTCCTCTATTGTTCTTGCCGTTACAGAAGGACAACGGAACTCCCTCCTAGTCGAGGTACGACGCCTTGACCATAGCTCGACAACCTTAGTAAACTACGAAAGATGGCGTCGCAAGACCCCGATCCGAGCGAATACCTCTTCATCTCTGCCGAGATGAAGAGGAAGGATGCCACGAAGCCCTACGATGGTAAGAAAATGACGTGGGTCCCCGACGCAAAGGAGGGATTCGTGATTGGCAACATCGAGTCCACCCAGGGTGACAAGGTCGTTGTTGAGACACCCGACGGCAAAAAAACCTTCAAGAAAGACCAGCTTCAGCAGGTCAACCCGCCCAAGTATGAGAAGTGCGAAGATATGTCCAACATGACCTACCTTAACGACGCTTCCGTACTGCATAACCTGAGAGAACGCTACTACGCAAACCTGATCTACGTAAGTAACGCGAAGTATCCGCTACTGATACAGAAAACCGTTGTTTTGTTTTGTTGTAATATAAATTGATATATAGTTTCTTATTAAATACTGCTATGTCGTGTCTTGTGTACTTTCACACACACACACAGAACACAGCATCAGTTGTTTTTTACAAATATGCAGATGTAAATATGTGTAAACTAAGAGAAAACAATTCTACTTTACAGACATATTCGGGCCTGTTCTGCGTTGCCATTAACCCGTACAAGAGGTTTCCGATCTACACACCTCGCGCGGTGATGATCTACAAGGGCAAGAGGAGGACGGAGGTCCCGCCTCACGTGTTCGCAATCTCAGACGGCGCCTACATGCACATGCTCACCGGTAGGCTACACTTTACAGGCAGTAACCAGCAGTAGAGCACGTGACAGTCGATCGTAAGGTTGTACTACGTAAATCATGCACGACCCACTGCATCGTCCACAAAGCATGACGTTGAAGTTTACCAAACAATCGTCAAAACGATCGACATACCGATACCTTGTCTAGTTTGCTGACCTGTGCTTGCTTCTACTAATTTCGAATCGTAAATACTATTATTACGACCATTATGATAGGATTTATTACTGTGTGCTTATGAGTGCATTCGTTCTCAGCCGACATCCCCACCCCGGGTTGTAACTCTAGACACATAAACTCTCACATCGACGCACTACGCTCGGGGGGATACGACAAGCTGGGTCTGTTGCTGATCGTTTAGAATGACAAGTCAGGAGTGCAGCATGAACAGCGGTTGGAGGGGGACATGGCAGCGGCGGGAAGACCGTGCGGGACACGGGCAATATCGCGCTATATCCTCTGCTGTCCTTTTTTGTTGTTTCACAGTTTTACAAGCAGGCCATTACAGCCACCAGCTAACCCGCTTAAAGGTCCCTAGGTGATTGCCCATTTGTTTAACAAATCGTTAAAAAACTATATATATATATATATATATATATATATATATATATATATATATATATATATATAGACAATTCCGTCTAGTTTGTATGCACATTTTTCTGTTACTCATGATCGTATTCCTCTTTGTTTAATTATTAATGCAAAAATGGTCTTTAGTGTAGTTTGTTTTACTGCCAAACATTACAAATCCCAATTAGGTATATCGACAAACAAGGAGCTGCAGCAGCGGCGGTGGGACAAGCAACAAAAGCTACTAGTTAGATATCTGAGGGTACGAATAAGTAGTTTCCCCCCGATATCTGTCCTCGAAGGTCCTTTCTGAGACTTCCGATGCTGCCTTTTCATTCTCATTCTCTTCTTCCTCTTCCGCTGTACGCGCTTCCTTCTCTTTGTGTGCCTTCTCCTTTTCGATGTTGACGATGTTCTAGCTAGACCACGACATTTGCTGACTATGGTGCCTAGCGGCGGTGGCAGCGACTGTGATGGCAAGAGGACCGTGGCTCTTAAGCGTTTAATGGTTGTCACTATTAGCTGCCCCATAGGTAGGAAACCCCGGATGAGGCGAACCGACACAAGGGAGGGAGGAAGGGAGGAAGGCGGGGGGAAGGGGGCCAAACGACAATCTCAGCCTACTGAATGAATGAACCTTCGTCTTCCTCTTTGGTTTCACCTTCCTAAGCCGAGACCACCACCACCACCACCACCATCTCTGGCGGCATCACGGTCATCATCATTGCCATCATTGCCAAGATCATTATTATCATCAGCGCCACAATCATCGCCAAGATCATCACTATGCAGCCGCCGCAATAGCCAAGCACAATACGATTATCACCGCCCGCGGCAGGGCAAAGACACAACAGAGCAGGGCAGGAAGACGGGGCAGACGGGATGGCCACCAGAAACAGACCTTCCTGCATCACGTCTGCATCTGTTCGCCCACCAGAACCACCAGGTGGCGGCCTGCTGCAGGTTGTTCGACCAAATGCGTACGCGGTTGTCTGACTATGGTGATAAGTCCGGAAATCTGCTAAACGCCGTGGCCAATGGTTGCGGCCTACGGTGCGGTAAAACATGGTAGCATCATGGTAGCACGGTAGCACCGGCACTTCTGGCTAGTTTTCCATTTGCTCGTCTGCGCACCTGGCTAGCTAAGTACTGCCGACTATTACCTGCCTATGCTGCTGGCAATGCTGGTGGCGGGACGTGGTGGCGGGACTTAGTAGTCATCTGGGTGCCCTTCAAACATCCTCCAGCAAGAAATGATCTCTAGGGCACGACGTTGTTCGAAAGTTTTGATGGAAGGGCTCATAGGAGTCGGCGACGCATGGGATGAAGGGGCGACGCATGGGATGAAGGGGCGACACTTAAGATAAGGTGCGGGCGGGCGGGCGGGTAAAGCGGGGAAATAAAGTGCAAGCCGCACAGAAGAAAGAGCATGGAAAGAAGAAGGCTAACGGTCTCGCGTCGTAACGAAACGCAAAAGCAGTGCTTTTATTTTTGGTTTGGCAAGGATTAAAGGCGCTTCAGAGGCGGAATGCCACTCTGACCTTGTCTTTGACGCACTCTGATCGTTAGCTTTTGATCGATAACGAACGTTGGCTGTACGACGGCACCCTTGCTCATCTGTCTGTCTGACGGTTTGTCGCACAGAGAGATTGTCTATCTATTTGCTTACGCGTCGATCTTTACATTTGTATATAAGGCGTTCTTAAGCTAAACAGACGCGATGCCGCCAATAAATGACATAAAAAAAAGGCGGCAGACGGCAGGCAAGCGAACAGGTCAACTACAGCCCAGCCCAAATATTGTATCGCACGCGTTTTATGATCCAGTCTCTGTGCTGTTACGGGTTGTCGATTGTTTACTGCAACGCAGCGCTTGTATCCGCGATTACGTTACGCTCTCGACTTACTTTCATTCCTTTCCTTCTATATCTGTTTCATTTTCTTCCCCTATTGATATTCTGGTCCTTAACTATTTTGTGTTTGGCACTGCTCTTTGTTTCATTTCAGATAACGAGGACCAGTCCATGCTGATTACGTAAGTAACTATAATATATATATACATATAGATATACATGTGTTTATGTTGTTAAACAAGTATTGTACCTATAGGGCTGTTTAATTTTGAGGAAACGCAAAGCACAATAAGATTACCCCGTTCTACATAGTAAACACGATATCGGCTCTATTAGCATGTGATCGTTATCAATCGCGAATGGGAGTCTAAAATTTAAGTGAGAAATTAATATTTCTTCCGCAGACTAAATTTTCTAAGGAACATCTCTCTCTCTCTGTATGGTATTTCTTCATACATACCTGTATCCACGAGCAGATATGACGGTCGAACACACAGCATTTGTCAGCCGAGTTTTAAATGCTTCTTTCATTATTCCACAGAGGCGAGTCCGGTGCCGGAAAGACAGAGAACACAAAAAAGGTTATTTCGTACTTTGCCAATGTTGGTAAAAGCGAGAAGAAGGCCGAAATCGATGTCAATAAGCCATCACTTGAGGATCAGATCGTGCAGACGAACCCTGTACTCGAGTCCTTTGGCAATGCCAAGACCGTTCGTAATGATAACTCGTCCCGATTCGGAAAGTTCATCCGAATCCACTTCGGCCCCACGGGCAAGTTGGCCGGAGCAGATATTGAAACGTATCTGCTGGAGAAAGCCCGTGTCATCTCACAGCAGCCCCTCGAGCGTTCCTACCACATCTTCTATCAGCTGATGTCGGGCAAGTTCGCTGACATGAAGAAACATCTACACCTTTCGGACAACATCAAGGACTACTACTTCGTGTCACAGGGAAAGACTGAAATTCCCGGAGTTGACGATGCAGAAGAAATGGGTCTTACAGATGTTAGTACTAACTTTGCTGTCTATCACGTCAGTCGTTATAAATCGTTTTTATCATGTGACCTGCTCGCACGGATCTATATCCGTATATAAAGAAATTGATTGTGTGTTGCTGACGTAATGGCATGCAAAATTCGGATCTAGTAGATAATAAACATTATCGATGTGCGGCTTGGGTGCTATTTCAGAACGCTTTTGACATCTTGGGCTTCACTCCCGAGGAAAAAGACGGCGTGTACCGCATAACGGCTGCAGTTATGCATTTCGGCACACTCAAGTTCAAGCAGAGACCTCGCGAAGAGCAGGCTGAAGCTGACGGCACCGATCAGGGAGAACATGTTGCCTACCTTCTGGGTCTTGTCGCCGCCGATTTGTATAAAAATCTGTTGAAGCCCAGAATTAAGGTCGGTACTGAATTCGTCACAAAAGGCCAGAATATGGCTCAGGTCACATCGGCAATCGGCGCCCTCTCGAAAGCCATGTTCGATCGACTCTTTAAGTTCCTCGTTAAGAAGTGCAACGACACTTTGGACACGAAACAAGCTCGCAAGCATTTTATTGGCGTGCTTGATATCGCCGGATTTGAAATCTTCGATTACAACGGCTTTGAGCAGCTGTGCATTAACTTCACAAACGAGAAGCTACAGCAGTTCTTCAACCACCACATGTTTGTGCTGGAGCAAGAGGAGTACAAGCGGGAAGGCATCGACTGGGTCTTCATCGACTTTGGCCTTGACCTGCAGGCATGCATTGAGCTAATTGAGAAGCCCATGGGCATAATGTCCATTCTCGAAGAGGAGTCTATGTTCCCAAAAGCTACCGACAAGACATTTGAGGAGAAGCTAAACACCCAGCATCTTGGCAAGTCTGCTCCCTTCCAGAAGCCTAAGCCCCCGAAGAGCAAGGACATTCTTCCGGCGCATTTCGCCATTGCTCACTATGCTGGTACCGTGTCGTACTCCATTACCGGCTGGCTAGAGAAGAACAAGGATCCCCTCAACGACTGCGTTGTCGACCAGTTCAAGAAGGGCACTCTGCCGTTGCTGCAGGCCATCTTTGAGGACCATCCCGGACTCGGCGCCGAGGCCAAGACAGAAGGTGGCGGCAAGGGTGGCGGCCGTAAGAAGGGTTCCGGTTTCCAGACTGTGTCTGGCCTCTACCGGGTATGTAATAGTCTACTCTTCTACCGACCAACCACGATACAACTTCATCCATGTACGTGTGGATCCTCGCTCTACACCTTACGTAAATATTTTGGAGGATCAGCCAAGATAATTTTCCGGAATTTTTCGTATATGACTTTTTACGTTGCTTTGTTCAGAAATGTTGCATTCTTATAAGGGCCCTTATTGACAACAAATTCTTGTTATAGCGTGAAATAACCAAATATGGACGCTTGCTTATACACTCCTGATATGTTCGAACACAATAGTGAAATAGATCGCCACAGCCTGGCCCGAACCTGCAATCAAACCAGAACACCAGAAGTGTACAGTCAAAATAGTACGGACTGACTACGCAGACCACTCCGCCACTTTGTAAAAGCCTGTGTTCGAGGTCTCGGCAAGGTCCGTCAATTCTCGTATAATCTCGTATGCTACGTCACACGACTAAGTTAAACAATTACGCTGTTTGGACCCACAGGAGCAACTGAACAAGCTGATGCATACACTGCACTCGACGCATCCCCACTTCGTCCGGTGTATTATTCCCAATGAATTGAAGAAGCCCCGCGTCATCGATGCTCACCTGGTGATGCACCAGCTCACGTGTAACGGTGTGCTCGAGGGCATTCGTATCTGCCGGAAAGGCTTCCCGAACAGAATGGTGTATCCTGACTTCCGTCAGCGGTAGGTTCGGCTACGCCCGATAGCTTGGTAACTGGGAACGTTACGTTTTCTGTACAGGACATTCTATTTTATCTTCATGTGTGTGTGCGTGTCAATAGTTCTAACATGTGTTGATCATGACCATCACCAACAGCTACACGATTCTGGCCCCCAATGCAGTGCCTAAAGACTTTGCGGGCGAGCCGAGGGAAGCCGGCGCAATGTTGATCAGCCAGACTGGACTTGACAAGGACGAGTACCGTACTGGGCTCACGAAGGTACGGATTTCTAACGACTTTCATATTTTCACAGCTACACTATTCTGGCCGCGGAGGAGGCAAAGAAGCACTCCGAGCCTAAAGACGCCTCCGTCGCTGTTATCACAAACATTGGTCTGGACAAGGATGAATTCCGCTTCGGTAGTACGAAGGTACCCGGCCGCTGAGCGGTTATAACCGTTATCTGTTGATCGTGGTATGGATTCATGTCGTCTTACTGTGCCCGGCTAATACCGGAGAGGGACTCAGAAGTAGCACTCGCAATGCACTCTGCGAATGCTTGCGAGGCCTCGACGAGAGTCTTCGTTGAGTAGCCTCGTGCTGCGCTATTTCGCGTCCGTCTAGCGTCTCTGTGCGTCCTTGTTAAATGTTATACGTACTTTTCTGTTTAATTGTCTGTTTGTAATTCGAAGTCGATGCATATGGATCCGGATGTTTTGAGCAAAAACAAATGCTTCTCATTTTACAACAAGTGAAGATATTTGTTTAAAGTAACGGCCCTTGTTAGCTATACACTGTGTCCATATTTTGGCCAGTTCGTGAATTCTTCGCTAGAGGTAGTCTGTATCTTTAGAGGTAAACCAATTGCCTACCCATTTTTGGACGTCTTCGTAAGAAAAAAAATCTGCATAGTCAGAGCGTGACCTAGCGATCCGAAAAGGTGGTAATCGGCTGGAGCAACGTCTGGCAAATTAGCGGAATGGGAAAGGGTTTCCCACTGCAAATGCTTCCTAAGTCTTTCACCGAATCCGCTTTGTGTGATGACGCGTTGTTGTGGAGCAAATTCAATTTGTTGTATTCTGGTACGTTATTTATACAAATCCCAGTTCAAATCATTTGTTGACTGTAGAGAGCAGCATCGGCGGTTTCACCAGGCTTTAACAGCTCATATTTGACGACACATTTTTGATCCCACCAAGCACAGAGCATTTTTATTTTTTTGGAATCGATTTGGAGTCGATGACTCTGCTGCGTCAAGATCTTACCAGGACTCTTTGCGCTTGCGATTGTCGAGGAAGATCCACCTTTTATCTCCCGTCATGATCCGATGTAAAAATGACTTTTCTTCGATATCCTGACGAGCAGAATCCCATATGCGGTTTGTACGTAGGTTGTACCACTCAGAACACTGTGATCTGCCGAGAGAACTCTTGCCGTAAGCATTGACAAGCATTTCGTGTGTCTTGATCGGTGATTTTTGGCACAAAGTTCGACATGGTATACGCTCCCGGAATTTTTCAAGGAAATACGCAGGCGAGGCTTTGCTTGTGGAAAAAAATAAGCCAGACACTTCAACAACGGAACTGGGTCATTGCCGCTATCCGCTGTTAGCTATGGCGATAGCAGCGCTCGCTTCCACGGAATCCGGTTTCATGTGCATTGGCCTCGGGGTATTCATTCAGATTCCGTGCATGGCAAAAACAAACTCGGATAATATATTTTAAAAAAAATAGGATAATGTCCTATTTAGATGGCATAGGTGCACTACACCCTAGTGAGATTTTAAACTAAGTTCTGGTCTTAGGTGTTCTTCCGTGCTGGAGTCTTGGGTCGCCTCGAGGAAATGCGTGACGAACGCCTGGCTAAGATCATGACCATGATTCAGTCCGCTTGCCGTTGGTATCTGTGCAAGAAGCACTTCGAGAAACTGAAGGAGCAGCGGTAAGCATACTTCGCTTTTAAGTTTAGTAGAAGAGTCAACTTGGGAAAATACACACATGATCTACCTAATAATCGTTAGTAAATGGCCTGCACAAATGGGCCTGCACCACCCTATACCTATTTGACTGTTTGAATTAACGCGTTTAAGTTTTGTAATTAAAAGGGGTATTAAAACCGACCGTTTAACTCTGTATACAGTATTTGCACTGGTTGGCCTGGCAAATGTTAGGCGTTAGCGTTAATGAGTGTAACCTACAGTGATTTGCTTTATGTGGATAAATGACTCTTACATGTAAAGGCGGTCAGATATTTGAGGGCGACCTCTGGTAAGCACAATAGTGATACTTAGCAATTCATATACAATTATATAATCAAAATAACTGAAACTGGTTGTTTGTACTCGCGTAGTTTAGATCCCTATTAGCTAAGCACAGTCATATAAATAGCCTGCTGTCCTCTTTAGAATACGCGTGTGTTTAAACAATACATACACCTAAAAGCATCAATTAGGTTTGGATTTGTTGTCAACAATTGTTGTGGATTTGTTTTTAATTGAATTTTTATTTTTATTACGTTGCTCGTTTAGCAATTAATGGTAAAACCGAGCCACAGACTGCGAAGTATTCCTTATAAACGCAAGCTGTGCTCCTAACATTGACAAAGTTTTTAATCCATGGTTATTCTATGTCGTGTCTTTAGCGTTGCTCTCAAGATCCTTCAAAGGAATTTGCGTCAGTTCGCTCAAATGCGCAACTGGGCTTGGTGGAAACTCTTCATTAAGGTCAAGCCTCTGCTCAATATGACTAAGGCCGAAGACGAACTCAAAGGTAAACTCTAATTTGTTTTAGTATAGTGTGCATTTGACAAAGGACTGGTATTCTAGAACACAATTATAGGATGCTCCGCCTTAGCCCAACTCGTGTTAAAAGATATGGACATATTGTCTGTCTACAATAGTCTAGCTAACTGTCTTAACCATTTGTTGACCATTTACGAATTAGTTGTCGCCATAATCCGTTGCTAAAAATGTAATTTAGATAAGTTGTACACAAGCCCAACTTTACTCTCTAGCTGGTAAAGCTAATGCTCCATTAACGCTAAAAATAATTGTAAAATGCATATTGTATTATCATTTGAAATCTAGCCCTGGAGGACAAGCTAAAGGAGGAGTCCGAAAAGTTGGCTAAAGAAGAGAAACTGCGTAAGGATCTTGAGACGCAGAACACAAAACTTCTTCAAGAGAAGAACGACCTGTACATGCAACTCGAGTCTGCCAAGGGCGGCGCCGGAGACCTGGAACAGCAACTTGGTAAAATTAACTCGCAGAAAAAGGAGCTCGAGAGACAGGTCAAGGATATGGAAGAGCGGCTGTCTCAGGAGGAAGGCACTGCCCAAAAATTGAACCAGAACAAGAAAAAGCTCGAGGGCGAAATACAGGGCCATAAAAGAGAAATTGAGGAGCTTGGTATGTCCCTGCAGAAGGCAGAACAAGACAAGCAGACGAAGGATAACCAGATCCGCTCACTCAATGACGAAATCAAGCGTCAAGAAGAAATCGTCGCCAAGCTAAACAAGGAAAAGAAGGTTCTCCAAGAACAAGGAGGTAAAACTTCTGAAGATCTGGCCGCTGCAGAAGATAAGGTCAACCACCTTAACAAAGTAAAAAATAAACTCGAACAGACTGTCGACGAGCTCGAAGACTCGTTAGAAAGAGAAAAGAGGGCTCGCGGTGATCTTGAAAAGACAAAGAGAAAAGTAGAGGGTGACCTCAAGCTTGCTCAGGAGGCTGTTGCTGATTTGGATCGTGCAAAGAAAGATCTCGAGGCGGCCGTTCAGCGCAAGGATAAGGAGATGGCCGCTATTCAGACTAAGCTAGAAGAGGAGCAGTCACTTATTGCCAAGCTTCAAAAGCAGATTAAGGAGCTTCAGCAACGCGTCACCGATCTTGAGGACGAGCTCGAAGCCGAGCGCCAGGCTCGCACCCGTGCAGAGCGTGCTCGTCAAGAGCTGTCCCGAGAGATTGAACAACTCTCCGAACGTCTTGAAGAGTCTGGTGGAGCTACATCTGCTCAAGTAGAAATGAACAAGCGTCGCGAAGTCGAAATGGCGAAGCTGCGTCAAGAACTCGAGGAAGCAAAAAGTCAAAGTGAACAGATGATGAATGCGCTTCGTGCGAAAAACAATCAGGTGGTTCAAGAGATGAGTGAGGCCATTGACAACCTCACCAAGGGAAAATCCAAGTAAGAATTTCACCCACTTTTGTTTTGGATTACTCTAGCGTGAACTATGTTTTGGGACACTGTATGGCCGCCAAATGATTTAACTCCATTTGCCTTTTGATATCTTGTTGTTTGACAGAGCTGAAAAGGACGCCATGAATTACAAGGGACAAGTGAGCGATCTGCAAAGCTCCCTGGATCACGTCAGCCACCAACAAGTAAGACACTTCGGCAACAATATATGCAATCTTAAATATTACTGTTTAAGTATATGGCTAGTCGGAACTGACTGATTTTAGTCAATTCTAATAACTGTCATATGAACATTATTCTAGGCTAATGCTGACAGACAGGTCAAGATGCTGGAGCAACAAATGCACGATCTTCAGTTCCGTTTCGATGAAGCAAACCGCAGCCTTAATGACTTCGACTCACAGAAGAAAAAGCTGAACATTGAGAACGCTGAACTGCAACGCCAATTAGAGGAAGCTGAAAGCCAAATAAACCAACTGAACAAGCAGAAGGCGGCGTTGGCAAACCAAGCCGAAGAGGCTAAACGCTCAGCGGACGAGGAAGCCAAGGAGCGTAATAGCATTATGGGCAAGTACCGCAATGTTGAGCGTGACCTTCAGGTGCTTCGTGATGCTGTGGACGAAGCTGAGGAAGCTAAAGCCGATCTGCAGCGTCAGTTATCGAAGGCTAATGCCGACGCGCAGCTCTGGCGTGGCAAGTATGAGTCTGAGGGTCTGCTGCGTCTTGAGGAGCTTGAGGAAGGTAAGAGGAAGCTTCAAGCCAAGTTGTCTCATGCAGAGGAGACAGTGGAGTCATTGAATCAGAAGGTCGCCAATCTCGAAAAGACTAAGAACCATCTGCAAGGAGAAGTCGACGACATGCAAGCGGAGGTAGACCGTGCTCAGCAGCTCGCTAGTCAGCTGGACAAAAAGCAGAAATCCTTTGATCGCGTGATTGCTGAATGGAAATCCAAGACTGACGGTCTTGCCGCTGAGCTTGAGGAGTCTAAGAGGGAGGCCAGAAACTTCTCCACAGAAGTATTTAAACTTCGTGCACAGTGCGACGAAGCGCACGAACACTGTGAGGCCCTTAAGAAAGAAAACAAAAATCTTCAGGATGAACTAAAGGAAGTCGTGGATCAGTTGGGTGAAGGCGGCCGATCCTCACACGAGGTTGAAAAGAACCGCAAACGACTCGAGATTGAAAAGGAGGAGCTTCAACATGCTCTGGAAGAGGCCGAAGCTGCTCTCGAGCAAGAAGAGAACAAAGTTCTCCGCGCTCAACTTGAGCTCAGCCAAGTGCGACAAGAAATCGAGCGTCGTATCCACGAGAAGGAAGAAGAGTTCGAAAACACCCGTAAAAACCATCAGAGAGCTATCGACTCTATTCAGGCTTCCCTTGAAGCAGAGAGCAAGGCCAAGGCCGAAGCTATGCGTGCCAAAAAGAAGCTCGAATCTGATATTAATGAGCTGGAGATTGCCCTTGATGGAGCCAACCGCTCTAAAATCGAGGCCGAAAAGAACGCCAAAAAGTACCAGCAACAGATTCGGGAAGTGCAATCCCAGCTGGAGGATGAGCAGCGGGCTAACAGCGAGATTCGCGACAAATACGTCGACGCTGAACGCCGCGCCAACCAACTGCATGGAGCTGTCGAGGAAGCAAAGACCCTTGTTGAGAACGCTGATCGTGCTCGCCGAGCCGCTGAGAACGAGCTCTACGAACTCAAGGAATCTTGCGGAGATCTCACTGGTAATCACTCCTCCCTCCTCATTGCCAAGAAGAAGCTTGAAGGGGAGATGGCTGCTCTACAGGTAAAGTTCTAAGTAATTTGAATATAACACCATACGTATATATATATATATATATAATATATATATATATATATATAGAGAGAGAGAGATAGAGAGATCGAGCGAGAGAGAAAGAGAAAAGGAAACATGTAAGCGTAAAACTAATATGGTACGTGAAGGTTGTCCAATGCCGTTGATCTGTGCCACTAGTATAAAAATATGTAATACTTTTTCATAATACTTGGAGAGCACCAGTGACCGCGTTTAAGACAATGCTACCACATGCGTTTTTTTTGCTTCCTATTTTTCAGAACGATCTGGACGAAATGATTAATGAATGCAAAGCCTCGGAAGAGCGCGCCAAGAAAGCAATGGTCGATGCAGCCCGTCTCGCTGATGAGCTACGCGCTCATGCCGACGTTGCCGCTAACGCTGAAAAGTCAAAGAAGGCAATGGAGGCCCAAATGAAAGACATGCAGGCGCGGCTTGAAGAAGCCGAGAAGGACTCGATCAAGGGCGGCAAGAAATACATTGCCAAACTCGAGAGTAAATGCAAAGACCTTGAGCACGAGCTAGAGAATGAGATCCGCAAGGGAGCCGAACACGCGAGAAGTTCAAAGAAGGCTGAGAGGAAAATCAAAGAGCTTCAGTTCCAAAGCGAGGAAGAGAAGAAGAACTTCGACCGCATGCATGAGCTCGTTGATCAGCTGCAAAGCAAGCTGACAACGTACCGAAAGCAACTAGAAGACTCGGAGGAGATCGCCTCAATGAACCTCGTCAAATTCAAGAAAGCACAACAAGAGCTCGAAGATGCTGATGAGCGTGTCAGAACGGCAGAACAACAGGTTCAGAAGCTGCGTGCCAAGATCCGCAGCGGCACCCCGTTGTAAATAGTCAGCATCACCGCATGATCATGTAACAACATGCGGCAACAAGAGCAAAACAATCGTACCAATCACAAATTACAGAGCAACAATAACGACAGCATCATAAGCACTAAGACCAAACAAACAAACAAAAAACAGCTAACCTAAGCGTTGTCAGACAAAAGTACTACTCCAAGGAGAAACTAGCTGAATTGTATTGCACCTAACTGGCTAGACTTCACGCTGACTTAAACAGTGCTACATCAACTTCATCACTATTCACCCGGTAACCTACCGACACGGTTCTTTTGGGACAGACGACAGAGCCATTAAAACTACCACTGACGATGTCGGTGGTTTAAATAAAAAAAAACTGACCCCTATTCCCTTCGATTCCTACTATCCGCTGACGCGTCTTGCCAAATTTATTCATAACTGCAACACAAACTAGCCAAATAAAGAAAGGCAGGATCAAACGAGTATAGTGTTTTCGATGAACGCGTAAATGTACGCTTTATAATTAAAATACTGCGTATTAAATAGCTTGATACGAAATATTCATCGCACAGGCTAATACAACTCTATTAAAACCCTTATGCAGTATTACTTGCGTATTCAATATAAAAACATAAATGAACACGCCAACGACTATATTGTGGTGACTTTAAGAAACAGCGACGACCCCCTAAACTTTAGTATTCTGGCTTTAAAATACAATATTAGTAGACGAGCACTACGATGGGTGCATCGCCGTAATAAATAGAAACTTTCGCTATTTTGAAACTTCCCTCTGCCTTTTATACGTCTATACGTCTACTAGACCTTAAATTGTGTACATCTAAAATAATTTATCGTCATATAAACCACCCGTGGTTTGAAATCGTCGAATCGCTTTGAAATCGCTATACCTCTGGAACGAAAATGCACTAGCTAACCAAAACATTTTCAAACAAGCTTGCTTTGTTTACAATTTGAATGATACGTAATAACGTAAAATAGTCTGAAACAATACCGCGATTACAAACTGGCTTTATTGACCTGTTTCTCTATTTAGTTTTATTGATTATGTGCTACAACCATTCTCAACGGAACTACTTTAGTTTTACTTCACTAAAACCTTTTTTTTTTTAGAGGACTAACTGAAAAATGCGGTTGCACACACGGACCTCACTGCAGGGAGTCCCTGCAAGTGTGGGCCGGTAGTGTGGGGCTCCAACCCACTAAAAACCAGTCATGTCCCCGTCCCCCAACTGACTGGGAACTGCTTACGCATGCATCAAACAGTCAGAGGGGGCGAGTCTTACTCCTGGCGAAAGTTGTCCCTGGGAGCCGCAGGAAATCGCAAAAGTCGCAGGCTGTTGGCCGCTGTCTTAGCTTGTAAAATCTTGTTAAAACCGCTGTTGTAAAGTTCCAGTGTTCCAGGGATTCTGTCATCTTCAGAATGACGTTGCGTAGATTAAAAATGTGCGTAGTCATTAGAGTCCTCAAGGGGTGACGCTGTTCCGCCCATGCGGGACACGCCAGAGCTGTGTGCTCTGGAGTGGCCTCGAGTCCATTGCCGCAGTGGACGCACGTGGGGCTGGGGGCCTTCCCGATCCTGAATAGGTACGACTGAAAGTCGTCGTGGTCCGTCAAAATCTGGGGGGTGTGGAAGGTGAGCTCCCCACCGGGCCGGTACAGCCAGTCCTTGATGTTAGGGACCAGCTTGCGAAGACTGGCACCTAGGTCCTCCTCCGCCAGGCCATCCCACTCCCCCTGCCATAGCTGCAATGTGTGTTGCCGTGCCTCTTTCTTCTGAAGGCTCTGGTCGCCCCACAGGCGGCGGCGCTCTTCTGCCTTCAGGTCCCATGGAATAGTGCTCGCGAGCACGAGCCGCTGTGCTAACTGTGCGGTACGCCATGGTGACCCTAAGGGCTCCGACCGTTGAGCCCGCCGTAAGCGGGCTTTATTTGCCTTAGTCTTCAGAGCGTTGGTAGGCCGGAGTCCCGTATAGGGCGACTGACTCGGCCACGGACATAATAATCCTTCTTCTTGTTTGTGTAGAGCCGTAGGTGTTTGGCATGAGGCGCGCGAAACTATCAGCGATCTTCAATGCCCTCTTTGACGCCCGCCGTAGGTGTTCAGTACACCGGAGGCCCCAGTCCAGGAAGACCCCGAGGTACTTTGTGGTATTGACTACAGCAATCCCCTAATCCTCCAGGACAAGGTGCGGCGGGGGCAAGCCCCTCCGACCCACCCAGCTTCGCTTTTAGCGGGGGCCAGGATAACCCCCGTCCTTTGCATCCAGTGGGCAATGTCGAAAAGGGCTTTATTCGCACGCGCCTTAAGCTGGCCCATTGTCCGGGCCTGGACGGTGAGGACCAGGTCGTCAGCGTAGGCGAGGAGTTCGACCCCGGGTGGGAGATACCCCAGCCGCAGCACGTCATCGTACGTGATGTTCCATAGCAGATGGCCTAGTATTGAGCCCTGCGGCACCCCTGCGGTCATGTTAAAAGTTTGGTCATGTGAATGGATAATCCTGTTATGTAGGTAGCTCGATAAAATCCGTTTTAAGTAAAAGGTCACCCTTTTCCTGTGGAGAGTATCGAGGATGACTCTCCACGGGAGGCTATTAAAAGCGTTCTTCACGTCCAGTAGTATTGCTAAAAATAGGTCTCGGCGTCCGGGCAAAAAGTCGCGGATGCTTTCGGCCTTTAGTTGGATTTTCTTTATCGCTGCAATGGTGGAGCGACTTTTACGAAACCCATTATGGGCCTCGAAAATAAGGCCGTTCTCCTCCGCGAACTCTCGGAGTCGTGCCTCGACGATGGACTCGAAGGTCTTTGCCAGGGAGCCGAGAAGGCATATGGGCCAATACGAGCCGGGGCCTTTAGGTATTAGCACGAGGTCCGCGGCCTTCCATGCGATAGGGAACAAGCCCGTCCGAGGCATCTCCGTCGCCGCAGCGGCCACTGCCTCTGGGTATTCCTTCAGCAGGAGCTTAACCGCGAAGTCGAGGATCCCGTCTGGGCCCGGTGGCTTTCCCAGCTTGAGGCGTTCCCCCGCTGCGAGGACTTCGTGCGGGGTTACCTCTAGTATGCTGTCCTCAGACGCCCCTGTGTCTTCTAAGTACGGGGTTCGGTCAAAGAGCGGGTGCCGCGGGAAGAGTGCCATGACTGCTTCCGGGTTTCCTCCGACGTAAGCTCCACTCTTCGTTTGAAGGGGGGGGAAAACCCCGCACCATCTTTTACGGGCGGCCCCATGGGTCGTCCTCCAGCTCTTCGAAAAAGGCTCTCCAAGAGCGTTCCATGCTTCTGGAGATTTCCCTACGCAGGCAGGCTCGCAGCCTTGTATATTCCGCGCCGTGTTGCAGGGCGGCTTGCCCCTCAGGCGCGGCTCGCCAAGCGCGGGTGAGAGGACGCCGTGCCCGGAGGCACCTTTTCCTAAGGTTTCCTATTTCGCTCGTCCGACCAGTGCTTCGGGGTCCTTCGATGCAACCGGTGTATTCCGCGGCTCGTGACGACTCTGCAGACGGCCTCGAGGAGGTTTTGGAGGCCCGCGGGTGTTGTTGGCATCCCGTCCTAGTTGATAAGGGTCCTAAGGGACTCCCGGATCTCGTTGACCGCCTGGCGCCTGGTTGTAGGACGAAGCGTTGTGGGCGGTCCCTCGCGGGAGATAGTCACGTGAAACTCAAGTATATGATGGTCACTTAGCGATTCCTCGTTTAGTAAAACCTTTCAGTTTAAAATCCTATGTGCTGCCGTTCTTCTTGTAATTGTAAGATCGATGCACGAGGTGCGCCCAGCTTTATGGAAGGTGGGCGCCCCCGTGTTAAGAACAACTAGGTCCTCCGCCGCCAGCCACTCGAGGACGGCGTGTCCTCTTCCGTTGGTGGCCGTAGAGCCCCATGAAGTAGAAGCTGCGTTAAAATCTCCGGTTAAGACTAGAAGTGGCACGTCGTTTCGGTTAAAAGACTCTATCAAATTGTCTAAAAACCTATAAAAGTCTTCGAGAGGGGCGTTGGGACTGCAGTAGCAGGAGCAAAACCGCCCAACGCCCGTTAGATCCACCCAAGTAAAACCGTACCCGCTGCCGTGTCCGGAAACCTGAAGGCGACAGCGGTTGTCGCGTAAAATGCTTGTCAAATTGTTTGCTTCTGTAAAAAGGTCCGGGGTGCCCACCGGACGTTGGGCTCACTGAGAGTAGCAGATCTGTCCCAGACCTGCTACTAATTTCCTGGATCGCTAAAAACTGAGGTTCTTCTACGCGCTTCATTTACTATTGTATTTATTATTGTTCCTGTAATGTTGGTCTTCAGCCGCCCTTTAGTCTCTTCGTCGGCTCGTTCTTTAAGTTCGTAGTTTTTCCTCATTATTATGCACTCTAGCAGTCTGATATCGTGCTCGCATTTGCACTCGACCTTGAGTACAGCGTCGACTAAGTCTGTTATCGTCATGTCTGAAAACGCCATTGCCAGTGAGTCCTGTCTGAGCCCTGGTCCATTCCTCGTGCCAATTTCTGAGAGTCTGTCTTCAGCCTTAGTTTTTTGTAGGGATGTGTTCTGTTTCCTTCGATCCTTCTGGACCATGGTATCAGCCTTGTTATATCGATAATGGCCGTGGTTTCGACCGTTTTGTATTTCCAATCTTTGCACTTTCAGCGGTTTTTTTGTTCTCTTTAACTTCCTAGCGTTTGGTGCCCACGTCGTAGCGTTCACGGTCATCTTGTCGACGCGTTACTAAAAATCGCCCTGCACAATGTCACACCCAGTCACACCCCATATCGAGTGGAGTGGCTGGTCTTTTTGATCACGCCGTTCACTTCTAAGCGGACGTTTCTGTGCCTCGTGCGGCCCGTGTGAAGTACGGACTCGCATTTTATGGGCGCTAGCTCAAGGCCGTGCCGTACCAACCAGCCGTTAACCATATTGATGGCGGATTATGCTCATCTTTGCAGCGTGTCCACTCACGTGCTGTGACCAAGGTGGCTAGGTCGTCTGCGTAAGTGATTGTCTGATTGCCCTCTAGTCTGCAAAGTCTCAAGATGTCGTCGCACGCTATGCTTCAAAGCAGAGGCCCTAGTATGGATCCCTGCCGAACGCCGTCACTTATGGCGAACTCTGTGTTCCCGTGCACGACTGACATACTGTTGAGGTAGGGGGCCCGGATCTTTTGAAGATACTGACGGATTCCTTTTTGAGCCATTACGTTTATAATGATCTGCCAACTAAGTGAGTTGACGGCGTCGCAACCATCCAGAAGGACGACAGCGCATAGCTCTCTGGACCACTGGTCCTTTTTCTTTGCGTTTTGGCCTCCTGTAGAACTACTGTAGTGTTTTCGTCGCTAGCTTTTTGCGGAAACCAAACTGCTTGTCTAAGAGTGTTTCTCTTGCCACACGTTTTGCCGTAACCTCATATTGATGACCATTTCGAGTGCATTGCCCAAGATATCCGGGAGAAATATTGGACGGCGCGCGATGGGGTCAGTGGGCCTTTTCCTGTTTTATTTTTATTTTTATAAAGGCCAGAGTAGCCATTTTTTTACGACGCTGTCACGACGAATGTCTTCTCTCAAGATTCGGTCTGTCATCTGCTTGGCATCAGATTCCCCGATACTCTTGAAGCATAATCTTGATTATTTCTATCTGGACCTAGTGCTTTGCCGTTAGGTGAGCGTTTTATGGCGGCAGCTGGCTTCCCTTGTGCAATTAAGCGTGTGCTTTTCTTCTCCATATATATCTAGGCGGGTGGGTTTGGCTCAAATTGAAAAATTTGACTCACCACGTTTGCTGCCAGTTATTTTAGAAGCGCTGTTAGTGGTTTCCATAATTTGTCTACGACAATACTATAGTGCTTTCCCTATATGTTGTTTTCCACTTCCTCGCAAAGCTCTTCTCATTTTCCTTCTTCACTGGTTTTAATAGCTTTTTTAAGGGTCTTTCTCGCGACATTTAGCCCCTCCTATGCTGCTTTTTTCCTTCTAACACGCGTGTAAATCCACCGCGCCATATGGCATGCACCTCTTAGGCCCGGGATTTCCCTGGTCCAGCAATATTTGGTCGGGGAATGCCTGCGGGACACATCTCACACCAGACGAGGTTCTTTTCCCAGTACCACATCCTCGGGTCGGAAGTGCCTCTGTGTATCGGGGAGTATCTGTTTTTCGTTTTTATATCCGCGCGGAGTCAGTCTGCTGAGGTCCATTTTGCAGGCATGCCAAACCGCATGGCATATATATCCCTGCTGCTGAGCGAGCGATCTTTCTTTTCCATAGTCATACTGTAGTTATCTGTGGTAATTTTTGGAGTCTTCTTCCCTCCAGTTTCCCAATTTCACATCCGAAGGTGACATCTATAAATGAAGCTTGATCTCTTCTTTCAAATATGGGTAAACGGTTGTTGTTAAAGACGAGCATGCTCTGCTGCGCTAACCACTCTGTTAACTCTCGCAAGCAATTAGTATCTGGGCGCCTTCGGTTCGCATCCAGCTAGGTGTGGGCTTCCTTAGACCGGCCCAGGTTAATCTGAATGCATTGCAGTTTGGTCGTCGTCATCGTTTTTATTATGGTATTCCTGCATGTACTTGCATTTTTGAATTTCTTACTGTTTTTATAGTGAGCGAAAGCGTCGTTGTCCTGGTTGTCGCTCGGCGCATGTTCGTCGCCCGTGATGGTAGTTTGAACGGTGTTGCTTTCTTGCGATGATAGTTTGAAGGGTGTTGTGGGGTCTTGCTCATTGGTTTTGTGATCTCTCGCCTCACTTCTACGAAATCTTACGTTCAATACAATACAATACAAAGTCTCCTTTATTGAAAAACGGGTGTTAAAATCATATGGTAGTCTTTACACACATGGGCACGTCGCGAAACTCTCCGTGCAAACGCGTTATTCACAACTTCGACATTAGCAATTTCCGGTGGAGTAATTAAGACACCACTACGTAGATTATTTGGACGTAATGTGAAAAAGGTACTAAATGTATTACTCCGGATTAGTTGTTTAAAAAATTTCACGTCAACTTGCATTTGGTACTCGCTCACGGTTGGGAGTACGAGACTCTCGCGTCTTACATTGCAGCGCCATGCGACTCGTTTGACAAATTTATCCTGCACTCGCTGGAGCAGTTCTACATCTTTTCTATAAAAAGGCGTCCACACGTGTAAACAATATGTCCAATTTGGTACAACAAGCGTATTATACAGTTTTATGTACATTGCTGGGGCATGCCCGATAAACGCTCTAAGAATGAGATTGCACAGCCGAGACGCAGATTTTACAACTTCGGCGATATGAGAAGTATACTTCATTTGGCAATCAAATGTAACGCCTAGGTTATTGTATATTGACACTTCAGGTATACTACGGCCGTTAATAAAATATGAAGTGTCGTCCTTGACTGTTTTCAGCACGGCGCGTTTAGAAGTGGATATTTCCATTGTATTCAAATGCGCCCATAGTAGCACGGCATCAATTGCCTTCTGTAACTCGGCCTTGTCTTTGTCGTCTTTAACTTTAATGTATATCTTTAAATCGTCGGCATAAAGCTTGTAAATCACGTCGAGCCTGCCAAGGACGAGTTTAAGGTCTTGAGCAAAAATTGCATACAAGAGCGGCCCTAGGCAGGACCCCTGTAGGACTCCAGACGTACATGGAGCAGTACCAGACATAGCACTTTTTATCTTGACCCTAAAGCTCTTGCCAGTGAGATAGGCTTGGCACCAATTTCGAACCTAGGTCCGATGCCTAGCGATTTCATCTTGCTTAGTAAAATTTGGTGGTCAACCCGATCAAAAGCACGCGAAAAGTCAAAGTAAACGATGTGGAGCGGAGATCCGGGATTTCGCGCCAGGGCCCAGTCATGAGAGACCTCCAATAATTGGGTTGCTGTCGGACGCCCCTTAGTGAATCCGTGTTGCTGGTTGTCTAAAAGTTGGTTAGACGATAAGAAATTATAGATGCAATCAACAACTATTTTGTCCATGATTAAACAGGGGATGACACACTGGGCAATGAGTCGGTAGTTCTCAGCAGTTGTTCTAGAGCCCTTCTTGTGCACAGGTGTGACAATGGATTCACGGAAGACGGTGGGAACTTCGCCATCTTCGAAGGACCGGGTGAAAATTATTGCCAGCGGCTCGGCTAGAAATTCGGCCAGTTCTTTGAATATAATAGGTGGTTGCCTATCAGGCGTAGATGTGCTTTTGCGTTGCAGATTTCGAAGTTTTTCGAGCACAATGAAAGGATGGAATTCAATGTCATTGAGTGTGTGTGCCGTTTGCTTGGTTCTTGTGATTGAGACGTTTTGAGGCTGTATGTAGACACTTGTGAAGTAGCTCAGCAGAACCTCGGCCTTGTGTCCATCTTCGACTGCAGTGCTTTTTTCATGTATAAACGGCGCTACTCCGGACTGTAGTTTAAGACGCCGGCCTGCATATCGAAAGAAGTCCCTTGCATCGCGGATATTCAGATTACTTTCCTCCAAGCGCCGACAACGCAATGCTGTACGTGCCAAATTACGCGAAAGGCGTTTGTGGCTTTGAGAGGAGGGTGAACTACTATTCAGTTTTCGAGTAGCTCTGTCCATAAAATATTGCAGTGGGGATGATCGTTGCATCATCTTCGGAGTATAACCTTCTACAAGGACGGACATGGTATTTAGGAAAGAACAGTACTGGGCTTCCACTGATTGACATTGTGCAAAAAACAATTGGTGGTTGCAAGGGTGACAGCCATTGCATTATAATCAGCTTTGTAGAAGTTTAAAGATAGATCTTCGTTATGTTCTTGTCTTTTTGCGGATATTTTAAAGGATACAGCCAGATGGTCGGACTTTACTGGAGATTCACCAACAGTAATATCAGTAATTAATCCTTCATTATCTGTCAATAGCAAATCCAGTATGTTCTGTCCCCGGGTGGGGACCGTAACAAGTTGCACAAGTCTAGCAGAACAACAGAAGGAACTGAAGATGTAGTCCTTAGTTTCCGCAGAAAAATTTAGGCCCCTGTGGTCCAGTCTATTCCGGGCTGATTGTAGTCACCGGTCAAAATGACGGGCCAGCTTACTTAAACTAAACCATCCAAGGCGCCACATAATAAGCGCATTCGTTGCGCTAGCTCGGCAGCGGAACCGGTTGGAGAAAAATAGGCACATATTACCCGTTGGCATTGATCGGTCTCACGTAGCACGTCGATGGCGACAACCTCAGCACAAGTATCGCCGAAATCGATGTCGCAGCATCCCAGCTCAGGCTTCCAAAGTATACATACTCCGCCTCCACAGCGGCCCATACGGTCCTTACGAAATACGGAGTAACGGCCTCCCAGTGACAGCTCTGCCGATGATATATTTTCTGCAGACGCCCAAGTTTTAGAAATGCATAGAATGTCCGGAGAGTGCATTAGGCAGTACTGAAGAAGCGAATCACAGCCAAACTCTTTTATTATACGAGCAGCGTTAAACGAAGTGCAAGAAACGAAACTATACGTTGACGGTCCAGGTTCCTGATATATTTTCTATAGGCTGGGGAGTCCGCGGAGTTTGCCAAGTGCCTGTACAGTTGTAACATCGTTTTATCTTTGTCTTAGATTTTGGCCGCATGGTCTAAAACTCTGCATTTGTCACTTCTTACGTTTGCTACTTGTACTTCCTTGCCTTAATGACTTATATTCTGAAATTGAAAGTGAAATAGGGGTACAATCGATTTGATTAAGGGGTAGGTTACCCATCCTGCTATGGGCCTTTGCTTGGGTAGCAGTCTGTTCTTTGTCTTTCTAACTAGGCAGTGCTTCCTCATTTGCCCATTTTGTTTTGACCGGGCTTCTTTGTCTTAACTATCTCAGAATTAGCCAGGTTAGGCTCTCTTCCAACATCGTGTTCAATGGCTTCCTTGTTGACTTTCTTGTTTACTCTTGGAACGCGTATATTTGTGATTGCGTGTGTCTGGCTGAGTTACTTTATCAAAAGACGTTTTATCCTTGATGCTTTCATGAAAGCTTGTCGTCTCTTACTTTTGGTGCTTCTTGTATATCACCTAAATGTTTTCGAGCGGTGTACATTATTTCCTACCGCAATTCCGGCTTTAACAATGTCTACCTTGTGCTGCAGAATGCTTGACCATTCCGCCCAAGTCTTTTTGGTCAGTGTTTTAATTATGACCGGCTCCGCCTTGGATTTAGGCGAGCCTCGTTGCCCCCCTTCCGTTCCCATAGCTTTGCGTTTAACGCAGAGGCCAATTTCTTCTACAGCCTTTAAAAAATAATATTTAGCCGCATTTTTGTCTGCTCGGCGTTTGTTCCTTCTGTGGTATGTAGGGTGCCCCTCCATTTTGTGCCCAGAGCTTTCTATGCCCCGAAAAGTTAATTTCTTTTCATTTTTCGCTAATCATATTTATTACTTCTGTGGTGTAATCGAGGCATTTTCTGTTCGACCTTTCCTACTATTAGAATCCGAGATGTTTTTGTCGGTGGTTCCTCAGTTTAGGTCGGTTCTCTCAGGTCTAGGTTTTCTAGTGGGCTGTGGAAACAGCCAGACGGGCTAGGTTGAAGAGAGACCTCAATCGAGGCGGTCGAGAGGAGGTGCCGAGGGAGGGAGAAGGGGGAGCAGCTAGACTCTTCACAGGATCTCGGCGCATCCCCCCAGGACGGGCAAGCATTGGCTAGACGCATAAAGCGTTAAAGCACGAGATACCCCCTCAGGGTTGTCAAGGTAATGCTAATGCAATCCCGAACCTGGGGGGGGGGGGGGGTATCAGTTTTAGTGCGTGCGAGTTTCACATTAACTGCCAGCAGCGCCAGTGCATAACGCATTTCCGAAACCTTCCAAAAATAAGCTGGTGGACTTCTATTACTCTGCCGACTGCCAGTTCTCCTAGCCTCGTGGCTGCCGGGAAGGATTGCGTTAAACGTCCAAAAAGTCGGGCAGTGAGACTGTCTTCCTCGGTGGACTGGACAGGGAGGTCACCTTAAACGGCGATTTTCCCGCTTTTTCTCCATTTTCTTATCCATATTTAATAAGACAAACCTTTCTGCACCATCATTCATATTTATGTGAGCCTGCAAAAAGCATTTTTTTCTATTCAAATTGAATTAATATAATCTAACTGATGATAAATTATTAAAATCATTGTCATCTACTGGCTCTAAGCGTATAGGGACGATAATAATGAATATACGCATATTCTCATAAACACTACGAAAACCAATAAGATCTTCTGGCCCCGACATTACAGTGACCTGCTAACAGCAACGTAAGGAAAGACGGCTGTCATGCTGTGGTTATCTTCGTGGTAAAGATTTTGCATTAAAGTTCAGTCGAACTAAAGCCTTTAACGTTCAGGGCCCGCTTTTTAACTATTAAAATACGGATAAGTTGGTGCGATCGATTGCTTACCGTCAGCTCAGATCGATTGTTAGAGTCACCGCTAAGGTAACCTGTAAGGGAAACAAGAACGTTGTCGCCGACGCATCTGGCTATCACCAGTTTGGGTTTGCCAAGCCAACTGAAGCGAAAACAGCAACCTACACTACTTGCTTTTGCTCCTGTTGGGAATGTCTTCTAGCGTAAATCTAACGTTTTTTCAACACCCCGGAAAAATCAAATGTGGAAAATAGTAGGGTCTCTAATATTTTACTTTATGACGACATCATCCCGTCGACCATTGAAATTCAGCATGGCTATATCCTGAGACCGCCTCTTATCAGTATTTCATTAGCGTCTTTCGTTAACTATACTGTGAGCCTTACTCCCTGTTGCCGGTCACCAGGGTGCTATTGCCTAGATAGGAGGCTATCATTCTGCGGGGTAGGGCAGAATTCCTCTCCATTTAAGTGACTTGATGCCCGTTAGCCCAGTTGAAGCCATTCTGTACGTCCGGAAGGATCAGTCGAAACTCTTCGCATTACGCGACCAGGTAATTTTCTCACTGGCACGCCATAGTATTCAGGGGAGGAAGTCCTTGGGGAACCGGTTTTTCTTGAGGCTGAACCGGGAATCAGACCGGGAACATCTTGGAGAGAAGAAAAACATATGTCTTGAGCCTCACCAGATAATACAGAATATGGCTAACTTAGTTTATCGTCAACCTCTGCTTGAATGTGACAGTCGCTTATAAATGTACTCACCCGTTGCACTGTACGGACGTAAATACCTAGACGTTTTAATTTGCGGAGCAGAGAAAAGTATGATATACTCTGTCGAATGCGCTCTTTTAGTCACAAAGAAAACGCAGTAAAACGAGCATTTATGGACATCAAACACGTGATCCCCAAGAGCTGTGTACATGTGACCGATGGGTGTTGAAGCCGTGCTGGGCAGAGTCACGTAAGCGGTTTCCCATTAAGACATGATTTAAGTGGTTAACTAAAACTTTCTCAAGGATGCAGCACAGTATAGATCATTGAGGAACATGCCAGTAATTCTTAGAAATTACATCAATATGGATCGTTAGCACTGTACAACCTTCTTTCAGTTTGACCATCGCCTCAATTTTACTCCTGGATAAGATGGCGACTATAGTTCACTTTCACAGCCGAGTGCTGACTCCGGAGACTGCGTCGATACGATAACAAATAAAAAACAAACAGAACCCTACTTACACTGCAATATTGCCAATTCGTCAACCAATTGCCATAACGTTTATTTCCAAGATCCTGGACAACCTACAAATCGCAATCTAAATTTTATTAATTTAGGGTTTTGTTCCTCTACGTCTGTGTCAGCTAAATTTTTGAATACATATGTTCATACTAACTACTCTAAATAAATGCACATCTCATAATGAATAGTTTGGTACCAAATCCATGGTGCGCTATGGTTAGGAA
Organism: Dermanyssus gallinae; assembly: GCA_003439945.1. NCBI lineage: Eukaryota > Metazoa > Arthropoda > Arachnida > Mesostigmata > Dermanyssidae > Dermanyssus > Dermanyssus gallinae. The sequence continues at coordinate 385,893 of QVRM01004646.1, read as the reverse complement.
GTAACACAAATTTTGTGACACACGCATCAAGGTGAATGCATGCACATACGACTTGCTTTATCAAATGAGTCACTCGTGTGACTTCTTCGTCTATTTGTCTACGAGATCAGTACTTATACTGAATAGACGCTGCTCTGAGAAGAGAACTAATCTGATATGTGACTTACAAATGCAGTTTCTCTATGTAGTTGTAACAGTGCTTGTAACCAGCGATACTACCTTGACCTTAGTGTCGTGTAATCTGAGTGCGATAGCCACTTAGCGTGCAGTACGCTTCTTATAATATCTAGGAGACCAAACCAACTAGTGTATCCGATAAGTATTCTATTACAAGGTGCAGGATTTACTTTGTGGACTAGTTCACAAATACCGAGAAAGTTGGCATGCATTTTGTGCACGGTAAAGCAAACGGTAGAGCGAGGAACTCGCGTCGGTGATGCGTTTCCCTAATAAGCGTCTTCCTCATCGTTATACGTTTACGAGATTATAGCTATGTAAAACTGGGTTAGTTTACGGACGTCGCTACGACGCCGGACGCCCACGGACAATGAGAACGCCAGATATCCAAGAGCTTATCGTTGAAGGACTAGCCCAGCGTCCTTTGGCAAGCATTAGGCCAGTGGCCGCAAGTGTTGGTGCGAGTATCAGTACCGTGCACAGGGTACTGACTGACGAAGAGCTGCATTCGCACCAGTTTTAGAGAGCTCAAGCTTTGGGAGCCGAAAGCTAGAGTTTTTTTTAGAGGACTAACTGGAAAACTGCACACACGGTCACCACGGCAGGGGAAGCTCCCTGCAAGCGTGGGCCGGTATTGTGGGACTCCAACTCACTAAAAACTAATCATGTCCCCGTCCCCCGGTCTGACTGGGAACTGCTTGCGCATCTCTTCAAACAGTCAGGGGGGGGGGCGAATCTACTACTCCTGGCGGGCGTGTTCCCCGGGAGCCACGGGGAGGGTGGGGAGGGGCGCCTAAAGGAGTTGGCGCTCATCTTTCTTAAAGTATGGCTTTAAAGACTTCCGATATGATGAGAGTGCTTTCGTCATTTTTTGCGGATGTCATGTAGGTTAAAAGCTGGAGTCTCCATTAAAAGCCGTAGGGGTGCGCACTGCTTCGCCCATGCAGGGCACCTCTGAACAGTGTGCTCTGGGGTGTCCTCTGTTTCATCGCCGCAATTGCCCTGAAAGGTCCGACCCTCTGGGCCCGACGCAGGCGGTTCCTGTCGGCGGCGTACTTTAGGGTGTCAGTGGGCCAGGCCGGAGCTCCGTACAGGGTAACTGACTCGGCCGCGACCATGATTATGTTACGTCTGGATTGTCGAGGCCCGTAAGTTTTGGGCATGAGCCGTTCGAACGTGTTGGCTTCTTGATAGCCTTCTCTGTCGCCCGCCGCACTTATTAGGTGCCGCAGAGACCCCTGTCTAGGGTGACTTCGAAATACCTCACCTTGTTGACGTGTACATATCCTGGTCTTCTATAAAGAGGTGTAGGGCGGGGCAATTCTTCCGCCCCACCAGGAGTATGGCCTCACTTTTAGAAAGGGCGAGAGCAAGACCCGCCACCTGCATTGGCGACATCGGCAAGTGCTTCGCACGGCTCTGTAGCAAATTCGGGGTCTGGGCCTAGACGGTGAGGACGAGTTCGTCTAGGAGGTTGACCCCGGGGGGAAGGTCCCTTAGCCGTAGCACGTCATCGTATGTTATGTTCTATAGCACGGGGCCAAGTATGGAGCCCTGTGGCACCCCTGCAGTCATGCTAAAACTGGTTCCGTGAGACAATATCGTTCTGTCTTGCAGGTAGTTTGAAACGATTCGGAGTAGGTAAAAGGGGGCGTGCTTCCTGTGGAGAGTCTCCAGGATGACTCTCCATGGTAAACTGTTAAAAGCGTTTCAGACGTCAAACAGAATAGCTAGGTAAAAATCTCGTCTTCTTGGCGGATACCCGTGGAGGAGTTCGGCCTGCGTCTGGATCTGTCGTATGGTGTCGATAGTTGAGTGGCTCTTGCGAAACTCGTGTTGGGCTTCCGACAGCAGGCCGTTCCCCTCCGCGAAGTCCCAGAGGCGTGCCTCCACGATGGACTCAAATGCTTTGGCCAGGGAGCCGAGTAGACAGATGGGGCGGTATGAACTGGGGCCCTTGGGTATAAGGACAAGGCCTGCGACCCTCCATGCGTCAGAAAACGAGCCCGACCGAAGCATCCCGGTCGCCACTGTCTCTCGAAATTCTTTTATTAGCGTCGTGACCGCGGAGACCGGGATACCGTGCGGTCCCGGCGCCTTTCCGTGTTTGAAGCTTGCCGCAGCGTCTAGCACCTCATGTAGGGTGACTTCCGGAAGATCCTCCCCTGGAGTTTATAGGTAAGGAGCACGATCGAAGGGCGGGTGCTGCAAGAAGAGCGCTTTGATTGCTTTCCGCGCCTCTTCCGGTGTTATCAATATTTTGCGCTTGAAGTGGGGTAGCCCCCTTACTATTTTGTACGGGCGGCCCCAGGAGTCGTCCTCCAACTCTCTCGACGCCGCGGCGTCCCTGGTGTGAGCGACGGGCCTAGGAGGCCTCGCAGGCCGTTTTAAGAAGTCTTTAAAGGCCTGCTACTGAAGTTGGCGGGCCCTCCGGCCCTATAAGGGTCCTGAGGGTCCTTAGGAGTCGCTCGGCTTCTTGGCGTCTGATGGGCGAATGCGGCGTTGGTGGGTTTGTCGTCATGGTGGTAGCCACGTGGAATTCGATGATAAAATGGTTGCTAAGAGATTCTTCGTCCTGTAGAACCTTCCAGTTTAAAATCTTGTTGGCGTCAGCCCGGCGGGTGATGGTCAGATCAATTGCATGAGGATGCACCCGGCCTTATAGAAGGTGGGCGTTCCCGTGTTACGAGCGACGAGGATCTCGGCCGCCAACCAGTCGAGGACTGCTAGTCCCCTGCGGGTGGTTCTGGCAGAGCCCCATGCGCTAGCCGCGGCGTTGAAATCACCCGTCATAACTTAAAGTGGGACAGTCGTTTTGGTTAAAAGAGGAGGACAAGTCGTCTAAAAGCCTGTTTAGGTCGTCAAGTGGAACATTTGGGCTGCAGTGGCTAGAGTAAAAACTCCAAACGTTTGCTACATCAATCCAGGTAAAACCGTGGCCGCTGCCTTGTCCGGTGATACGAATCTGGCTGCGACCTTCCAGTACGATGCACGTCGTCTTGTCAGTGTGCGAATTCCGGTTGTCCGCCCGCCGGACGTTTGGTTCGTTGAGCAGCAGCAGGTCGGCTCCTGACCTGCTACTGACCTCTTGGAGCATGTTATGAGCATCTTTGCTGCGGTTGGAGTTTTGTTGGAGTACCTTAAAAAGTGTTGTCATGTGTGGTGTTGGCAGTTACTTGCGTATTGGACGCTTTTAAAGCCCTTGGGTCCAAAGGCGGTGATGCTTGAACCCTTTTGTAACTTCTTTGGGTGACCAATGTAAACCCCTCTGCGTCCACAGCGTCAGTGGGGTGGCTCTCGGAAGTGGCTGGCGCGAGGGCAGGGCTTACGGCTGTCCCCGTGGCGGAGGGCACGGGAATTGGCCGAGTGTTGGGCAAAGTACCGCGGCGGCGCTTTAGTGGCTCCAGCACGAGGGAGCAACACCACACAGCGCCGCTGCGGTGCCATTAAGGGTAAGTTACCTCATGCACACCAGTCGTATTTAAAGGTATAAAAGGTAAGTTTCGGTCTAAGTGTGGAGTAGAGAAAGACTTAGTACAAGTTTAGTAAAGAACCATGGCATTTTCAATTTAATCAATAATAAATAAAGCGTATATGTACATTCTAAGGGAATCAACAATCAGGATTCGCTCTGCACCGGTCCATTTCACCGTGCAGGAAGAGGGCGCCCGTGGCCTGCTCCGCGGTTAGGCTCCGAACTATATCGGCTACTCTCTACAGGGACTGGGTGAGTTTGGTTTCTACGAGGTATTCAATATCTTTTATGCTGACCTGATCGGTGAAGAAAACGCCTTCCTGTGGCGCACATCACTTTATCTTGGTGCATCCGCATCGGCTGAGTTCGTTGCTGAAATTGCTCTCTGTCCGCTCGAAGCTTACAAAATTCGTATTCAGACCCAGGCAGGATGTTGGCCGTACCTCTCCAAGGTTTCCTCAAATTCTTAAAGAAGAGGGATTCGGAGGACTGTACAAGGGCTTGACGCCACTGTGGATGCGTCATATTCCGTACACCATGATGAAGTTTGCGTGCTTCGAGCGTACCGTCGAGCTGCTCTACAAACACGTCGTGCCCAAGCCCCGTGACCAGTGCTCGAGGGGCGAATAGCTGATCGGCACGTTCACGGCTGGCTATATTGCGGGCGTGTTTTGTGCCGTAGTCTCGCATCCAGCTGACACGATTGTGTCTAAGCTCAACCAGAACAAGGGCTCGACTGCGTCAGATTCCGTACACCATGATGAAGTTTGCGTGCTTCGAGCGTACCGTCGAGCTGCTCTACAAACACGTCGTGCCCAAGCCCCGTGACCAGTGTTCGAGGGGCCAGCCCAAAAAGGTAGTGACGGGGTAAGCCAGACATTTTCGACGAAGCCTGATCGATCCACATTACAACACCATAATACCACCACGATACTGTTGGGCGGGGAGACGGCCACAACAACCATCAATAGCGAAAATGCTGTTCAGCTATTTTCCTGCCTTCTGCCCGGTGTCAACGGCTTGCCGTCGTACAGGGGTGGGTACCTGGCTGCCGCCTCCCTGCCATGAGCCACTATATCCAGTTTACCGTAAAGTCAGAGAAGTAGTGTTGTCGACATTAACTATATGTGCTCATAGCATCTATAGAAATAAACAAAAAAAACTAGTAATTCATATAAGATCAATTACGACCGCAGACTTGTTGAGATGAGCCACAAGAGCGCATGCGACAAGTATGCACACTCGACTGTAAACTTGTCGACTAATTCAGTTGTGGTTAGCGACGGAAGCTTTGCTGACGGAGCGAGGGTGCTCAAAACTGGCTTCGCAACGGCCGCCAAGGAAAATGGACGGCCAAACACGTAATTGAGGCTTGTTAAGACCTGTCTCAATTGCCAACGCCTCCATGTCTGCCTAGCTGCGTATATCTCGGATCGGTCTTAGTAAGTATTGTATCTGTGTAGGCCACACGAGGTCAACCCCTTCTTGGTATCGTTAAGCACAAACTGACACTACAACTCCACCCGGACGAGACGTCAGTTTTAAGCGACCTGTAGAGCACTGGCGCTGCTTGTAGGTTCCCGAACAAAAAGAAAGCCATAAAACTGAATCCGAGACCTTAGTAGTAGACACAAATCACACTATTTTTCCAAAGCATAAAGTTTTCCACGGTCAAGCAGTAAAACGGCAGAGCAGAGGGCGATCAAAGTGGAGAGTCGTTGTGGCGGTAAGGACCACTGAGTGGACCCGGCTATTACGGTGTACATCGTGAGAAATCGTGTTAGAAATCAAAGACTATTACCTAATAAGTATATACAGCCCACTAGAAAAGCAAGTCACAAATGTGTTACATTAATTAGGAGAATGCGTCATGCTATGTGTAAACACGAATAAACACTCCATAGTCGCAGGTGACGCAAACTGTGATTTGTCAAAGTAAAATAAACGTCACGAGGCATTCACGGCAGGCATAGAAAATCTACGACTTCAAGTAGAGAACGACCGTAATGTCGCTACATACCTAAGCTGGAACGGCTTAAGTGCTGTCGTCATTGTGTTATAATCAGCGTGCCAGCCGGGGACAATTGTTTGTGAGTTTAGGTCCACACCTTCAGCCCACTGCAAGCACTGTCAAGTAAGATTTGAGCTAACGCGCACTCAAAGTCCGACAGCAGTGCCACCCATGCCACAGTTGAGCCGTACAATAAACGCGCACATGCTCCAACAGGCCATGCAACTCATGCGACCCGATGACGACATCAACACCACTGAAAAGACGATACGATAGGCAACCCACGTATCCGCTACTACCAGACGATCGGCGAAATCAAACGCGCACAAAGCTTGTTTGATGCAAAATGTCGCGAGATAAAGCGCATTATATGCAGCCATGACGAAAAGAGCTTGTAGACTTAGGCAACTCGCAGAAATAAAACGAGTATTTCGGAAAATGAAGCGCCACTACGAAGAAAATTAACGCCTGCAATTTATATAAAATAGTGTAAAGAAACCTAGGCTGCGACTACCCAAGCTACTCAAAGAAGCTAACCCTTATGAACACTTATAATCACACCTTAATACCATATGTCTAGTCTTAACAAATCTTTATCAGAACTGCTTCAGTCAAGGTAAGATACCTGAAGAGTGGAGGAAGGGTTTCTTGAACTCAATATATAAGCGGAATGTAGACGCTACTGACATGATACATTACTGAGGGGTAGCACTGACGAGCACTCTGTACAATATACTTACATCACTAGTAGTGTCAAGGTTATATAACACCGCTAAAGAAGAGCTATCCGTTAAGCAACACGGATTTCTCTCCGGGCAAGCAACCGAAGATGCCATTAACCTCCTGCTGGACTATGTGCAACGACGTCGCCAAAGTAAAGAAATGACGTGTACCGCATTCATACATTTTAAGACCGCATTTGACTCTGTTCTAAGGGACCGTCTTTTAAAGATCATTCGTAGCACTTTTAATACGCGGAGCAATGTACAACCTTATCTGGGATAGCAATGTACACTGTACAACCTTGTCCGGGATAACAGTTTCATCATAGTTAAGGACGCAGATCATTAAGTCGATGACACTAGAAGGTAAACGGTAGGGTTGGCCCAAGGATATATATATATATATATATATATTTAATTTCCGTATAATACATTAGGAATATGTTACACACATCACAATAGCTAAGCAACTGCGCCTAGTAGGCGCGCATTGTGACTGTCGCGTGTCCGTTTCGATGAGGCCAGACCGAGACCACTTCAGAAGTGTGCCCCGAACGGAGCAGCGTTTCCACGTTGTATGTCAAAATCCAGACGTCGTTTGAAAAAGGACGACGACATACTATCACCGGATGACAGGTTTAACAAGGTGCCGACTTTGCGGATCAGCTGCTTGGTCCGACTCGTGGGGATAACCGATTGATGATTGGCCCAAGGAATATCTTGCTAGCCCGTTCCTTTTTATAATGTACATAGCAACCCTATCGGGTCTTCTACGCAAAGCAAGAGCTCCGCACGCCCTCTACGCAGATGACCTAGTCATCCTTGCAAAGTCGCGTGAACATCTGCAGTATGTCCTGAACAAAACAGTTAATTGGTGCAAAGAGAACAAGCTAACGATCAACATAGCTAAACCAAAAGTCCTTCGCTTTAGCCGAGAAGGAGCACACGCCGCAGCCGATCGCCGCATCAAAATGAATGGCACTGCATTGGAGATCGTCAGCCACTTTCCTTATTTCGGCGTTACATTGACATCAAGACTCTCTTTTAGTTTAGCAAACATGTAGAGATAATACTAGTCAGGGCAACAGCAACTCTCATGCTTCTCGGTGACAAGTAGTCGAGTAAGGTGGTACTACGGGATATCGACCTGAAGACAGCGCTAAACATATTCAGGCTAAATATTGTCCCTACTTTATATACGGTCTGCCTGCAATAGCACCTCGATGGTTGTGTGTGTAGATTTTGTGGAGAATATAATATTAAGATACCATATACTTGTGTGCACAAAATAAACACAGCGCCACTACAATCTTGTACACACTACATAGGATCAATGCAGATTTCAAAAACATCCGATGTATACTGCTACCAAAATTATAGTGAATAAATATATATATATATATATTCACTATAATTTTGGTAGCAGTATTCATCGAATATATATATATATATATATGTTAACAGATACAGGCCACTGGATGCCGTGGCTATGAATATATTGCAATTATTCGGCTATATCGGTACATGTATGAATGCATAACCAATGCCAATTATAGAGAGTACTGCTACATAGTGGAAACTTTTTAAATTTCCTTTACCGTGTGATAGTTTTACGTATAGATTTAAGCCTACCTATTGATCAGCACGAATACGAACAAATAAACCTTCATAACTTATACAATTTAGTGCCCCCCTCCATTATATTGACCTGTTTAATCATCATTTCGCTGTATTTGCACAGATCACGTAGCCCTCACTTGAGCAAATGAATGAGGCTCCACCTGTCCGTTCAGCACTAACACTGTAATGTCTATATCGAAACTTGGAGTTTACAACGACAAATCGCCTAATTGGTATGATAAGGGTTCCATAGTTCACATCTACTTCAATTTTGGTCGATATCTAGATATCTATCGACACACAAACAAGATCAACACATGGCCGTTTGGTTGAAAACGTTACTTGTTGGCTCTTCTTGCTTGTATCACTGACTTCAGCTATATTGTTACTGCATTCGGACACCTGATAGACCTTCTATAGGTGTTCCGTGATCCTATAACCCCGGCACTCATGCTTGTAATCACTCGTTCTGTGGCTTGCAGAGCCACATGTAAAACATTTGCTAGGCTTAAAAGAGATTGTGACTTTTCTTGCTTATCCAGCTGTTTGCCTGCAACCCATACGATCGCTTAGGAATTTGAATTGGGCCTTGTATACCACAAGTCTCCTCTTACGGCTATAGGCTATAGGTCATTTTACCTTATTTTACTGTTTCGTCGATTTGGCTAAAATTATCCAAAATATACTCTGATAAAAACTGCTTGAACAGATAAGACAGAGAAAACTAACCTCCGCTCCAGTAGCAGTGTTTGGAGCCGCGGACAGCCAAGATCAACCCCGAAACCGATTCACCATCATTCTGCCATACATAAATAAATCCTGTCTTCTGTATCTAATTAGACACTGCCTGTGCATAGATGGCATCCAGTTTCCTCACTAACACGTGTTAGATCATTGAGGTCGGTTTGTCGGGGTCTAGATTGTCCCTTAGCTCATCGGAGGATCCTGCCATTAAACTTGTTTAGTACTTATTTATTTAAATCTAGAAATTTGATATTGTCGGCTGCTTGATACAATGCTTTCTGTCACTATTCATAGACGTAATTTAACTAGCAGCAGAACAATTATCTGCTCAGCACTGCTCATTTAGCCTATAAGGTTACCCTTTATCGACACTGTACTGCACTTCTAAGTTATTTACATTAGGTTTGTCATGCAGTGACGGAAAAATTCCTTAAAATTGCAAATGTCTTTGCACGCTTCATGCTCTCCTATGGGCCCCGGCACTCCAAACGATGCGTCATCATCTCCGTGGCTGACTCAAGTATTTTTTGATCCATCTTTTCGAGAAAAACCCTCCGGAGGCGCTTCTTCCTCCTCAAGATATCTCTGCAAAAGAAGGCAAGCAGCTTTTAATACTCGACTGCCGCGCCCGGATAAGCATGAGTGTCGCGTAAATGCAATCCCTTCTGGAGCGGCCAATAAAAGCCATCTTCTAATATTTAGGTGTGACTGAGCAAATTCGTTTTTGATCGCAAAAGCCGAGAGGGTTCTGGACGCTACCTCCAAAAGCCTTTGGAGGCTTGCAGGTTGGAGGCTACAAGTTGTGTGCGACATGACGAAACGACGTTCAAAAATCTCACTTGCCCGATGCTGCTAAAAAGTGTATGCAAAATCTGCCCGATACACCAAAGATGCAGGCGTACAAAGTAATATGAGAAAAGCGGTTTCCAGCAGGATGGGACTGTAATGCTAATCCTGGTCAATATAAAAAGCGCTGGAGACCGCAAAGAAATCCTTACCCCACAAAGCAATCTGCGGCAAACGCCATCATATTCATTATTGAGCTCCAGGCATACTCTTAGATTGGCGCGCATTTAAACCTCACTAGCAGAAATCAAGATAGTCGACTCAACGCAATATAAGGAGGTAATTACTAGCGCATCTCAGCAGTCTGCGCTAGGACCAACACCATGAAGCCTAGAAGATGACGCGCCTTTGGAAATATACAACATATCAATACGTAGATCGGGGTGTAGACAACGACACCATTTGTCTCTGACTTCAATAAAACTCCTACTAAAAAAAGAAAGGACGCACTTGAGTGACTTAGACAAGATGTTGGCTGCACGTACGAGATACGTTGTATACCTAGTATGTTAGGACTTACTAGTAATACGAGGTACATAGTATGCCGCGGCTAAAGCCTTAAAGGCCACGGTGAATGCCAAAAACTGGAGTACCGAAATCAGGCAAAAAATGAATGATCTCGTTCCCATATATGCGTGCCCTGCACGGAAGCAGATTGTGCTCACGACGAAAACAAAAGATACTGGACTGGGTGTGGGTGCTGGCAACGCGGATACCACAGCCATCTCGAACCGTGTCAACAAACCAGCTTGATGCTGGCCAAAAATATGCCTTGGCACCTGCTGGCGAAGGAGAGATGATAATGGCGTACAATTTTAACACTTTGAGTGAAAGAGACCAGGGATACTTAAATGGCAAGATGAATGACAGAACTCGGCCAACCGTGAGTCTCAGAAGCTGTATCCTAGAGCGCAACGCGTGGACAGTGAAACGCACCAGGATTTTATGTACAACTTGAAGCAATTGAAGGCTACATGGGCAGAGATAACGGGGTTGCCCATACGCCGTTGGAATGCAAGGCATTTATGGACGCGAGGACGGCCATGAGGTACACACAGTACTCCCTTGCTAGGGACAGTTAAAGAACTGGTGGCCAGAAAGTACCGACAAAAAAACTCTGAAAATAACTGACACCGGACTTGTTACCTTAGACTGATTAAAGTTGTCATTAAAAGGAAAAAATGGGCCAGAGGAAGCAAATAAGTGGTCAAGCAACGGATTTTTTTTTGGGGAAGTTTCGGAAATGCTAATGCACATGCGTCACGAGCAGCTAGCGTGACTAGTGTAGGACTCACACCCACTTAAATCGTGTTCCTCTCCACCCCCCCCCCCCCCCCCCCAACTCTAAGTAAGGGCGGCTTCGTAGCAAATCGCTTTTTCGTGCTTAATTGCAGTTAATTTAAGTTGAAGAAAACTCCTGGTTGTAGGTCTGCTGCTAGTATCAAATGTTTCCATTATAATAAGACGGCATGTAGATCGTGCTGTTAATAATATTAATAGTAAAAACATTCAACCTATCAAATACGGGTGCTGGGTATTATAGCGAACAGCTATTGCGTGATAGACTTATGTGTTTATTTTTATAGAGGTAGATATTATAGGTGCAACACTGAGAAATATATATATATATATATAATTACCCCAAACTACGAGGCTAGGTTATACATGTTGAGACTTTATTAAAGTGCCTTTTACCAGCGTTGGTACACATCTAGTATAAGTCGACATAAACACAATAAAATGTCTCTAAGCTCCTCGACCTTTTTGAATCGATTGTCGCATGCGTGAGTACGCAAAAATATAGACAGACAAAAGAAGAAGCAATAGCAAATAAACTTAAAGTGTATAGCACGGCCGTGTGTAACAGATGTGTATACAATTCTTCGATAAAGTTTTGTAAATCACTGCCATAAGGAAGTTTAATTGGTTTAACAATCTTCTATGAGAGCAGGGTTAACTAATAGGAGAAGATACAGTGCAAGACCAGGCGAGGGAAGGCAAGATCAACTGAATCAATTCAACCCACTGCTTGTTATTCGGCTCATCTCACCGGCGCTCGCTGCCGGAATCTGACCGTCATGTGGACGACCGTTAAAGGTTTCTCGCGCAGCAGCTAAGGTCCTTGCTGGTCAGCCCCGCAGTACCGTCGCAGTATCTGTCGCGCGCGCGCCCTGTCGCACGAATGGGCGCGGCGGTGGGCAGCCGCCACCATGATGCCCCGCAAACATTTCCCTACTCTAGCTAGAGCCGCTGCCAGCTATTCGCTTAAAAGGACATCCGGGCTCTCGGCCCAATGACAGGCTTTAGAAAGCGGTGGCGAGAGGCACGAGCCAAGAGAAGGGGAGATTAGTTGGAAGAGTACAGTGGCGTCCTCCTCTGACCCTCTCAAGCGGAAGTAGGAACACGTCACAGCCAGTCTCGGCGTCTTTGTGCAGGTTCATACGATGATGGCTATGATGATCATCCCGTTAATCACTGGCGGTGCTGCCGCCGATGTCGTTGTCGGGTGGTGCCATTGCCTGGGCCCCGGTAGCAACAGAAGCGGCGCCGGTGACGACGCTGGTGCTAGAGAACCTGCGCTCGTCGCGCAAGAATCTGTAGTGTCCCGTCAAGCTACCGGCATCGTCAGGTGGCCCAGGCAGGCAGTGTAATGCAGAACACAGAGGCCAAGCCAGTGCTGAACGAGATGCTAGAAGGGAGGCGGAGGACGGAGTAGGAGGGAATGGGTTGCTTGCCTGGTCCGCCGCAGGTGAATCACCAGCAGCAAGGCAGACCAACGAGAAGAAGCTATAACTGTATTTGTTTGAGCGTAAGACGGTCCACAGGAAAAGTGAGACAGGAACAATGAATGGGGAGAAATGGATAGAGAGAGAGATGACAGGAGGAGATACAGAGGAGAACAGGGAGACAGAAAGAAAGAAGTCGTCAAAAGCGGGGCGACAGAGAGAGAGAGTGCAAGTAAGGAGAAGCTGGCCATATGAGTCGCAGGTACAGAACATTTCACCTTATGCTAGTGCCACAAACCACGGCCGGCAGGCAGGTAAATCTAAACAGGACAAACAAACCATGGCAATAACTGGCGTGGCGAGAAGCAGGTACTGCGGGTCACGCACCCTACTGTTGACGACGACGAGGTCGAACGAAGGAAGACTAACCTAACCTAGGAAGACCCTAATAGAAAGATTCTTTCCTTCCAAGTCGTTGGGTAGTCCGACCCGACGACGCCCACCCGCCACCGCACCGAACACGAGAGCCGCGAATCTTCGCGCGCAGCATGTTGTTGATGTAGCAAACGACAGGCGCATGGTAAAAGTCGAACCGATTAGGACGCGCACAGACTGTTGTCGGAAAGGACGAAAACGACGGTGACAACCACGACGACAACTAAACCCATCGTCTGAACAGTTGCGGCAAGCTGTATGCACTGCCCTAGCCCCATACATAGCATAGTTTCGCCAATGCATACCAACGCCGCTAAAGCTAGCCTGTCACCAACACAACTCTGCTCAATTGTTGTTTGCAAGATTGACTCTATGCTAATTATGTACTTATAACATGCGTCTGTATGTTGTAAGCACAGTTTGCTCTATATGGTTTGGTTTTTCAAAGTTCGTTGCGGACATGTAGTCCGCGTCGTCGAACAATTGCATCGCTTAGCGTTCGGAAATAGTTATACTTGGCCTTTGTTTGCATAATTGCTAAATACTCCACGTATAAAAGAACTGTTCCGGTCCACGGTAGAGTCGCTCTACGAATTACAAAAAATGTTAATACGATAAATCTCTAACTCTTCATATTTCATTAGAACCGCACTTGTTTCGCTAAACACAAACGATTATACATATTTATATTCTGCGCACTTAGTTTTGTTAAAGTGACACTGTAGAAACACAAGCACGTATATTCCTACTAAATTTAAGGGCCCGGAGATGTGTAATAGGAAAATAGGTGAAAAACAGCCACTGCTTACAAGGTTTTTTTACACATAATTCAACGCATTTAACTCCTTCCTGCCAGATATTCAATTTCTTTTATTCACACTGTCTGTATAATACTCTATTTAGTTAAAATTGGAGTACATAAGTACTCCGGTTAATCAAGAAAGTCCCCCCAGCTAACTCTTAAGTTTCTCGAGGTAGGTTCAGAGACTGCAGGTATGTACAAGTTTGGGCATGGTACAGATCACAAGGGCCTTCGCAATATTTGCAGATACACGACTCGACTGGGTCGTGAAACGACTCCGTTTGACAGACCACATGATGATAGCCGTGGGTCGATAATTTGACCACCACGTGTCTGTTCGCCCGATCCGGATTCTTCCATGTGTCGTCTGTCATTGCTGGCGAAGTGAAGAACTGTGGGCTCACGTTGCTGATCTCCTCCCTTTTCCTGTTCAGGAAGTTCACAAATCCTGCCAGATATATATCTACTCAAAAATAATAACGTGTAGGAGACGTTACGGACGATCAACTCAAGGCCATGTTTTTGAGACTGAGAACGTGGCTTCTATTGTTTAACGGATTTCTGGTTTAACGGAGACATTTGTATGACTTCCCAACTAAATGGCCACAATGAAGCCAGAGAGAGCTGACCATCATTTTGGTCAACAAAACTTCTCTATCGCATTGTTGCAATTGCTAGAAATGTCAGATTGTAGTTGCTAATTTGCAGATATTTACATGGTTGTAAAATAGCCATTCTGCTAGGCGTGTTTTTTAACAGGCGTACTGGAATTGCAATGAAATTCTCTTTGGTATTGCATATTTTTGATGGTATCTTGTTCCGTGCAAATATTGTACGTTTTAAATCATATTAAATGGAAACAAGGCACCACAGTGTTTTGCCTAGCTAAATCCTACATCTAAACGTTTTTTGAAAGCATTGCAAATAGCAAACCTACACAGAAACAAATGTATGATGATAACGTAACATACAGGTGTATCAATAGCACAAGATTTGTCGTTCCTAATTTCGAATTTACGCAGCACTGTCCCAATGTCTTAGTCATACGATCCTTAAGAGGCCATATAAACCATATTATATATTTATTCCATTATATTTATAGCCAATTTAAACTGAATCTCTCCAGAAGGAAGCGATATATGGAATTGTAGAGCTCGTTAAAGCAAACATTTTTTTTCCAATGGAACATGATCTCTGAGAAGTCTTGTTTCGGAGTGAGAGTGAATTTACTACAATTTGTGACACTGGTGTTTTTGCCCGACATAGGAGCACAAAATGTGCAATTGCGAGACAGCCAATCATCCTATACAGAAACTAAGCACACCGTCGGATTCTGCTTCTTCTGAAGACCATATAACGGTCAGAAGAGGCCACATAAAGTTTTTTATTAGCTTTCACGCTAAATACCTCAACATCACCTTACAATCACTCACAGCGCTTAAGACTATCACATTCAGGCAAACGCACATTTCATGACGATCATTTTGGTACCAAACGTATGGCGATGCGAGCGGTTGCGGAGTAATTACGATTTTTCGGCGGGATGTCGAGATGTAGTGCATGCATAAATGATTTTGTTCCAGAAAGATTTGAAGAGCGATTTGTAGAGCTTGTTTTTGTAGAAATCTTTTCTCCAATGGAGCATGGTCTTTAAAAGGTTTTATTTCGGAGTGAGAGTGATATTACTAAAATGTGTGTCACTGGTGTTTTCGCCCGACATAGAGCATCAAATGTGCAATTGCGAGACCAATCACAGCGCTCAAAACTAATACATTCCGTGTCGTGCATTTCATGCCAATCATTTTGGTACCAAATACATGGCAACGCGAGCCGTGATTGCGGAGTAATCGACATTGAGTGCGTGCATAAATGACCTACTCCATCAGATAAAGAACTCTTATGCATGCACTCAATCTCGACGTCCCACTAAAAAATCGCAATTATTCCGCAACCGCGGCTCGCCTTGCCATACGTTTGGTACCAAAACGATCGTCATGAAATGTGCGCTTGCCTGAGTGTGTTAATTTTGAGCGCTGTGAGTGGTCGTAAGGTAATGATTTTGAGGTATTTGGCGTGAAAGCTAATAAAGAACTTCCTTTTTCACGAATTCATTTCGAAGCGACCATTTCGCATCTTCTGACCGGCATTATACGTTCTTCGGAAGAAACAGAATTCACGAATACGACGGTGCGCTTAGTTTCTGTATAGGAAGGTTGCCTCGCAATTGCACATTTTATGCTCCTATGTCGGGCAAAACCAGTGTCACAAATTGTAGTAATTTAACTCTCACTCCAAACCAAGACTTCTCAGACACCATGTTTCATTGGAAAGAATGTTTACTTTAACAAGCTCTACAATTTCTTATATCGCTTCCGAAATATTTCCGGGAGGCCCTGTATATATATATATATATATATATATCCATCAACACAGCGTACATAGGGGGAGTTCGTTCGGCCAAATGAACTATGGTGACAACATAAATTAACTAACAAACGGATAGAGAATGTAATAGAGGCGCACGCGATGACACTTTGCAGATGCTTATATATATATATATATGAAAAATAAATAGATTATTTATAAAACGAACAGAAGTACAACGAATACTAGCAGCACGAGATTACACAGAATCAAGCCGCTAGGGTTAAGGACTGGTTAGTTTTAATGATCACGACCGGTGCTGTCTTTACCGTGCTCTGCATACGAACACTATGCATATATATATATATATATATATATATATATATATATATATATATATATATATTTATAAGTCTATGTGAGCGCGTGCTTATGTGTCGCAAACTAAACGCGGATGTGTTCAGTGTGCGGATTGACGGCAAGTGAAGTAAGCAAATAGGAGTATTAGCGGCAGTCACAGCAGCGTAGGATAACGACAACGATCTGCTGAATCGCCATAGACAAAGGGCATCGTCTGGTTCTTCGTGTCAGAGAAATTCTTGAAGCGGCGAGCAGCTAACAGTGCCAACACCGGGCGACCGAGATGAGAGAGGCACTGCTTGTCAACGCATGAGCCTTCGGCCAAGATTTACGTTATTGCCGTTGTTGTTGTTGTAGGTTTATTTGCACTTTGGTTTGCTTTCTCCTTATTAACCAACTCAGCCTCTGCTACTGAAATAGAATGTAGAGTTGGTAATAATAGGCTCTTTGTTCTGAGCTTTTAGCCGCTTTGATCTCGATTATGACTTAGCATTCATGTGTCTGATCTAAATTGGCTAATGCTACGAAAATCCGTTTAAAAGTGAAAGGCCCTGGATTTAAACCCAGAGATCTACCGAATCCAAGGTAGTAGCTTTGCTATTCAGCCATCTTATTTGTCTTCGGAAAGAGACTGAAAGAAATGAAGAACCAGAAGACTTAACTCCACTAAGCATGTGGGCCGGTTGATGTGTCTGTACTATGTGGTTAGTCGTGCATTCTCAGTGATCAACAAGGTAGCATTCGTTTGTTTCCTAAGCAGAGCTTCGCTTTTTGCGACTGCTACTGGTGGAGGAGGTCCCCAAAAGCCAGTCAATTGGGCGGCCAAGCGCGTGACGACTAAGAACCGAGATGCAGGCGAAGCACAATAATAATGCCCTTTCGGTTTTGTTTGTCGGCCAAGAATGGCCTGCTGAACGCCAATCATCAAGCATGCCATTCACCGCAATTCGAATTCACAGACGTATATACATAGATACCTAAATAAGATGTATACACGATAAATATAAGACAGTATGATGTTCCTTTGTATAACCATTATTTATATTTCGATGTAATTTCATTAATTTGTATACATTTTGTATAGGTGGTAGATTCATGTATCGAACACACCTCTAAACGGCGTTTTTTCATCTACTCCAGCTCTACCTTCAGAACTTCAAGCACTAATTTGTGCGAATCGAATTTTCGTCCCCTCATTTTTATTTTTTTTCTAGGAATATATATTGCAAAGGTGCTAATCGATTAAGCTGCGTGCTTTATTATTTTTAATATGGTGAAGCGCTATAGATATAGAATAACAAGCAAATAAAACTCAGCTTTTTTCAGATGTGGCGACACAATTCTCAGTGCTTTCATCCGTGGGCTAGCGCGTTGACACGGTGAAGGAACCATCGCCTAAGAGATGCTTTGTAGTTTTTCTTCGCGGGCGCAGTTTACACTTTACTAGCCATTCGCTTGTCACGGTACTACATTTCTCAGTGGTATTGCTAGAAAGAAAGGTGGCGACTATCACCTTGCCAGCCGAGAGGCGCTCCAACGCCTGATCACTGAGATCTCTGACTTGAGTTGAGGGTCATACAAATATACCTAAGTCTTATCACCTGTGACAAGTCTCGGTAGCAGAGAAGACTGGCTCTTGTCAAATTTCTCCGAAGTTCCCGAGCCAAAAATATATATAACGATAAGCCTCATTTAGGGATACATTTGTTAAGTTTGAGTCGTTCTCACACGGGCCACGCACTCCTCAGGGATAGAGATTTTTAATGTAATGCACTTCATGATTGCCGCAGGTTGTTTAACAGAAGTGCATACAGCTCAATTTTTTTATTACGGCTCTTATTCCAGCGACAAGCATTCGTGTCTGCCATTTTCTCAAATCGTTTTCTGTGGGAGAATCGACTCGAATTCTATCATAATATCCACCAATGAGTAGACATTTTAACTCACACTCCCTTACGCAAGAAAATGCAAAAAACGTATATATATATATATATATATATATATTTTTTTTTATTAATGGAATTGCGAAATTATGTGTTTCTCACTACATCTGCTACTCGACGGTGCCATTCAGTCAACTGATGTCCTAATACTAACGGAGACGTGGGCCGTCAAAACTCTTAAATTGTCGAACTCTTACGCTGTATTCTCTTAGCGCTACCGGTCAGCCAGCGACGGTGTTGCTGTTTTCTACAACTACTACCTTGGGTATATGCGAGCAATTCTTGCGGCCACCCCTCTTCAGACCTTGGTGGTCCCAAGAGTGTTTGAGAGCAAAACACATCTTCCTTCAAGCCCGAGAACTGGTCAAATTTCAACCACTTATGGCATCGTCAGCAGCAAAGATGAAAAATACTCGTTAGTCCCCCGCCCGTCCTGCCCGGTAGAGCCCGATAAACTCCGAGCTTATTTCCATGCGATTCTGAGCTCGAGCAATACAATCCCTTGTGTCTACTCGTGTTGGCTGCCCGTGGGCGTAGAGCTTATAGAAACATTACGGGAAAAAATTCTCGATTCAAGAGGCAACGAATAGTTTTCTGAGGCTGCCCAACAATAACGCTTGTAGACCCGGCGAAATTTACAATGAACATATTAAGGATGATCTCGTCTTCATACCCTGTTAGACGAGACTGTTTAACGCTTGCTTGGACTCGGGTCATATTCCCGAAGCATGGAGAGAGTGTATAATGGTAGTTATTCCCAGGGGTATGGTAACATCCTCGCTTGGAGAGGAATCGCGAAAAAGAAATAAGAAAATAAATAATAGGAATACAAACTCTTGTTTAGCATCTTCGTACAGCGCTTTTGCTTCTACCTTAAGTGCCATAATGTTCTCCCAGATAAACAGCACGGGTTTTGGGCTGAAAGGTCGACGATGACAGCTTGCAAGCTGCTGATAGAGTGTGCCGAAGAAACACTCAGGCGACCAAGCGGCACATCTACGCCGTCTTTGTTGACTTTAAAGCCATGCTTGATTTGGGGTTACGGGGGATCGCACTGACTAAACTGGCGCTACAAAGAGCACCGCATAATATACTAGGCCTCCTAAAAGATATTTTGTAGAAGAGCTCGATAATCATAGACGATGGAATCCCCGAAAGAAAGGGAAGTCGAGCAGACAACGGAATTTGCTTAAGGAGACAATCTAAGTCCCCTGCATTAAACAACTCCTATTAGGATATTTAGATGGCTCATTCTGCCCGCTATATGGGAATGTACCTAGACAGAGGCTTACGAGGTACATCGCACCTCCGCTTGGCTGCAGAGAAAACCACCAAAGTTTCACACGACATCGCCCGGTTGATGCCAAATACATTCGGACCGCGATAATCGAAGCAACGCTTTCTCATGGTGGTTGTCGGGTGATTATGATATTCGCGGCCTGTGTATGGCTATTAAGCGCACTGACTCCGGCCCGCAATTAGGCGCTGGTGCGCAAGACCATACACATCACTGCTTTACGGAATACGATGGCCTACAAAATGGTCAACAAGGCCGTGAGAGGAACTGGCCGCGGTGCCACACTTAGCCGTCTTGTAGCACGTATGAATCGCGTCTGGTAAGACGCACTTTCTGCTGAGATTATCCGGTGCCGATGATGATGATGATGGCAGATGATCCATGCCCCTTTTTTGTTCTGAGGCCTCTGTAGTCGTACCCACTTCCTCAGCTCAAACTCCTGTTCACGTATCGCTTTTGGCCGTCCTGTCTTTTCTAGATTCGTGTTGAGCTCCGTTGGCCGGTTTCTTATCGCTTGTGTGGGTGTTTCCTGAATCTCGGTGGAGCCTTACGGTGGGAGGAACGCACGACCTGGCTGATCCCCCAGAGTGGGCCGACGTTTCGCCGTCGGCAAATTCTCCTGCATGAGCAACGGTTCCTGCAATGTTTCTTTAGACGCTTCCTCGACAGGTCTTGAAGTCGCACGAGGCCAGCTGGCGCCGTAAGTTTGCCGCGATTTCAGTTTGCCATCACCATCTCGTCAGGCTTTATCCGCCGGTAAACGTCGTCACGGGCGGTCGTCAACCCTCGGGTCGCGGTAAACCGTGTCTCACAGAAATGCAAGTCTTACATCAGGATTAATGAGTGTAATGAAACGCAATAGATATGTTTAGCCTCAACGAATAAATATGCTAACATAATATTTAGTAAGGTAAAACATCTGAATTTAATGTCTTTTAAAAAGCCGTATGAAACCATATTTCAGCACGTAGCCGTCTACAACTTGTTCCCTTTCTTAGAGGGACATCTCCTCTAATAATATGATTTGTAGAGGACTAGGTGGTCTAATTATACGGGAGAAAGTCTACTTGTCCTGAGTGGAAAACATAACATGTCTGGCACAAGCCAGGATTGTAAGAACGCAAAATAGGTGTTGTGAGCTTGGTCTAACACGAAATTTTAAGTATGTTCTATAAACTTTATAAAGAAGTGATATAACTGCTCAATATCGGCTTTGGGTATCTTTACAATAAAATATGTACATAAGTTTGCCACTTACCAGTTACTTTCGCCACTATCTTTCTTTGATTTAAGGAAACATAGGTACCACAGAAGCACTTTGCTGTATTGTTCTAGACGACGGTGAATGGTGATGTGAGGATAAGCTATAAAAGGCAGGAGAAGGCTATGTACAAAAAAATATTGCATAGCCGTTTTCATCTAGTGGATATTTCAAATGG
This sequence comes from Dermanyssus gallinae, assembly GCA_003439945.1. Taxonomy (NCBI): domain Eukaryota; kingdom Metazoa; phylum Arthropoda; class Arachnida; order Mesostigmata; family Dermanyssidae; genus Dermanyssus; species Dermanyssus gallinae. Next base: position 364,932 of record QVRM01004646.1, on the reverse strand, counting down.
TATTGGCATAAGCCTCTTGTCGAAGTGAGTTTCCGGCTTGCCCCACTAGACAGCAAAGTCGATATGCAGAGACCGCAACCTATACTTAAGGGGCAGGCGTGATCTGTATTCGAAATCAGATATCTTGCATATTACAGAAGCCATGATCGAAACTATGACAACTTACTGAGGCGTTTAAGCCGTGTGCCGCATTTATCAGCAACATTGGAATTTCGCTATAGAGGGTATCGACGAACATATTAATTAATACGTGTGTGTTCTTTCAACCGAACACTGGAAGCCTGGAAGTGCTGGGATGTGCTTATGTAGATCGGCAGCATGCGTGGCTCTCTGGGTTTTTATGGATTACAAAATGTGTTGCCCCAGTAGAAATATCTTATTATTTTACTTTGCCAGCGCGCTATTTTTTTGAAAGCCTGTGTAATGTAGTAAGTGCAAGCTTACTGATTTCGTTCTACAGACGAGGTGGGATATACATTGTTTTTTGAAAACATGCTTTTTCGAACGAATAGGCATGTGCCCTCGTCTTCCGATACAAGTCGCATCATTTGACTTAATAACGTATTTTATTTATCTTAATAGAATTACCTATTTACAGAAAGCGTTCTAATTAAAATCTTAGTACCCAGCTATAATAAGGATCTTACGACTCTCCGCCTTTCTAAAACCTTCAAACGATACCACACTGCATCAACAATTGAGCATCTCACTCGTCAAAAACTTATGTTACGTCCTGTATCGGGTCTCTTGTGAATTGCAGTAATCACGTAACATACGTACATGTAGGAATATACACTAAACTATTGGTGATAATATTACACTAACGTGTGATTGAGGAACTTAATATATACATGTGTATGTAGCATTGTATTTGTTAATCATACAAGATGCTGGGCAAACAACTGTTACTAAACCAGACGTCATTGGCTCATTGTTGCTAAGTTATTAGAAATGACGCCTTGCGGTCGTTTTCTTTTTCGAACACCTTAACGCTGATACCGACAAAACTCCAAAGAATGAAAGTAGTGGCAAAAAAATATGTTCGCATTTTGGACGGTCTACTTTCTGATGTCTAGCGGTACAGTCACCAAGACATCTATGTGATGGTCGGGATGGTAACTATAATATATATATATATATATATATATATATATAAATTGGCTGATTTAGATAACCAGCGATAGATAAATCTCGCGATGAACTTATTGTTTGCCTTAAGCCGTAGTGGATGTTTATGATTGATCTGCCGTTAATCAAATCCAATGAATTGCTTTGTTAACTAATGGCCTCGACACCGCCGCTACTTAAACTAGTTGCGGCAGAGATTTGGGCGGATAACGCATTGTTCGAAATTGGGCGTTTGCCTGGCAACCACTACCAGCAGACCGACAATCGCTTCCTCGAGCCTTGGCCTTGTTTCTGCTGGACGTGCTCGTCATTGTCCTACTGCTACATTGCTCTGCTGGAGAAAGCCCATCATACATCGCCCACCACAATGTGATTGTCAAAGCGATAAAAAAAGCCTACACTTCTAATCATTAAGGTAAGGGTTTATCTTCTGTTTTGGGGCTAACACCAGACCACTTTCAAGCGGATTGGCAGCTGTATTTTTAAACCTACGTTTAGTTTGGCTGAGATTGAAGAAAAGAAATGGGGAACGAACAGCATTGCGGATGACGTCTTGATTTTTCTGAACAACATCCGGTGAGCCAATAGCTTATAACAAACATGTCATTAGTGTGCTTATTATTAAATAGTTATTGTGGTCGTTGTAATATTTATATTGACATTGCATTTGTTGATATATGCTATTTTCTATTTTAAAAATCAGGCAGTAGGGAACATCTATGCATCCCTTTGTGCATATGTGACTCTGTCCCTCGACTGCAATAGTTAACGTGTTTTTGTAATATTTTATATCATATCTGTCTACAATGGGCGTGTTTTGCCTATATATATATATATATATATATATATATATATATGTTTTGTGGTTTCGCTATGTTGGCATAACGTGCAACGGTTTTGAGAAAGGATAGAGATTTAGCTGACTATGTTCCCCTTGGCAGCGGTCGAACCGCATTAAATGTCTTTTTTAGTGGTGAAGACAAAACACGGCCGATGATTTGTGATGTACGAGACTACAGGCTTTTCGCACTCAGTGCAACTTCCTCAGGTAGTCTAGTGTTTGCGATCGCCGCTTGCCGATTTATAGGCCGGCCGGTTGGTCTCTCTGTCCGACAATATATTGCTGACAAGAATAATAATAATAATAATAATAATAATAATAATAATAATAATTATTATTATTATTATTATTATTACTTTTTGACTACCGAGCGTTGTGTAAATAGACAGATTATTCTGATGTGAGTTACGAGTCAATCGCGTTTGATATAGTTACGACTCAATCGAGTTCGATCTAGTTACGACTTTTTCTCTACACTAGTAAGATTCTTCGCATGCTGTTGCTGCTGCTGATATTGCAGAGTCGAAAGACAGGAACCCACAAGGCGGCGGCTGAAAGATCTTTTTGCCTTCGTATAGTATAACTCACAGTCGATGTACAACCTTGGCATTTTGGGTTCTTCTACAAAGAAGAAACATAGTTTCGTGGGCTAAGCAATCGGGGTTGATATGTTTGGATACACATGTAGTAGATTTATTATACTATGCGGAGACTTGTTTTTTTTTATATTGAGCAGACGGTGCAATACGCGTACAGACACGCACGCATACATATACGTGACCTACTATAGAAGAATCCTTCGTCAATGTGTTAAAAAGAAAGTAGTATCCAGTATTAGTTCACAAGATTTCAAGCTCGAGTGCCAACAAGCGCAGCGTACTCGCATTCAGTCTTCTTCATTGTATGCAAATGCAAAACACAGTTTTAATCTTGGTGCATGTGTACAATCCGCAACAACAAAGGCACTGTACAGTACACTACAAGGTCGCCTTTATTGGGGAGATTTATGACGCACGCGTGCACAATAATATAGGTCACTATAGACAATTCCATATCATAATCTACGACAAGAATAATAATCACAGTAATTACGAAATAATAAAATACACAAATACAGGTGGCCTGGCTAGAGCGTAACTGTCGCAGATGTCTTGCAAATATCTAGTAAATGTGTTATTAGTGTTCGCTTTTTGCAACAAATATTTAGAGTGCATACAACTCAACTTTTGGGTCTACTGTCACGAAAGTCAAACAAGTAGCATTCTAGGCCATTTGTACATTGTACGTAGCTGGCGGAGTCTTTTGATTGGTAATAAGTGAGACTTTATCAAGATTTACCTTATATTCGCAAGCCATTCGGGTCAAAAATGTTTTTTGAATCTTTTCAAGTACCTCAGTATCTTTCTCCAAGCATGGCCGCCAAGCGTGGTCGCAGTAAAAACGTGTGTCAACTTAGAATCTTCTAAAAAAATGTATATAAAAGTCCGGTCGTTTAATATTAAACCACCGATTGGGGCTCCGGCGGGGCTACAAATATGCATTCATGGCTAACAAACATTCGCAAGGTGCTGATTAAAAACTAGTTGCAAGGTGACTTCGACCCCAAGATATTTAAAATACCTTAACATAAATATGTCAGCGTCATTGAGCGTGTCTCTAGGTCTCGAGTTTTCTGTTAAAAACCTATACAACTCACGTCCACTCGCCAATACTTCTGCATATTCTATTGATGCTGGTTTCTATGGATTGAAACCACTACGAAACGTTTTACGTAATGCCGTTTGTTAGCCTTAAGTTTAACAAAAGAATCAATCTACTCAATTATAACTGGTTATACGTTCACTCCAGGAGAGCAGCCTTTTCTTAGCAGCCTCATACAACATCGGTCGAGGTTTGAGCACACAGAGTTTATATTTCGAGTATTTGGCGGCGATCTGTTACGTTGTTTTCTTCTCCCAGAGCAACTGTTTTAGTCAGAGCTCGCAGCGCTTTCTTCATACATCTATTAAGTTTTGTATCTTTGTGCGGTAATCTTCAATAGTGATCTTGGAGGACAATCTGTATACTCCAAGCGCGGTAGATGTTGTCTCATATTGCTAAGAGAAAGAACCGCTTGGATGAGCTTTCGTCTAATGTTCGCGTTTTGACCATCTTTTCGAGTAAGCCCGATGTCGTGCCGTCAAAGTTATCAACAATAAATGTAGAAACCACGACCGCAGAGATCTACCAAGATGTTTTAGCGTCCGTACTAAAACGGTGAAAGAACGCCGTGGTCACCGAGAGGCTGTGTATATTGCTTGACCTTTTCACAATGTAAACGTGCTCTTATCTAAAAACTATTAAACCTGCCTATTAGTTGTCCAGGTGCAAAACCTCAATTTTGAACTTTCATGTGTAAAGCTTTATTAAACGGGCCAGTAATTAATGCCGGATTTATGCCACAAACGCGGCATCTAACCGAACCGCCCTTAGGGCAATGTTCATTCGTATACACAGGCACCTTTCTAACGTGGCGTGCTCGCGCTTCGGAGCTCAAATGAAAACAATAATTGAAATAGATGGAAGCTATAAATATTGCTCAATTTTAGAAAGTAGCAGTTTTTTGTGACAGTAAGCCTAGTAATGCCCTTTGGCACGCACACACATTTATTGTAAGTTATTGCTCTGATGAAATAAATTATAGTATATTACATCCTCGCAAACACAGCACCTCTGTGTCGAGCAGTATTCAGCGTCTGTACTTTTCGCGTTCGGTAGGACACAATGGTGAACCACTTTACAATTCCCAATAATTGGTTAAATCAAGACAATAATAAAGGCTTGAGCTTGGAGTATATGAAACCCTCACAATAAGGTAGTATAGTAATCGTTCTAAATTGGAAACCATCAATCTACTAGACCTAATGCTTTAATACTTTAAAAAGGTCAATGCAGGTTTACGATAACCAAAATAAATTTATAATTATGCTTAGTTAAATTTTTAAACCTACTTCTTCAAGTTGCTGCTGTTGTCGTAATAAAAAAATAAATACATTATGCGGCAAGTGGCGTTGGGCTTGTTGTTGTTAGTGCTGTTCCTGTTGGCCCCGATTTTCCCATCTGCTGCAATGTACTCTGAAGAACGACATAGGCAGCCGTTAAGGTACACACGCTCGCTACTAATGACTTCATAAAAATACTGACTACTGTCGCCAATTTGCTCACATTGAATGATGTGGTTGGCCTGGCCCGCCTCAATGAAACAAGCCTATGCGGTGAAGAAAAGTAACGCTTGCACGCCTATTGGGTGGACATAAAGAGCAAGAAGGGAGGGGCTGTTACTCCCGTTGCTCGAGTACGGTGTCATAGATTTTTGCTTGACACTGACGACCGACCCGAATCATCTTTTCGCCTTCTTTCGCCTATCTGTGCACCGCGTGGTCGGCCAGACCTCTGCGTTGATGAATTCCGCTCTACGTTCGAAGCTATTTGCAACGATGGTTGCCTGTTGCTGCTGCTGCTGCTGCGGTTGTCTCGTGCTCTTCATAGTGATACAAATGCCGACGACGTTGCCCACCACTTAGGTGTTGTCTGTGGCCATCAAATCCATTGAAAGCCACCGTCCTGTTAATACTGTCAATTAACAAAACGGTGGCTTTCAATCGATGGAAAGGTAGCGCTCAGTTTGCCGTCACCTCCGTCGGAGGGGTAAATGGAGAATGTCTAGGCTCGACCTTAGCGTCCTTTCGAGTGTTCTCCTTCGTGGACCGTAATCGCGAGTGCGCAAATTTCGTTCGTTCGGCGGCTTGTTAGCGGCGTCGAGGTGGGCGGTGCCGAGGTCGAACCTGCTTCACTCACGTCTGGTCTGACGATCGCCTGACCGCGGTCGCAATTTGTCTACCCGCGAACAGCTGCTCGGCTATTCGTCTGCGCGCGTTGGCCCAAAGAAATCACCGGCAGCCGTCAACTCAGTAATCGATCCTGAATTTTCTTTCCGACAAGGTTTTATTTGTCATAGTACTAGAGCTTATTGAAGTATAGCGAAAAAAAAACATATTCTCAAACGTTTTGTTTAGACTCAGCAGAGGGGGCGCGATTGGGAATTCCAAGGAGGTACTACTACTGTACTAATCTAGAATTCTATATAGTAGTCAGCTGATCGCTGGTACGAGCAGTCGTGTTTTGATCGGCTCCTGGGAAATAGTGCCGTTTATGCGTTTTTATACTCGCAGTGCAATTAATCATGTGTCCAAGTGAGAAAGGTGATACCGAAAAGTCGGTTGGTAACACAACGAGCCTACCTGCTAGGTCAAGGTCGACATCTGGGTCGGAAGACTTGTGCGGAGGCTGTAACAAACGGTTCCATCTTGCCCAAATTGTCCTACTATGTCTAGGCTGCAAAGTCTGGATTCATGGTTCCTGCTGTCGTCCCGTCATCCGGCGATCCGGCCTAGCTAAGTTTCGTTCACCAACCATTCCTATGCAAGCAATGTTTGAGCCCAGGAAACTTGAACAATTCAGTGTATGACGGTATGCCAAGAGATGTAGATTACGGCAGCCCCCTTACCGCAGGCAATCATAAGAACAACTCACTAGTTGACAGCAACAGCATCATCGCTCAGCTGACAAAACCAGTAACCCGGCTGGAGCTTCAGCTGACGGCATATATTGGAAAATACGACGCTTTCGCGAACAGCAAAAAAATGGGGAACTTTGGGATAACCAACTCGAAGAAAAAAACAACATCTTCGATTCACAGATAAATAAATTGGAAAAACAGTCAAAACTGTTTATTCAGAAACAGCGAGAGTTCGACACCTCGGTGGCGAAGATGGACTCGGTCCAGCTGGTAAAGAAGAAACACACGTGATGATTTGTAACGTGCCTCAGATTTCAAGTGAGAGCACAGTAAACCTGGCTCGCTGCGTACTCTCGTCCTTGAACCCCACTATACAAAGATAAAGTGTTGTAAGCGCATTATTGTTGACAATGGCGGGGGTAAGAAGGCTGATCAAGGCTACTATGCGTGACGACGCAGCAAAAGGCTGGGTAATCAAGGCATCTAAAGTCAAGAAGTTTAAAGTCAGCGATCTCGGTCTTGACAAGAAATTTCCCGACATATCCACGAGGGTGAACTCATCATGGAAGGACCCGGTGCCAACCAGCGATGAGCTGGCAATGGGCGTATACGTAAATATACGAAACCCGTGAGTTGTTGAAAATAGCTAGATGACTAAAAGCCTCTGGGGATCTCGAAGCTTCCTGGACATACCGCAACAAGGTCTATGTGCGTGTTCATGTTAATGACAAACCCGTGTGGCAGCAAAATAAATAAACTATTAAAGCTGGTGGTCCAAAACCGACGGCTTCGTCTGCTTCCGCTGTGACGTTATCGAACTCCTTCCAGCTACTCAGTAGCCAGCCGGTGTGCTCGTCCACACATCTGGAGTCTCCAAATAAACAAGCCACAAGCAACGAAGACAACAACAATGCGTCGATCGGTCTCGCTATCAGCGATGAGGAAGAGGAAGATGTAGAGGTTGACGACATGATGAATCTCGGCATGAGTGCTACGATGTTGGAGATGACGGTACTTTAAAGCAACTAACAAAAGAAAAAATAATTATTATAATTGGAAATATATATAGAAATGTTAAAAATGTATTTAGGTTTACAGTCACCTCGAGCGACCAAAGAACCGTTCGCCTAGTCCAATTAAACACACGTAGCATTTAAGCTGACTCAGAAATTTCAGAAAATTGCCTCAACGGTTGCTCCCCTCCATGATATAATTGTACTCAGTGAGACCTGGCTATGCCCGGAAGAGGTCGTTCATTACCATATTGATGGTTATGATAGGGTTTCGTGCTGCAGAGAGAAAAGAGGGGAGTTTACTGATTATTTTCAAAAGCAATTTTAAGCTCATTTCGGTCCACCGAAGCCCGCTGACAACAGCTGAGTCCATAACAATCGAGCTAGATCACCGCCCACACTCTCTCAAAATAACTGCTGTGTACCGTCCACCCGACCGGTCTCTTACCGATTTTATTGATGAACTTGACGTCTTCTTAGATAACCACAAACACCATGTGATACTTGGGAATATGAACGTACATCGCACAATGGACGACGACCCTCACTTAATAAATCTAACGCTGGATTCATTTGGCCTCCGCAGTATAATTCAAGAGCCTACGAGATTGACACCACCCGCGCACCCTCGATCACATCTACACCGATCTGGAATTTGATGCGTCAGACACATTCGACCTCAGTGTTAGCGACCATCTCGCTGTCTGGTGTCGAATACCGCTTGTCTTGAATCGCCGTCCCTCAACGAAGGCAATTCGTACCGACACCAGATTATTAGAGCACATAATTCGAAATGAAACTTGGGCTCCGGTGTACTTGGCTCAAGACGCTGAAACAAAATATAATGAGTTCCATGACCGTCTAATGGAGTTCATCGATACATGCTCATCAAGAACACACCGACGCCACAAAACACAATGCATACACCCGAAAGCTGACAAATCTTATTGCCGAGAGAGATCGCTTGTGACGCTCTTTGCAGAGCACCCGTAAACGATCCCCAAACAGCATACGCGTACTGAGACTGCAAGAAGAGTACAACAAGATGAGAAATAAAGTATAAAATCGACGGGCCACACTGGAGCGCCATCGACTTCGGGGAATGATCGATAGGGTCTCGATCAACGGCCGACCGATCTGGAAGGTTGTGCGGCGCGCAAAACAGGTTGGCAAAGTGCCCCCGGTGCCCAAGCTGGATGTTGACAGGCGAAGCGATCACGGAGCTCGCGAAGGTCTCAGAGACCTTTACAGTTTTTCACTAATAGTGTTGCCTCATCCTTGCCAAATAATCACATAAATGAGCGTGTTATTAAAGGAAATCTACCAGAACACACCGCGACGATATTCAGTTTTAAAAAGGTGACGAAACTACAAGTGTTAGCTTTACTTAGTGGTATTGGGGATCCAGCAGCCGGCTACGACGGTTTGCAGTCTCACATTATACACCATGTATGATCTCACATTGCTGATTCCCGTGACACACATAATTAATGCCATATTAGAAGAACCAGCGTATCCTAGCCGCCTAAAGATCGCCAGAGTGGTACCGATCCACAAAGGTGGTAGTATGAAGCGACCCGTCAAACTACCGTCCAGTGAGTGTTTTACCTGTTTTAAATAAGATTATTGAGAAAAACATTTGCTAGCCAAATGACGAGGCATCTCGAAAGCAACAACATGCTCTCGGGCAACCAATTTGAATTTCGCAAAAACCGGGGCACAGGTCATGCTGTTATGCGGCTGGTTGAGAGCACCCGTTTCGAGTAAGATAAAAGACTATTTTGTGCAGCACTTTTTTTAGATATTAGACGCGCCTTTGACAGTGTTCGTTCAGATATTCTCCTACTCGAACTCAAGCACCTGGGCTTTGACGATCACGCAATTAAACTGCTATTGGCGTACTTCCTCGGGCGTCACCAGCTTGTGGACGTGGGGAGAACCCGGTTGGAACTGGTCCCGGTTTTTATAGGTATACCTCAGGGCTCGTGCATTGGCCCACTAGCCTTCCTCTGCATTATAAATGATAAGGAAAACATCGCACGAGAAGCCGCTATCATTTATGCTGATGACAGCACTTTTAAATATGTGGGAGTCTGGTTAGGAGGTACACCGGGTGATGATGCAGGATGTCACTGCCCTCAACACTTGGTGTGCAGCAAACCGTATTGCTATCAATGCAAAGAAAACTCAAGTGGTGGTCTTCGGACAGGGTAACGCCATTCCTCGAATGCCGACTGTAATCATAAATGGCCACCTGATACAACCCAGCGACTGTGTCAAGGTCCTGGGTGTAACAGTAGATGCAAAACTCTCTGGCAACGCGCACTAGATTCCAAAAAAAATCTAGTGATTCCACTAGACTAATCCTTCAGATAAGTAGCAATCAACTTGAGATTGATATGACAGAGTTTTTAAGAAAAGCCTTAGTGAATAGAGCGCCTACGCTATTTCCTAGTCATGTGTTGACACGAGATAATACATGCAATGTTTGCACGACAATTATTCGATAATAATAAATAAGCATCGCATTCTTAGCCAGACTGCCTTGTACCAAAAGTTAAATCGTTGTTGGCGTGGTTCCGTTTACCCTTCTTAAAAACTAGGTCACAACGGAAAAGGAAGAAGGCCTGCGAACCCTAGATTTTGCTAGATTTCATCGTCAAGAACATAAAATACGCAAAAACACATTCATATGTCTCAATAAAGTCAGACTAACTTAGAGTCCGGGTCATAACCGTTACCTCACGAGTGAAATATGTACTGTCCTAAATTGTTATATTGTACCTAATCTACCAATTTTTGGTTAAATAGGCGCTTGATTGATATAGGACGTAGCTACATAATACTGAAACTTTAGAAGGCAAGAAGCATGATTTGGCCTATTCAAGGAAGAATATTGTATATATATATATATATATATATATATATATAATAAAACTTAGCCTTTCAACGTTTACCTGCACAAGCGCAATATAGACCAGTAGACTTTAATTTGTCGGTAATTTTCTTAGCTCCGATTTATCGACACGTTTGAGCTGGAAATGTGTCGCCTATAGACTCCATATGGCAGTGTTAATGACATATTCCTGTGAAGCAAGCAGCTCGAATACATTGGCTCAAATTCGATTATTGCAACTGCAGCGGTATTACATGAGCGTGATCGAGACGGCAGATTCCTCCGCGAGCCAATGTGTTCCCTACGATGTGGCCTGCTCGCATCGTAAATGGAAAGCTGCGTTGCCAGATCGTCCAGTGTTGGCGCGCTATTGTTTGCACATCGTTTCTTCTCCTACCGTATCCCCGCCTTAAATATCTAGAGCTTTCGTTTGACTTCACGGCGAGTACTACTGATGATAGTCGATGCGTGGCAGATTGAATGTGCTGATGCTACACCGAATCAATAGCTGCTGTGAGGCGTTCATTGCTGTGAGGTCGCTTGTCACGCTCTGGTGGCCGTGTTTCGATCGCAGCGCAGCTGTACGTCAATCGGCGGCTTATTCGATGATTCGGTGGACGCGTACCGTGAGCATCAGACGCAGAGGCTACCACTGTCTTTGCATGCATTTCAGTGGCGACATGCTTTCGAATTTACGCGCCACACAGCGCCGAGATGCCCACAGAGGCAAATGGTTGTCAAGCATAGATAAACACGCGGTAGACAAGAATGGCTTGCCCGGAATGTCCATAGCTACGGCTCAACTCCTCACCAGCATCTGTGTATCTCGGCCTGACTGATGAGAGAAACTATGTCGGATTATTCCGATTCGTACGAACGTTTTTTGCTTGCTTTTTTGTGTAAACCTAGAATGACAACCGAGGATTTGTATCGATTTTGGTCTATAGTTTTTTTCTTTCTCTGTCAGACGTAGAAGGTGGTACTCACTTAGAGATCCTCGAATGCATTGAATGAAGGTAAGACTACAGCGAGACCAGAGGACCAGCTTCTCCGCATTCACGCGAGAGTTAATACATTGCATTTCCTGAGTTCAAGTTAATTGGCGAATTCATAAGAATACGTGTCGCGTGTTGTTGTGGACGTCACTACGCTTCCTAAACAAAGACATCGAGGCACCATATGTACTAGCTTCTAACATTGTGAAACCGCGTGTTCCACCTAGCACTCTAAAAAGGCTAAAAGCATGCCTCTAGTCACACTAGAAATAACCTTTTTGTAGTATACAGGAGATTTTAACAACCCAACAATTTGTAGAAGAAGCGTACATAGATGCGTGCATATCAAGGTAAAAAATAAATAAAATGTGTGCAAGTTAAGGTGCATTATTAAAACGATTTTGTGGCCTGGTGTTTGTTTGCGACTGGAAATCATTCTGGAATATTTCTCCAACTTCTATTTATACAACGAGACAACACGATCTAGTTTCTAATGAGAGAGGTGCGCGCAAAGCCTAGCAATGGACGGTCATTGTCGTAGAACTGAACCAGCGAATGACGATCAAAGGATTATTAGAATACATTGCTGTTTCACCTACCAGCCTCAACGCGGTGCGGGTGGCAGTCTTCGTTTAGATGACGGCTAAGATATCCTCCCACCAGCAGACTCAAGGGGCCAGCTACTCTTGGCCTGCCAACGACTAGAGTGACCGTGAGAGAAAGAGGTGGAAGAGCGGGGAGAGCGCGCGCAAGAGAGAGCGAGAGAGATCTAGATAGAGGGAGAGAGGGAAATAGAGACATGGGGGGGGGGACAGACTCAGAGGAATGCCATAGGGCGGCACTAGCAGGATGACACGCATCGCTGGTCCTGTATCAGGACCCGAAAAGCAGGAAACGGCCAGCTTTCGATCAGGTGGTGGCCCTTCCTGAGTTTGGTCGTCGTCATCATCATCATCCTCCTCATCAACCCTACGAGCGTCAACGTCGTCATCATGGACATCATTCATCACTAGCATCCGCGTCTTCTTTCCCCTTTTTCGACTTTGTCTTCTTTCTATTCCCGAGACGAGCGATGTGGTGCAGCCAGGCCACTATAGCAGCCTATAGCAGGTCCGGCTTGGGTTTAAGGTGGCCAAGCTGCTGTGGCCGTTGTCGTCGTCGCCACCCGCCACCACGAGCTCAGTAGTACAAAACGAAAAACAAACCACCTCGACCTCGACGCACGATGACGAAGTATTCGAGGCAAGCGTGTTGGGGGCCAACAGACAAGAGACAGCCGACATCGCATTTGTTCACTCGTACTTACTTACCCATTACCCACAAGCCGGCCGGCCGGCCAGGCCAGCCTAGCCATCGAACCAACCAACCAACCAACCGACTAACTCAACCCATTCCTCTACAGTTCCTAGTGTGAGGTTGTCTTTTGTCAGCCTGTTGGCTGAGCGGTGCAAATGTTCCGACCGTTCAGTGCACCGGCAGGCAGGCAGGCAGCCGCCTTGGCCAACATTGGCGATCACAACCTCGCCCCGGTAGTACCTCGAGTCGGCGAAACGCGGTGCCGTGGACGAGACGAATGAACAAACGAGAGAGAGATACGAGAGAACAAAACGCTGAACAGGTACAGTCACACAGAGGACGACCAGCAACTGCACCAGCCGGAGCAGCAGCAGCTGTAAAAGGTAGAGAGATGATAATAAAGCTGTTGTTGTTGTTGTTGTTGTTGTTACTGTTGTTGTGTCTGGTGCTTAACCGGAACAGTTGAGCAGCGGCACTCGTAGGTTTGCGGTGGTGCCTTATCTGCCCGCTTCATTCGCTGCTATGCTGTGGCTTCGGTCTTCGCCTCATGGGTCCGGAACGGGAAAACGGGACTATACTCATAAGTAGGGGCAGTCGGGCCACCAGTCGTGTTCGTAGTAATAATAGTAGTAGTAGTAGTAGTAGTTGTTGTTGTTGTTGTAGTAGCAGCAGCAGCAGCATTACCACCACCACCATCACCACCACCGGCCGGGACCGGCAAAAGGCCAGCCCTAGTGCAGAACCTGTCACCACCGGCGCCAGGCGGGCCAGCAGCTCTCGTTCATGTCTCTTTGCTTAACCGCTTAACAGGCAGTCAGAGGCTGACAACCAGCGACGAACAGAGAGACCTGCTTGAGGCCACATATCTATCTATCTATCTAGCTGGGCGGGAAGGAGGGAGGGAGGGAGGGTGGGCATCCAGACAGACAGACAGACAAACAGACAGACAGGCTGACTGACTGACAAACAAACCGACAGAGAGCCGCCGCAGAAACATATGCGTGCAAACACACACGCACACACAACCGTGCACTCGCTGAGCGAAAGCACACAGTCATACAAAGCGAGCACAATGCATGAACAGCAAGAGCAGCAGCAACAGCAACAACAACAACAGCAACAACAACAACACCAACAACAACAGCAGCAATAACAACAACAGCAACAACAACAACAACAACAACAACAACAGCAACAACAACAGCAGCAATAACAACAACAGCAATAACAACAACAACAACAACAACAACAGCAGCAATAACAACAACAGCAACAACAACAACAACAACAGCAACAACAGCAGTAACAACAACAACAACAACTCAAGGTAAAGCAGCAACAACGTCGACGAACTGTCGACTAGAAGCAAGAACAACAACAATAACAACAACAACAACAACAGCAGCAGCAGCAGCAGTAGTACCACAACAACTAGTAGTAGATACCGTAGTAGTTGTAGTGGTCCGACTGGCCCCTGAGAAGAGCGAGGCTGTGCTTCTTACAGGACGGAAGAGGCACGGAGACGTCCGGCTGGCACTGGATGGAGTGGCCATTGAAGTCAAGCAATCAGCCCGATACCTGGGAGTGACCATTGACAAAGCCCTCAATGGCAACATACATATAGATAAGGTAACCGCCAAGGCAGAAAAGATCGTCAACAGCCTGGCTAAAATTCTGCCAAGAGCACGTGGCGCGACTGAGGGCAGGAGAAGACTTCTTGCCTCTGTGGCAGAGTCCACCGTGCTTTACGCCGCACCTACGTGGGGTCCCAGCGCGATGAAGCTAAAGAGGAATAGAAACAAGCTTCTGAAGACGCAGCGCAAGCTCGCGATAAGAGTCGCTAGAGCGTATCGCACGGCCGAAACAACAGCGGTGATCGCGATCGCCAGGCTCATTCCGTGGCCTAGGCTAGGTAGTGAAGTAGTTTTTTTTTGTATTAGTCAGTATGGTTAGTATGACTAGCGATGGTGCGACCGTCACTACAACTCCAGTAACCAACCCCGCAAGGAAACGAGCCTTTAACGGTTGCTGTCATGATGGAATGACACGGCAGCAGCACAACAACAACACAACATCAAACAACGCCCAAGAAAGACGACCACGACGAATGCTAGGTCAACCACGATACGCCTAGGCAAGTGGCCAAGGCACGCGGCCATCAGGCCCCTTTCAAAGATGCTAGCTGCTGCCGGCCCATTCATCTATCCATCCATCCACCCATTCATCCATCAATTCATTTATTCATTCTTCGTTCGGCTTTCGTTTGTTGTCTCATTGATGCTGTGTGTGGTTCGGCCAGCGGACAAAGGGGAGGGGGGGGGGGGCAAAAAGCGGAAAACACACTGCTTTGCCCACTCTTGCTTATTTCTCTGCTGTTCTCATCATCGGTATCGTTGTTGTAGTTTTTGTTGTGGTTGTCGTCGTCGTTGTTGTTGTTGTTGTTGTGGTTGTCATCGTCGTCGTTTTTGTTGTCATCGTCGTTGTTGTTGCTGTTGTTGTTGTTGTGGTTGTCTTCGTCGTTGTTGTTGTTGTCGTTGTCGTCTCCGAGGAGATGCACTGATCGACGAGCGTGCACTTGCCAAGCTGGGTCGCCCTTTTTCACTCAGTTTCACTAGCTTCTAGTGGGAACTCGAGTTGGCAGCGGGCGTCGAACGACGGACTGGACCGTTGTTGCTGTTCTTCTGGTTGCTGACCGAGAAATGACTTAGCAGTCATAAATGGACGACTTGAGTCACCACCGCTTCCACCATCAGCATAATCATCATCATCATCATTAGCATCGTCGTTGTCATCATCATCATCATCAGCAGCAACAACAACAACAGGAGCATCATGATTGACATCTGGAAAGAGGCCCTGGTCGCTGGCTACCCAGCCGCGGCCCTTGGGCTCGGCTCACGACTACAGAGCTCGAAACGCCAATAGAGAAAATGCGGGAGAAACAGAAGACAAAGGTGTCTCGGCTAGACGACGCCGACGCCGACGAGGCCAATGCGGACTCCCAGCCGACCAAAGCTTTAACAACAACATTTGTATCAGTATTGCTGGTCTTTGTACTACTAGCAGTATAACAACAACAGCTAATACTCTCACTACTCTTATTCAAATTAACAACAACAACAAGCTATACCAAGCGTAGCAGCAGCAACAACAACAACATCAATATCAATCAAAATGTGCCGCAAATCGACCCAGCCACATACATTACACAATCATTATTATTACATAGCAGGGTGCTGTACGCCTTGTTGGTAACGAGTCACCTTGACCGAGTATGAAAGCAAAACAGGCTGAACAATGCCGATTTATGTGGTGGTGTCAAAGTTCAAGCGTGAGTCTCTGTTTGACGTGGCTCTGGCCGAAAAACTGTTGTCGTTCTGACTGAAGTTAGGATACAGTAATAGTCTTCGACCTGATAGACTTCTGCCTGTCCTATACTATGGCCGCTTAGGAGGGTTGATTTGTCGAATCGAATATAATGATGATGGCGGTATTGCCTCTCCTGTAGATGAATGGATGATTAGAGGAGAGTGTTTATGATGGCTTCGTTACGGTGATGCGTGCGTGCGTGAGTGGGCGGCGGTGGCGGACGAGTGAAGAGAGATGTTGACTTAGGAGAGGTGCGTTATCGATTCGTTGGTCGTTCATCAATCGCGTTTGTATCAGTTACCGCTACGCCGAGTCCAAGTCGGTAGGAAGGAGGTAGCCAAAAAGCTAGACGAAGCAAATAAACATCACCACGCGCTTGTTACAACGACATACACTACTGACCGTGGTCCGAATAGCCGTGCCGTAGTAGCTGTAGTAATAACTGTAGTCGTACTAAACGCAGTAACAACGTTATGTTAGCGATTTCGTTTGCATTGCAATTACGACGACTAGGTAAGCAGGCAATGAGTGCCGAACGGTCAACGGAGCGAGACAGTAGGAAGACACAAAACAGAGAGAGAAAGAAGGAGGTGGGAGGGGGAAGGACAGGAGAGAGAGAGAGTGAGATACCGACGCTGTGCTTACTGATGGCGATGATTAAAACGGCATTACGGCATACATATAGTACACCGTACGCTAGATGATGTCACGCTCGCTCGTGCGTGGTCGTTGAGAGAATAAAGTCACGACGACAATCAGCTATAGCTTCCACCACGATTAAACAACAACACATTTAGATGCGGACAAACAGAATTAACAGGCGATGTATATATATATATATATATACATACATTCCCCCTTGACTTCCGCTCGCTGGCATTTGAGACACTGGAAGGACTTGGCCTAAAGACGTACAAACCTATTCCACGAGTACGCAAGGCGCTCAACCGTTCAACAGAGGACACTCGAGCTATCGATTACCTGCACCACAAATTATCGACGTATCATTTATTTGATCTGGCGTATACGTTCATAAGAAGATAATTGTTACCTTTTATATAAGTAAATAAACTATTAAAAAAAAAATATATATATATATATATATATTATATACTAACCTACATTCTAATTCAGAAAAGTTACAGTCTGCTTGTAAGCTCGTTAGTGCATTCTAATACAGGTTGCCAAATGTGTAATACGCCACCGCGCACTACAGTGTCATTTCTCCATTTCTCCGCTCTTTACTTGATAACAGGCATATCGAATGCGTTATATATATATATATATATATATATATATATATATGTGTGTTTTGGTGTTGGTCCACCCGGACTCACGCGTCAAAGGGCACGCCAAGCGAGAACAGTTGCACTACTTGTTTGCAACTGCGCCAAGACAGCAAGCAAGCTAATGAATAGCAGCTGCCCCAAACGGACGTGATATGGTACCTTCTGAAAACTAGCGCATCGTGCTTAAACAATAGCAAATCTGTAAGATAGGGTGCTATCACTGTCCCCACTGCCGCTGCTGCTGCTGCTACTACTACCACCTCGTCTTCGGGATAGGTCTGTCCTGGATGACATCGTATGCACACCCAGCTCCATGATACGCTGAGTTGACCGCCGATGGTCTTGTTGGCCACAAGCGGATATGGACGGGCTTCCTCGTAGGTCTAGCAGTACAAGCAGCACACCGCCGACATCGGGAAGTTCAGCAGATTTTCGCCTGCATGTCGACCATTCAACAGACGACAGCCGGCCGCGATTTTGAGTCTAAGCGAGTGGCGTGCTTTTCTGGCACTCGGCACTTTGAATGCATGTGCGTACGAATGATATGTGAACACCAAGAAGTGGGAGGCAATTCAGGTGTCGTCGTTTGCTAGCTGGTTGACTGGTTGACTGTCCGTTCGTCCGTCCGTCCGTTTGTCTGTTCAGTAGTACATCACTTTTCCTCGCTAGCTTGAAGACGCGTGAAAGTGAAGGAAAAGAGACGAGAGCTGTGTACGTTTCCTAGTCCGCTCAGCACCGGTGACAGACTGGACGAAGGCGGTCGTCCACAAAAATTCCCACAGACAGACATGTCTTCCTTATCTTCTTCTTCTTCTTTCTCTTGCTCTGGTTCCTCTTCCTTTTTCTTTTTCTTGTGTTTTCCTCTAGAGAGCGATCGTCCTCTCGCAACTCGCAGGGCCGACGAGGCCTATGGTCGTCATCGTTGTGGCGGCCGCAAACCAGCCAGCCAGCCAGCCAGGCTTTACGAAGCCGCCCCCACGAGGCAGGCTCTTCTTGAGGCATATCGGCTGCTTGCGGGGATGCAGCGCATCAACATCCGCCCGCACAAGCAGCTTATGCAGGCAGCCACTGTGGGCTGTTGCCGCTGGTAGCGCGGGCGTTCGGTAACGCGCACTTAACAGCGAGAGTGGCCAGAGTTGGTTGGTTGGTTGGGGGAGGCGCATCATACATTTCGTCCTGTCACCCGCCTACCCGGGCACCGCCAACGCATCGCCAACGAACCGACGCATTGACGAACAACCTGGAAGAAACAGGTCCTGAACCTTTTCACTTTCCACTCCGGCCTGTGGCGGCGACGTCTGGGAATCGTCGCCGATCGTATAGATATAAAAGCCACCGATCCCACCCGCTCACACTCTAGAGTTACTCTGCCTTTGCAGCGTAAGTGTGCCGTCGATACTTTTCCAGTCCTCGTTTGCCGTTACGTTCCCCATCACCCCGTTGTCGTACCAGCAAGGAGTTTTAGCTCTATCGACGGCCCCGGCATGACGCCGCCCGGTTTACGCCCGGTCGGACCCGCATGAAGGAAGGATTGCCGAGGCCGCGTTTCATCATTCGGCTTTCATTCGCTCGGATATTTTCACCATTGTTCTCTATTGTGACGCTACAGTGTCGCTGTCACGTACAGCAGCAGCATCAGCAGCAGCGGTCAGAGTCCGACCTCGCCAGCGGCGAATAGTGCTTTGCTAAAGACCGCTCTCGGT
This sequence comes from Dermanyssus gallinae, assembly GCA_003439945.1. Taxonomy (NCBI): domain Eukaryota; kingdom Metazoa; phylum Arthropoda; class Arachnida; order Mesostigmata; family Dermanyssidae; genus Dermanyssus; species Dermanyssus gallinae. Next base: position 345,844 of record QVRM01004646.1, on the reverse strand, counting down.
CGGAGGTCCGACTATCCGCTCCTCCGACACGATGCGTTGCAGAGTCCGTGAAACAGCGGCAAAAAGTGACGTTCATCTGCGCTACCGGCTAGCGGAAGAGGATCTATAGTTTGACCAAAAATAATTTGTGTTCCCGAATTGTCCTGGTAGTCCATGTCCTAACGGATACTACACGCCCGACGTGGTTCGCTGTGTGACAACCAAGCCCGCTCGAGTGCGCATTGGCCGCTCGGCTATCGCGTCCTTTATTGAACCCTGAGCTGTTCATTGAGCTTTATGATGGAGCTCAAGCAAAAGTTTACGCTTTCAAAAAAAAACATTAAAAGAAACGACATGATCTTTGAGACGAGATCATCACTAGGCGGTCCGATGTCAATTTGCAGGCTCATCTGTCAGAAAATTGACAATTGATGGCCAGTTCAGTTACTAACGAGGAGAGGTCACAAAATACCACGAAGAAAAATCCTATACGGCCCATCCTTTGCACACCACTAGTTAGGCAGCCCAAGCTACACATAGAAGCTGTTTGTTTTTTGTCTTTTTTAGATTGCAAGCCATCTACAGACGGGCACAATCAGCACAATGCTCTTCGCACCATCATTAAATTGCTAACGTGACTAACAAAGCTATTCTTCCTTCTTTCGGTTCACGATTTCAGGTGGGCCACTAACTCTCAGGCACACAGCCACCGTTCGTGTTCCTGTCGTCACTTGTCTGCAAATCGGCCACACTAACAAAAAGCACGATGGCCTCACAGGACCCAGATCCGACTGAGTTCTTGTACATCTCGGCGGAGATGAAGCGAAAAGACGCCACGAAGCCATACGATGGCAAAAAGATGACGTGGGTGCCTGACGAAAAGGAAGGCTTCGTCCTCGGCACGATCGAGTCGATGGAGGGCGACAAGGCGAACGTCGACACGCCGTCCGGCAAGAAAACGTTCAAGAAAGACCAGCTTCAGCAGGTCAACCCGCCCAAGTACGAGAAGTGCGAGGACATGTCAAATCTGACATATCTTAACGACGCCTCCGTACTGCATAATCTCAGGGAGCGCTACTACGCGAACCTCATCTACGTAAGTTAGCTTCCTATGACGACGCAATCGAAACGAAATTAAACTTTTTAGAAAGAAATCCCCGAACAACTAGAATAGTCGTAGAATTAATCTTCAGTAAAAAGTTTGCGCCGCCTTATAATTTTCAACCGATAATAGTATTTCACAGGACATACTGACGATCGGCGCTGACAGAACTCAAAAAGCATAATGATTGAATTCATTAAGTAAAATTACATGCTGATTTTTCAAATCTTACAAAAAGCTATTTTGGTCTTCTTTGCTTGTTTTTATTGTGTAAAGACTAAAGAAGGACTCAGACGTTTGTAAATTTGTTGGATTTATTAACCTTTCGTTTACAGACATACTCGGGCCTGTTCTGTGTCGCCATCAACCCGTACAAGAGGTTCCCGATCTACACTCCTCGCGTGGTGATGATCTACAAGGGCAAGAGGAGAACCGAAGTGCCTCCCCATGTGTTTGCCATTTCTGACGGCGCCTACATGCACATGCTCACAGACAACGAAGACCAGTCTATGCTTATTACGTCAGTATCTGCGTTACAATGAAATGTATTGTTCGTTGTAGAAAATTTTAAAGTAATTATTTCTCCTAAATGTTGTTAGTGCTAGAAATATTAGTCTCCTATTTTTAAGCCAGCATAAGCTCTGTTTTGAGTTTCTCTTTAAAGTCGCGCGATCCAATAATTTCAAAGTATCGAGACCTCGTGACTTTAATAACATAGTCGAAAATATCTAATTACTTCAGACTGGCTTCTCGGGTGTAGTCTTATAAATGATTGCACCGTTTTAAAGTTAAAGAAACATCTGCACGTTGAACCCATCTAAGTGTAAAACTGCCTTTAGATACGCACGTGTGGCGTTCTGTTTGCCAGTCTATATTTAAAACATCGAGTACATGTAGACATCAGGTATGCTATTCGGGTGCATGTAGACATCAATTATGTTACAGAGTTACATGTTTTGTGCGTTCTCCAGTGGTGAATCCGGCGCCGGAAAGACTGAAAACACAAAGAAAGTAATCTCGTATTTCGCTAACGTTGGCAAGAGCGAGAGGAAAGCAGAAACCGACTCCAACAAGCCATCGCTTGAGGACCAGATCGTGCAGACCAACCCCGTGCTTGAATCATTCGGCAATGCCAAAACCGTTCGTAACGATAACTCGTCTCGATTCGGAAAATTCATTCGAATTCACTTTGGCCCTACTGGCAAGTTGGCTGGAGCCGATATTGAGACCTACCTTCTAGAAAAGGCCCGTGTCATCTCGCAACAGCCCCTCGAGCGTTCATACCACATCTTCTATCAGCTGATGTCGGGCAAGATTCCCGATATGAAAAAGAAGCTTCTGCTGTCGAATGACATTCACGATTATTACTATGTCTCACAGGGCAAGACAGAAATACCGAATGTCGATGACGGTGAGGAAATGGGTCTGACCGATGAAGCGTTTGATATTCTGGGTTTCACACCTGAAGAGAAGGACGGCGTATATCGTATCACTGCTGCCGTTATGCATTTCGGTACTCTGAAATTTAAACAGAGGCCCCGTGAGGAGCAAGCTGAAAATGATGGCACAGACGAAGGAGAAAATGTGGCCAAATTGCTGGGTCTAGATGCCCAGGAACTATTTAAGAACTTAACAAAGCCCAGAATTAAGGTGGGCGCCGAGTTTGTGACAAAAGGCCAGAATCAAACCCAGGTCCTCTCCGCTATTGGCGCCTTGGCGAAGGCCATGTTCGATAGAACGTTTAAGTTCTTGGTGAACAAATGTAACGAGACCTTGGATACAAGACAAGCACGCAAGCATTTTATTGGTGTACTGGATATTGCCGGGTTCGAAATCTTTGATTACAATGGTTTCGAACAACTGTGCATTAACTTCACTAATGAGAAGTTGCAGCAATTCTTCAATCATCACATGTTTGTACTGGAGCAAGAGGAGTACAAGAGAGAAGGCATTGACTGGGTCTTCATCGACTTCGGTCTTGATCTTCAAGCCTGCATCGAGCTGATTGAAAAGCCTATGGGTATCATGTCGATTCTCGAGGAGGAGTCAATGTTCCCCAAGGCTACTGACAAGACCTTTGAAGAGAAACTTAACAGCACCCATCTCGGCAAGTCTGCGCCCTTCCAGAAGCCCAAGCCCCCGAAGAGCAAGGACATTCTTCCGGCGCACTTTGCCATTGCTCACTATGCTGGTACCGTATCGTATTCGATCACTGGGTGGTTAGAGAAAAACAAGGATCCGCTCAACGATTGTGTCGTCGATCAGTTCAAGAAAGGCAAGTTGCCTCTGTTGCAGACCATTTTCGAGGATCACCCAGGACTTGGAGCCGACAAATCCGAGGCTGGCGGCAAGGGAGGTCGCAAGAAGGGATCGGGATTCCAGACCGTCTCTGGCCTGTATAGGGTAGGTTGATGTACAGCTGACGCGTTGATTCAATACCGAATCCTAAATATCATAACAACTACATATGGTTGTACTATGACGCACTTACATACAGTGCTGGCCCCACCCGACATATTACCTAAATGTACAAAACTCTTTTCAAAACTTACAGGAACAACTGAACAAGCTAATGCACACTCTGCATTCGACCCACCCGCACTTTGTTCGGTGCATTATTCCGAACGAGTTCAAACAACCCCGGGTCATTGACGCTCACTTAGTGATGCATCAGCTTACATGCAATGGCGTACTTGAGGGAATCCGTATCTGCCGGAAAGGCTTCCCAAACAGGATGGTGTATCCTGACTTCCGTCAGCGGTAAGTGTATTTGGCTATAAGCCAGCTATACGCCGCACCATTACTCCGTGAATAGTTTGGTGCAAGTGTACAGCTTCACACAAATGAGCGCTAACCTCTGTTATTACGTCACAGTCACACACAAAACCCTTGCGCCTGATGCCATTCCCCTAAACTACTTCGTCGGCGAACAGAGGGAGTCCATGCTCTCCCATGCTTGTTAATCAGATCGGCCTCGCGTCAGATGAGTTCCGTACTGGTCTGACTAAGGTATGGTATTTGTTCCGATGTGTCCACAGTTACACTATTCTTGCCGCTGAGGAGGCCAAGAAGCACTCCGAGGCGAAGGATTCCTCGATCGCCGTTATCAGTAACATCGGTCTCGAAAAGGATGAGTACCGTTTCGGTGCCACCAAGGTAATACGCCAACACACGGTATCGACGTTTCTCGTGTATTGCCTTATTTTCCTCACGTGCATCCTCCAGGAATGCACCCACCAGAGTCTTTTTTGCATTTTAGCTCAGATATGTGCATCTACCACAACACTAATACTTTTCACCTGCAAGTTTTAGTCAAATCTTTTTTAGCGCTAGCCGTTGCTTGCTGTTAATCTCCCTTTGCCTTTCGAATCTGTTTGCTAACAATGTTTGTGTGTTACATTTGGCGTTCTCATCAACTGCGCCCCTGCGAAGAATAAGGTTAACTATTGGCCTTTTTTTAGGTGTTCTTCCGCGCTGGAGTTTTGGGTCGCCTTGAAGAGATGCGCGATGAGCGTCTGGCAAAGATCATGACAATGATTCAGTCGGCCTGCCGTTGGTACCTCTGCAAGAAGCACTTCCAGAAGCTCAAGGAACAACGGTATGCAGCGCAATGTACAAAACGCCGCTATCTATGAACACCGCAATACCTATTTTGTTTCTCTAAGAGTGATTTAAAGACTGCACCAGAACGAGTTGCACTGATCACGTTAAGGTATACGCGTCAGTGGCCTGTTCTCGTTACATATACATAGCTTACATTTGTCATTGCAATAACCAGCTAATAACGCCTTATTTCAGCCTGGCACTTCGCGTTCTTCAGAGGAACCTCCGTCAATTTGCACAGATGCGTAACTGGGCCTGGTGGAAATTGTTCGTCCGGGTTAAGCCTCTGCTCAACATGACTAAGGCGGAGGACGAGCTTAAAGGTAACATTTTCAAGACGCGCGTTTAGTTCTGGCTTTGGCGTTGATTATATGCTCGTTTCTTTGGCCGCGCTTGCGATCATCTCTCAGCTCAATGTTTTAAAATAGAATGTCTCATCTCTTGTTAGGTCACAAAAGTAGTAGTAGTATTAGTAATAATCCGCGTCCAATCTAATGGACAACTTAATTTTTTTGCTTAGCTCTTGAAGAGAAACTGAGGGAAGAGCAGGAAAAACTAGCAAAGGAAGAGAAATTGCGCAAGGAGTTGGAGGCTCAAAATGTCAAGCTTCTGCAGGACAAAAACGAGCTATTCCTTCAGCTCGAGGCAGAAAGAACAGGCGCCGGAGATATCGAACAGCGCTTGAACAAAACACTAGCACAGAAAAACGAGGTAGAGCGCCAGCTGCGTGAGGTTGAAGACCGCCTCCACCGTGAGGAAGACAACGCCAATAAACTCAGCCAAGGCAAGAGGAAATTGGAAAGTGAGATTTCCGCTCACAAAAAAGATATTGAAGACCTACAGCTATCGCTGCAAAAGGCTGAGCAGGACAAGCTGTCGAAGGATCATCAAATTCGTGGTCTGAACGATGAAATTGCTCATCAGGAGGAACTCATTGCCAAACTGAACAAAGAAAAGAAGGCTCTTCAGGAACAAGGTGGTAAGACGGCCGAAGACCTCCAGGCGCAGGAGGACAAAGTCAACCACCTGAACAAGGTGAAAGCTAAACTCGAGCAGACTCTCGATGAACTTGAGGACTCGCTAGAGCGCGAAAAGAAAACTCGGGCGGACCTTGACAAGGCCAAGCGGAAGGTTGAAGCTGACCTTAAACTTGCCCAGGAAGCCGTTCTTGATCTTGAGAAAAATAAGAAGGAAATGGAACACACGCTTCAACGCAAGGACAAGGAGCTTGCAGCTCTGGCTACAAAGCTCGAGGAAGAACAGTCTCAAATTAGCAAGCTCCAGAAGCAGATCAAAGAGCTTCAGCAGCGCGTTGAGGAGCTTCAGGAAGAACTTGAAGCCGAGCGCCAAGCTCGCTCGAAAGCCGAGAAGCAGCGCGCTGATCTTGCTCGTGAGCTCGAGCAGTTATCTGAGCGGCTCGAAGAGGCCGGAGGTGCTACTTCAGCCCAAATAGAGCTAAACAAGCGCCGGGAAGCTGAGCTTGGTAAACTGCGAAGGGACCTCGATGAAGCAAATAACCAACATGAGCAGGTTGTATCCGCACTTCGTCAAAAGAACAATGCGACTATTGCCGAGCTCAGCGACACCATTGACAACCTAAACAAAAATAAGGCCAAGTAAGTTTCTGCATGTGCCTGATATATATATATATATATATATATATATATATACTTTACTTCTCCAAGAAGTGGATAATAAGTTTGCTCGTAAACAAGTGTTTGTTTAGCTCCGGGGGACCAAAGTAGACGAATGATTTAACCTAACAGCGCTCCGTTTTCTGAAGGCTCGAGAAGGATGCTAGCCACTATAAGGGCGAAGCAGAAGACGCTAGACAGTCGGCCGAACATCTCCAACGAGATAAGGTAGAATCGAAACCGCAGACTCTAAGACAATTAAGCACTTTCGACAGCATCTTGGGGGCATCCGAGTGACATCTAACGCTCTACACCTTCCTAATTGCACATTTGAACCCAACCTCGTCAATTCCTCTTTTCAAGGCTTGAAAAGGATTGCGGTGGATACAAGGCCCAGGCTATGGATTCCCAGTCTTCTCTGGATCACGCTCTCAAGCTTCAGGTACACTATGTGTTAAGCATCGTGGCGTCATGTTGGGTCGTACAGCAGCGTACACCTGAGCGCTTTATGTCATACTTTTTTAAATAGTTCAGGCACAGACAGGAATGAGTTAACTATGTCTAACAGAGTACAAAATTAACCCTACAACCAGGCTAATGCTGAACGTCAAGTCAAGATGCTGGAGGTTCAGCTACAGGATACCCAGTTCAAGCTAGACGAGTCCAATCGAACCGTTAATGATTTCGATGCCGCCAAGAAGAAGTTGGCCCTTGAAAATGCCGAACTGCAACGTCAACTTGAAGAGTCTGAAAGCCAAGTCAGCCAGCTGTCCAAACAGAAGGCTTCCCTTGCCAGTCAAGCTGAAGAGGCCAAGCGCGCCGCAGACGAAGAGAATAGGGTGAGTAATAACTAAATATCTTTGGTGGTGCGATGTACTGTGTACTAAGCAGATCACAAGTAAGAACAACGCAGTAACATTTTGAACCTATTTGAATTTATAGGAACGTTGCGCTATCCTTGGAAAGTACCGCAACATCGAGCACGATTTGGATAATCTTCGTGAGGCTCTTGAGGAGGAGCAAGAGGCTAAAGCGGACTTACAGCGCCAACTTTCCAAGGCCAATGCCGAGGCTCAACTTTGGAGGTCAAAGTACGAGTCCGAGGGCCTTGCTCGTCTAGAGGAGCTTGAAGAATCGAGGAAGAAGTTACAGGTTAAGCTTCAGGGTGCCGAGGAGATCATCGAGGGCCTCAATGTCAAGTGTTCCGGCCTGGAGAAGACCAAGAGTCACCTTCAGGGAGAAATCGACGATATGCAGGCTGAAGTCGACCGTGCACAGCAGTTGGCCGCTCAGCTGGAGAAGAGGCAGAAATCGTTCGATAAGGTCATTGCCGAATGGAAGGCTAAGACCGACGACCTCGCTGCAGAACTAGATGCCTCTCAGAAGGAGTGCAGGAACTACTCGACAGAGGTATTCAAGCTTCGTGCGGCCTACGACGAGTCACAGGAGCACTACGAAGCCGTCAAGAGAGAAAACAAGAACTTGCAGGATGAACTGAAGGATCTACTGGATCAACTTGGTGAGGGTGGCCGATCCGTTCATGAGCTGGAGAAGGCCCGCAAGAGGCTAGAACTCGAGAAGGACGAACTACAACACGCCCTTGAAGAGGCAGAGGCGGCGCTCGAGCAGGAGGAGAACAAGGTTGGTGAAACCCTTTCTTTTTCGAAACCACAGATCAGCCTCTCGATTGGCATCTTTGATTTCCCTGTGACACATCGTTTTTGCTAAATTATTTTTTCAGTAGTTTGAAAAGTGGTTATGAGTAACTGCAAATGCAGCTAAACGTAAATCCTACAATATTATTTATTTCACAACTTCGTTGCGCAGATATATGTTGTAATACAAATTGCGCTTTATGCAACGCTACCGTCCGCCCTATATTTTGAGGTAGTGCAGGATTGCCAAGGCCTCTGACAGTTCATTGCGAGATACATATCGTAAGTCTGCGAACAGAATCGGCATTATATGAATGGTGAAAGGTTTGAGTGAAGCACACAAAGTGGCAGTAGCCGTGGACGTTATATCTCGTGTGTAAATGACGACTAAAGCGGACTCCCTCTCAAAGAGTCCAAGAAATATAGATATCAAACTGCGTAATTTCGGCTGGGGCTTCGGAAACATTTTCCTGCCAGTCTTGCAAAAATAATGAAATGGTTCGGTAATCGATTGGTTCTGCCCGACTCTGAATGTTTTCACTGCCGGCCCACAACCAGCGAGTAAATATAGAAAGCGACTTCTCGCCGTGCGAGGAAGACCGAGAACTCGTCTCATTTTTGTGGCAAAACATTTCTACAGCTGAGCAACGTTTGTCGCTTAAATGTGTGCCCATGCTAGAGCAAAGACAGGAGTGAGACCGAGGCTATCAGCGTCGTACAATCTTCAGGTCGCACAGCAACGTGCAATGACAGACTTCGAGCGTCATTCGCCTCTAAACACACGGAGAAAACTGTCGCTCGGCGTGAAGGTCGTGTCCATGTAATGGACCAAACAGCCCAAGTATGAGAACGAGTTTACAAAGTTTTGACCGGCGCGGACACTTTTATCTGCGACTGCCAGCAGACCCCCACGGCAAGACTTCATTGCTTTTGGCTTCCATAATCTGATTTGGAGGCCTTTGCTGTGAAGCTAAAACTCCTCTATGCCAACGAGTCTGCGGACAGCTCCGAGAATGCAATGCGTGAGCACGACGTCGTCCGCGTGCAATATATAGCCAAACTTACCATTCCGTTTGCTTGCTGTCTGTAGGTACTCCGTGCTCAACTCGAGCTCAGCCAGGTGCGCCAGGAGATTGAGCGTCGCATCCAGGAGAAGGAGGAAGAGTTCGAGAACACCCGCAAAAATCACCAGCGTGCCCTTGACTCGATGCAAGCTTCCCTCGAAGCTGAGGCTAAGGGTCGCGCCGAGGCTCTTAGACTAAAGAAGAAGCTTGAGAGTGACATCAATGAGCTTGAGATCGCTCTTGATGGAGCCAACAAAGCCAACGCCGAGGCCCAGAAAACCATGAAGAGGTACCAGCAGACAATGAAAGACATGCAGACTCAGATTGAGGAGGAGCAAAAGGCCCGCGACGAGGCCCGTGATCAATATGCCAATGCTGAACGACGTGCCAACCAACTACATGGCTCTCTAGAGGAGACCAAACAACTTCTCGAGCAGTCGGAAAGAGGACGTCGCTCTGCCGAGAGCGAGCTCCTCGAGCTTCGCGAGCAACACGCTGAGATGGCAGCTAACAATGCTTCCCTCGGCATGGCAAAGAGGAAGCTCGAAGGTGAGATGGCAGCTCTGCAGGCTGACCTGGACGAGATGATCAATGAGTGCAAGGCCTCAGAGGAGAAGGCCAAGAAAGCTATGGTGGACGCCGCCCGTCTGGCCGACGAGTTGCGCGCCGAACAGGAGCACGCCTCTTCACAGGAAAAAATGCGCAAAGCCCTTGAGGCCCAAATGAAGGACCTTCAGGTGCGTCTGGATGAGGCAGAAGCAGCTGCTCTTAAAGGAGGCAAAAAGCTCATTGAGAAGCTGGAGCACAAATGCCGTCAGCTAGAATCGGAACTTGAAACCGAGCAGCGACGCCATGCCGACGCTGCCAAGAATGCACGAAAGGGTGACCGCAGGATTAAAGAACTACAGTTCCAAGCCGAGGAGGACCGCAAGAATCACGAGCGTATGCAGGAATTGGTCGACAAGCTCCAGCAGAAGATCAGCACGTACAAGAGGCAGATCGAAGAGGCCGAGGAAATCGCCGCCATGAATCTGGCTAAGTACCGCAAAGCCCAACAGGAGCTAGAGGACGCCGACGAACGCGCCAACCTTGCCGAACAGACTGTAGCCAAGCTTCGCGCCAAGAACCGCTCGACTGTCAGCATGGCTCGCGACTAAATTGGTGCTAAGCGGGTGTCTGGGGCTATCGCCCGTAGCATTATCGCTGATCACATCCTAAAATCTCGGTCCGCTAAAAGTAGAGCGGAAGCTTTGTCAATTATCTATCTCAAGCTTTGTCAAAAACCAAACATGTTATCTTGGCGCCTTTGCAAAAGATATTTTCGCGCGATGCTCAACGAGCTACATAATATCGTCTGGAAGCCACCGAATGATCAGGCGCTATCGTGCACCCATACGCTGGACTAAGAGAAATAACCAACTACGCTGCTTTATCTCGACAACATCGAAAAACAAAAGGTCAAGGATGGCAGTGTTCGGTAGCGCTCTGCTTACGTCGGTAGTGTAGTGTGCCTTAGACAAACATCCAGACAGACATATTTGAATAAATATCACCGCTATCATCTGCTGAACGTAATCTCGATGAACTCATTTGCACACAGTGCACATAATATCTAGTTAGGCAATCGGTCTCCTTTAGAACCTCAGAAGCGTACACGTAGAAGCCACGGGAGAGAGAATATTGCCGCCTATCCATAGAGATGGTGTGCGATATTTGCCTAGTGATTTTGACCATACAAGGAAGACTGACCGCCTACTACTGTGGCTTCAAATTAGAAATTACTGACACTCCGTTATAAGATGGAATCTGTCTGTTGTTTTGGTGAGAGAGGAACAAGGTTTTTACGCACACCTAAGACAGGTAGTGTGAGATTCAAAGCGATGCTATTGGCATAATACCCCCAAAAATCTCGTGCCTAAAGGCCTCGGAATGTCACAAGGAGCTAGCCCCTACTTTTTCGTCTAAAAACTGTTGGCGGATATGTGGTCAGAGGGCACATTGCGATCTCTACCAGATCTCTCCGTGTGATTATGATGGTGATTGGTGCGAAGTCCTAAATGATTCTCCCGCTTTGAATGTCGTACAAGGGTATCGCGCCGTTTGTTTTTATGTTTTAGGGACTTCCTATTCAAAGAGCCGCGCCGAATGCGCCTTATCCGCAGTAAACGCCGTGCATTTCGCATGTATGTTTGATGCCGTTTTTCTGCTGATTCACATATAATGCATAATGGGCCTATCCGATACGACGCGAACATTTTCCGGAAGTATTGTGGTCCATAAGGGATTGGATCAGCACGTAGTGATTCATCCCGCCTTTTGAAGCAAATCTGGGATAATGCAGTGGGTCTAAAAAACCCGGCCGGCCGGTCTGTATCTCCCCATTCGTTTGTTCCATGCGTCGATTACCTGAAATCGTGTCCTGGTCCACATGAGAGTGTAAGGTGACGGCCGCCGGCTTGTAGCCCGTGTAGCCGTACGCTGCCACAGCGGGGCTAGAATTAAAACTATTTTTTATGGAGGTTGTTTTTAATTCTAGACCATCCTCCGTCCCCTAGGGGCGGCTTGGAACGCAACCTGAGGGATATCTTTAATGCACCGAGGACCGGAAAACGAGATCTAGTGTTTCCCCAACAGTCCTTGTGGCAGCATGGCCGCTGACTCTCAGCGGCGTATCATCTATTCTGATGAGCATCATAAATGGGCATCGCTCAAATGTGATGCTACCTACTGCCGTCGCCAGGCGCCCCGTGTGCGCGTAAGCAATTTAAAGAGATCGGTTTCAGCTTTAGTGGCCTTAACAGTCGCGTAGTGCACATATCAGGTACCTGTCAGACCGGTATCTAGGAGTTTTTTAAGTATTTTACTTGCCTAGAGAGGTCAATGTTATGCCCTCTAGGTTTAGGTTGAGTTGCGGGTATTTGCGGGTATCGTTTCAGCCCGCTCAGACGGTTGGGATCATACTTGTATCCCCTTTGGTAGAAACTGTTTTTGCCGTAACTAAATTTGTTTTCTTTCTTATTAATAATCGTGTAACCAGCGTGTAACATAGATCGCAGTGGAGGCTTATAACAGAAAAAAACAGACACATTTTGTTACCACAACCGGCATCTCTGTTGGTAGCGATTACTTGCGAGTACTTTTAGGGTGAGAGGAAAAGATGCACTCACGCACACCCGAAACGGGTAATGTGGGACTCGACGCCAATATTGTCGGCATTATACCCACTAAATATCTTTCATTCAAAGGCCTCCGAACGACGCGAGGAGCTGGAGCCATCTTTAAACTTCTAAAACACCTACTTCTCCTTTGAGGTTTCGTAGGCAAAGCGCACACCGCCGTCTGCACCAGATATTTCCAATTAATGATGACTGCGGAAAAATTAAGATTTTGGTGGCCAGGGAAGACGAACCCTTCGATCTTTCATAATGTTCAAGCTGTTTGAAACACTCCCTCGCATCTGGGATGATGGAGTGGACAGCCCGGTTGAAAAGCCAGAACCCCGCTGGCCGGTCTGGGTCCTCACCCATCTCTTGTTTCAAGCGGATATCTGATGTCGTGCACCCTCCTGAGAAAGCCATATTTTGGCTTCACGGAATGCCGTCTTCAGAACCCGCAGGTCCCATAGGGCCTGCCGGAATAGTGCCTGGACCGCAGCGGAGGACGCAAGTCTCTTGTTGGCTCTTGCAATTTGAGCGCCAACGGCCTCTGCATTTGATCGAAAAACCGTCCCAGGAGACACTTCCTGCCATTGGAGGTTCCTCGTCTGCGCGACGGCAATCTTAAAAGATCTGTGATATTTTTGGTGGCCTTAGCTGTTGGTGTACGTAATTCAAATCTAACTATCTCAATATTAATTCATGATTTATGTATGTATTCGATATCTAACACCTAATATTGGTATTGCAAAATTGTAAACATAATTTAGTGCAAGTTTTTTATTTTTTGCAATTTGCAATACATTTATGCAAAAACATATTAATTTTTGCTGCTATTATATGTTCAGTTTATTGGTATTACGTGAAGGAATGCTAAAATAACAATATCGTAAGAAAATGTTGTAGGAAGTAAAAAACATCTACAATCAATAGCGATTTGCTTCATTTTTATCCAATTGAGTTTTCTATTTTTTATTTATTGTTCGCTTGACATGTATGCCTAAACACACATGTAACCCTTTTATATTAGGGGCTGTATATATGATTAGTTGAGGTCTCATTCCCCGCCTCCGATGTTGGATCTCCGCTCTTTTTTTTTTATAAAATACAATATTTAATATAACGCATACTATAATATTATATACATAGTATATATATAAATATATATATATATATATATATATATATATATATATATATATATATATATATATATATATATATATATATTATAATATAACAAATAATGTAATATAGTATTTTATTAAACAAACAACTGATTCACTATTAGTCTATCTATATTGCCACTCCAAAGACGACAACTATCCAATGACACGCACCGTGAAAAACCCCAAAACACCCGTGACTGATTAGTTTTCTGGCAACCACCGTTGACAACTCAGATGACCATAGCTTAGATGAGTTAATTTAATTATAAAACAGCCTGCTTATTTGGCTTTAAGCGCCAATTATTAGAGGTTGTCCTTAATACTCTTCACTTTTAGCGTAATTGGCACGTGCCATGTGTTAGCTTCAGGGGTCAACAACGTGCTAACTAACTACCAGGACAGGGTTGCGGTTCCCCGGAGCATGAGAGTCAACCACTATTTACTCCCGCCGCACCCCCACTGTAGATATGCCACCACGAGAAGGAACGTTGATATTTCACTACGAGACAGAAGCAACCTCGCTGTTCCCTGTCTCTCTCCCCCTCGTCCCCGGGATGTGAATTATAACATCAGTGCATATACATATATATACAAGTGTACAACAGTTGTCAATGTGACTTTGCGCGTCTGCACTCTTTTTGCTTTCGACTCACAACAGCAACAACAACAACCACAACAACACCAATAACAGCGGCCATAACGACAACTGACAAGTTATGACAGTGATTATGGCGGGGTGTGTTGATGAGCGATACTCAAAATGATACATAAAATGGTCAGCCAACGATTTGCTAGTGTTTCGGCCGTTGCTACAAACGATCGCGCAACAGCCACAAGGGCAGTAGAGCGTCTGGATGGGCGTCGGGGCGGCGAACCCTCTGGTTCTCTGGTCTCGTTATGACCCGATAGCGGGTAGTTTGTCAAGCTTTGGCACGTGTGGGTGGGTGGGTGGGTGTAAGCGTTTTGTCTAAGCGAGTATAATTGAGCTCTGAGTCTGCTAGGGCTGAGAACAAGACGAAGAAGATTAAATATTACGAGCTAGTGAGGGCGGCGGTGCTGTACACCACAAGAAGGAACACCGCCCCGACAGGCAGTGCTGACATCTGTCTGACAGCATGCTTCGTCGACCACCACCTTCGCCACTACACCACAGCAGGGGTCGTCGAAGGCTATCGGCAATTTACAAGAGCAGCCATTTGTCAACGCAACGTGGCTACTTGGGTCCAATTATGACACTAACACCAAATCGTGCCGACTTCAGCCGTGGGAAAATCCCCGCAATCGTTTAGCTTATGGCACCAACGTATCATAATATACGTTATTCAAACGTTACAAATCTATGATTTGCGCACACATCAATGATAGACTCATTGGTGCTTTTCGTTGGTGACTTTTGTCAAGGGACAAAGCAGTGAAATGCAGGACACAAGCAGTCTGCATTTAACAAAACAGCTTGGTTACTTACATCGCCGTCTTTTTATGAGTTTACCTAAATAAATCAGTAGTTAGAATGAACATTGACAACGTTGCTCGAACGACAAGCAGGAAAGATGACAAATTCAACGACGTATTGTGTACGACATGGGTCATTGTTTGCAATACAGTACTATCAAACACATGTTGTCACGAAATTATTAATTCATGATTTATCCACTATAGAGTTGGTCAATTGTGAATGACAACATCTGACATGCGACACATTAAATTGTAGGGTGCCACCAACTATAGAGGGGGCTAACCTTTCAACGGTGAAGAACATTTTTTGTCTCTTGTCTTTATTTAAATAAATTGTTAACTAAATACTAAGCAGATGAGCTATTAAGTCAGCTGCTAAATGACGTGAGTAACGCTAGCACAAACTCGGAACATGTCTTGCACTCAAAAAGTTTTACTTTTCGCGGACGCCTTTTGCGCACAGCGTTAGAGGACAGCCCCTCCTATATCAAACGCCCATCAACAACGATTGGTATGTGTTAGCTAGCACTGTTTCGACATTTTGAATGTATCAGTACCGCTTGGGCCGCGGGCTGGGCATTGCGCTGTGCGGTCGTAAAGCATGCCAATAGACGTTGATTCTCATCAAAAGGCCCTCTCCTTGTCAGGTTGCAAGGAGAGGGCCTATTGTTGAGACAGAAAAGAAGATAAATTCTTATCAATACTGGTTCTATGTTTTTACTAGTATTTTTTTGTGGTTTATTCTGCTCCCCGATGTTGTTGTTGTCATCTCTATCGAGAGGCGTACCAGACGCTGACTGCGTGCACCCACTGCTGAGCTGCTCGAGGCCGACTGACCCAGCAACGAGTGAACTATGCATTGCTATCTCCGCAGGTTGCCGTCATCGTCGTCGTGCTGCACGGCCATTGCCGACAATCTCCCATTAAGACAGTGCTAGCCGAGTGGCTACGACGCCTCTGGACAGTACTACGTCCACGTACGTTTGTTTGTCTGCCCGTACGGCCGTCCTAACTGCCGACTGCCAATGCTACTACACTGAGCAATATACACAGCAGTACATATAGACGCCGAAACAAAATAACATTTGACAACAACAACAGCCCGCTCAGTGTTTGGGACAACGGCGTCATCTGTGGCAACCGAATTCACGCAGCCCTCATCAAGCGTCTCGCGCGATTAGCTTGAAGTGATATCGTGTTGTTGTTGTTGTTGGTGATGGCAGTGCACTTTCAGAGAACCTTGCCGTCGTCGTTGTCGACGACTTCGAGACCGCGCCTATGCAAAAAGCGACATCGGCCATCTCGGTCTCGCTGGTCCGCGAAAAGACGACATTTTGTACCACCACACACATATTATAGAGGATGAATGTACAAGACATTCCTGTAGAAACCTGGCATGAAAGAAAGAGAAAGAGAGACAGCAAAATGGGGAAAGGAAGGGACAATAAAGAGGTAAGACAAAATCAAAGAGGTGCATAGAAGGGGGCAATTGTAGCCAAAGAGAGATAGCGAGAAAACGAGAGGACACGACGAACAGAGAGAGATAGATAGAGAAGTCATGAAAGACAAAGAGACTCAGACATCTAACACATAGTAGAAACAGGAACTTGGTATGTATGGAGGGGCCGCAAGGCGAGGACGCGAGGGAAAGACGGCGGTGTGTAACGGTCGAAACAAGGCCGACATTGGCAACCGAATCGGCAGGTCGACGGTTGGAAAGCCGTGCGCACACTCATTTCTCTCTTCCTACAAGAAGCAAATGCAACCTGGCGTTGTGGCCTATTTCTTCTCCGTCTATCCGACGCAGTTCCAATGGTAGCAGCCGAGAAGAACCTTACAGGCTGAGTTACCACAAAGGTAACTCTTGTCGATGGACTTGTACTACTGGCCCGCTGAACCACGAACCAGGCAGCAATCAATGTCCAGCAATGCTGAGACGACTGGCGAAACAAGACTACCACCATTATTACCACTACGACGACTACAACAACTGGTGCTGTTATTATTAGTACTTGGAGGGACCGTCATTGGGACACTACTGGTCTGACACGAGTCTCTCTATTCAACAGTTCTGTGTTATCTAGCTGTGAGCTCGATATGCTTCTCTCAACAGTTATGACGGAACTAGGTGCATATCCTCATAGTACACTCGCTACGTCGGTTTTAAACTGATCCGATCAGAAATCCTCACATGATGCGCTTTTCAACGATCATTAATTGATGATTGATTGATTTATTATTCGCTTGGCATGTGTACCTTAACACACATCCCAGCCTTTTATACCAGAAGCGCTTAGAGCGGCAGTATATATATATATATATATATATATATATATATTACCTACGCATCCATATAATCTATGTATCCTCTAATAACTGCTGAGTAATTGCCTTCTAATGGGACAGCCTCTTCTTTGTAATATCGACCTAGTCCATTCTAACATTTGGTCCTTAAGCTAGGGCCTCCGACAGGTATATATATTTGGGCTAAGAGTTTTACTTGAGCAAAAAAGCAAACATGTTCAGCGCGTATGCTGACAACCTCTCGACTGACTACAGATCTGTGTAACCCATGGTTAATAAACAACGGAAAAATGTTACGTTCCGCCTTAAGATCAGGAGACCGCGAAAATTCGTCAGTATCTAGCTAGACCTAGGCATCTAGCTAGATTCACAAATGTCCGTAAAATGACAAATCTGCCGCAGAAGACTGCTAATAAACAGGCTGATCTGTTCGAATCATCAAACGCTTGATTCTTGCACCTGCATATCTATCGCGACACGTCACATCAGAGACAAACGTGAACCACCGTCTGTCGTCTGAAACGTAGTCGTTTATACTTCTTATAAACTAATCGGTTAGGCGGAAGGGCGACCACTAAAATTGTGTAGTTTGTGTCAGGGGATGAAGTGACCGCAACTACTAATAAGGACGATGCTCTCGCAAGGAGGTTCTGCTTCATGTGGAGATACCTTTTTAAGTTAATTATGCCTATTGAGCCAAGACAGCAGACATTCCAACCCGTACTCCTAGTTGACTAGGCCGTGGTATCAACCAGTCGGTTCAAAAAAGGTGGCAGTCGCCTATTCGTACAATCGTTAGTTTTGACAGTCCTCGAGTGGATTATAGGCCATACGACAATATGAATTCGTTGCCATTTATTGTTTAATTATTATTTGTTAATTTACCTTTATTGTATGCCTTGTCTCCCACGGTCAACGGACCTAGGGAATATTAGTATAGGGAGTTGACACATCTGACCAACTTGGAGTTTTGCCCTAAGCACGCATAATTCGCGTGCATAACGGGGAAACGGACTGGGAGGATAGTTACTCCTGCAAACAGAAACGAGCAGAATTCACACCAAAGTGATCTTGGTCTCTTGTATTGGCCTCATATGATGGAGTATAGCACATTGCCTGACGAATTGTCGTAAAGACCGTCTCGAGTCGAATGTCAAACAAGGACGAACACTAATCTAAAATGGTTCGGAGAAGGCCAGCAGGTATTATTCTCTCCGACTTCTCATACCCACAGTAGTCACCAGCAGTAGCCATCCTCAATATAGCTGGTCAAGGCGACCATGTATAGACAACTCAGTTAATCGGTTTGCTTGGATGCCATTATATTACTGAGCGGCTATATAGGTCGGCCGTGAGCGGGTTCGACTGAAACGTACCGTACCAACGATTTAACGACTATCAGTACACGCTTAAATTGCAGCCATTTGAACAGGCCGTCACGCGGTTGCTTCACCGTTTTACACTAGCGTTCAAACAAATGCAATCGTTAGCGAATTTACGACGTCTGCGTCGATGATCGTTTGCATGGCACAGCAAGTAGAATCCAATCAAAGCTAAGAATACGTGTGTCGTTCTCTTCTGCCTCTGTACATATATAAATTTATATATGTATATAATATATATATATATATATATCTCGTTTAGCAAATGCCTAACAAAATACGAGTCAACAATTCTGTTTGTGGCTCT
The DNA here is from genome assembly GCA_003439945.1 of Dermanyssus gallinae. NCBI lineage: Eukaryota > Metazoa > Arthropoda > Arachnida > Mesostigmata > Dermanyssidae > Dermanyssus > Dermanyssus gallinae. Next base: position 327,035 of record QVRM01004646.1, on the reverse strand, counting down.
GTTTCTGACAAGTTGCACCATAAAGAATCCGGCTGCCAACCGTCCTGAGCAATAATACTCTGAACGTAGAAATGCAGTACCGAATGCAAGATGAAAGACCAAAAGAAAGATAAAAGGAGAGATAGAAAAGGGATATTAAAAAAAGAAACGAGAAAGTCACAGCAAAAAGACTACGATTCGACGCTTGTCTTGGTGGGTTGGCCGTCAAGCCGAGCTTTCCAAGCCGCACCAGCACGCATGCACACACACACACACAGCGTGCGCGGACGCTAGATGCACTGACTCTGATTGGTCGACCTATTCAGTATTAGATATCGTCGCCCTACAGGGGACCATCATAGAGACCTAGCCATAGAGGGGAAAATAAAGAAAACGCTACAAGGTGAGCGTGTGAGGAAAGAAGAACGTGCGTTCGGCAGAGATAGACACAGAAGGTAGAGAACGAGAGGGCGCTATATGTACATATATATATATATATATATATATAGAGAGAGAGAGAGAGGGGGGGGGGGGGGAGGGGAAGAGAGAGGAATTACTACTAGTCGTACAACAAAGGTTACCATTACTACTACTGCGTCTGCCATCAGTACTACAACGACCACAACAACAACAGCTGATACTAATATGCATGATAGGAAATGCGACCCACCATAGGCCCCGATGCACAGCGGCGTAAACTGCATGCACTGGGCTGGCTGAGTATCAGTGGGCCACTAATTCTTACCAAGCCACCTTTGTTGGTTGGGGCATCTTCAGGTGATGGGTTGCGCCGGTCCACTCTCTCTCTCTTCCCTCCCCCTCTCTCCCTCTCTCTCTCTCGCTCTCTCCTACTTTCTCCGCGCACACGCACGCGCGAAGTTGGCGCGGCGACAGCGAAAGCCTACCACTGTCCTGGTGCTGGGCCAATGTGCCGCACTGTGGGCTGTAGGCCACCCGTTGTGGGTAATGGCGCCATCAGCAGCAACAGCAGCAGCAGCAGCAGAACAAAATGCCGTTGTGTGACCGTGTCACGCTGACTACGGCTACATGCGTGACGGCCATTGTGACGACGAGCCCTTCCAGCAGTAGCAGCAGCAGCAGCCGCGCTAGAAATAATGTATTATAATGGCGAGGCATTGGCGCACGGGAACAACGCAAGGCGGCAGTCGCAACCAATAGCGGAAGCACATTCGCCTGTCGTGCAGCAAGTCAGCCCACGGCAGTGTTAATAATAAATTGGCTATCCAGTCAGTCCAAAGGTGGAAAAAAAACGTTCATGGCGGCGGTGGCGGCGGCGGCAGATTGGCGCCAGGGTCGGTCCTGGAATCATCCTGGACGACGACGACGACTACCGCGACGCCCTTGTTACTGTCGATGTTGCAGTAGCTGCCTCTGTTGTTTGTCATTGGCATTTTGCATGGAGCAACACAATTAAACCTCACTTGTTTGCCAATATTAAAAAGCCTATCTTCGGTCAGTACACGTCTTTCGATTGTGACTTTCGATCAGGCTCAACCGAGACTGCACACCAAGCAAAGATGTCAAAAAAACATTATGTTTGATTATTTTTCATTGATCAGGATTCATGTTTACTGTGTAGCAAGCAGTCTACAATCAATCAATAATCAAGCAGTCTACAATCAATCAATAAGCAATCAAAAATCATTAGATTTTTTATTATCTTGCATAAAACTGGGCCTTGTAAATTTGCCTTAGCACGAATGAAGTTAAATAGATGAATTTGTTGGATTACACGATCACAATTCAGAAGCACATGTGCTCCTGATTAGACTCTTTTCGTTAGCCGATACCAAGCAGCTGGCAACGATAGTTGGCAAGCGCATATTCGAATTCCTTCTAATATTCTAAACCTTAATACTTTCGAAATTGAATTGATGTATATATTATTCCCTTGACATGCATACCCAAACGTACATGTGACCCTTTTACATCAAGGGCGCTTAGAGCGGTAGCGCGCATGTTCAGATATCCAGGATTTCTCGTTTTCCTTGCTGGCAGATGCTCGCTGATTCTTAGCGGTATGGTTTATTATTTGTTTTAAAAAAAAATCGAAAGACTCGATGAAAAACAGGGATAGATTCAGCCTCAGTAGATAATAATAATGCTCGAAGAAGCTGGCAGACAGTACCGAACCCTGGGGGGGGGGGGGGGCGCAAACGTGAGGACTAGGGGTCCTTTGGTGGGTAAGCCCATACAACTGGGGAGTCCCACACTATCCACGCGCTCCTCCACATCAGCGCTGGGTGTACATAAAGTTTTTTTCCCGAACCTTTCGAAAAAAATACTAACAATGACTAGCGCACTAGCCCCCTAGATAATTCCCTACTTTTTTTATATGTATATATATGAGATTAACATATAATCACAATAGGACATTACCTAAGGTGCTAGTGCGGTCATTGTTATATATATATATATATATAACGTTATTCTAACAGTTAGCTATTCATATCAGGTCACCTGGTTGCACACATGGATCATCTCTCGGTCGCCTGTCGGCGATCCAATACCTGAGGGCATTTCCTGATCAGAATACGGTTTGCAAAACAGGAAGTTTAGCTGTGCCCTATTAGTATGTTTTCGTGCCGATCAAGGAGATTCAGCAGACTATCGTTCTCGCCGTGCATCGGTATTCACTACGCGATAAGCAGGAACCGCCGTGTCTGGTAGTCGTGTCTCTCTCTCTGTCGCTAGGCTGTAGTAGAGAATGCCGACGAGAGCGATCTTGGACCCGAGCGAAGACCCGCTGTTCGAATGTGATCAAGTAGTGCGCGAGGAGGCACTACTCAGAGAACGGCGACGACGACGACGGCCGCCGCCGCTGCGGTACCGGTTTCTGGTACTGCTGCTGCTGCTGCTGCCGTTCGAGTGGTGCTGTAATGTGCGTTTTGGGTCTCGAGACCGGCCGGTACACAATGGACGACCTGGTAGCCGGCTGCCGCCTCGAAGGCATAGAAGCCGGCCGTTCAAGAACCACTACTGATCGAGACCCTCCTCTCCCTACCGAAGGAATTACACACACACACAACAGGTATAAAAGGACAGCTCGAACAAGAACAATTTTAGAGTGCTAGGCTTTGCAGCGTGAGTGTCTGTGTTTCCCAGCTCCTTCAATACCTCCACCCCGCCCCCCCCCCCCCGCGCCACCCCCAACCAGTCTCCCCGTTCCTCCACTGCCTAAGTCTCATGTCGCAGGCTAGTTCCCTGGATATGCTAGCCAGCGCAGTTTGATTACGATTACGGCGAGAGACACCCCACCTGATTACGTAGACACTTCTTCTCCAATTCTGCTCCTCGATGATCTATCTACTTGTGTCTGTTACAATCGCTGCTGTACGATCATGGATACACCGTATTGCCGCTTGTGTTCACTGGCCCCGCAGTCTGTGCAGGACAGGGCTGTCCCTCCCATTCGTCTTGCAACCGGCGCGTCGCGAGTGTAGATGCGAGGGTTGCTGGGTTGCCTACGTGTTGCGTGTGGACTACTCCGATTAGGTCCTTGCAGATGGCCCTCGGATGCCGGAATTGGATAGACCGATATTCTCGCCTCTCTCGGAATACTTGCTAGCTCCCGCACTGCGCGCTCATGACCCCTGGTGGTTAGGCTGTCGTAGCCACCGGTTGACCTTTGGTGTATAACGTCAATGTCACTCACCATCGATAAGCAGTCGAAATGATAATGCGTGGCCATTTTGTACAGCTCTGTATAGTGTTGACCTTGTTACGTTGATACACAAAAATCAACAGCATAAAATAGCGACCGATCATAGTTTTCTGTGTACCCACACGATGTATAATTGCCTAGCGTTTACCGTATGGGCAAACTTTTTGTTTTCCAAATCACCCAAACTAAATGTATTTTCCATTTTCTACCCTACTGTTACAGGTGGGCCAGCGATCTCTCAGACTCGCTTCCTCGAAACTGCTGTAGAAAAGACTCCAGAAACTCGTCGACAAAATGGCTTCTCAGGATCCCGATCCGAGTGAGTTCCTGTACATCTCCGCGGAGATGAAGCGGAAGGATGCTACAAAGCCGTACGATGGTAAGAAGATGACCTGGGTGCCCGATGAGAAGGAAGGCTTCGTCATTGGTAATATCGAGTCGCTTGAGGGTGACAAGGCCGTCGTAGATACACCAAGTGGCAAGAAGACTTTCAAGAAGGACCAACTCCAGCAGGTCAACCCGCCTAAGTACGAGAAGTGCGAAGATATGTCCAACATGACATATCTTAACGACGCTTCTGTCTTGCACAACTTGAAGGAACGATACTACGCCAATCTTATCTACGTAAGTATTGCCCTCGTGCGCAATCGAAATTGGCCAAATTTTATTCTATCGAAAAGTACGGACAAGTCAATACTGCAACTATAAATCTGTCCTCCGTCAAGAGATACCCGGGCCATGATACGACTGACTCCTAAGCCGTTTTTGATTGGGTTTATCTGTTGAGATAACCGAAAGTATACCGTGCCTATCAAATCTTAGTAAGCAGTCAGGGTGTAGTAGGCACTGAGTAGTCTTGTAGATGGCTTTTCGAAGACATTATTGTCGAAAAAGCTCATGAATCTCATCCGTGATTGCAGACCTACTCCGGACTGTTCTGCGTGGCCATCAATCCGTACAAGAGGTTCCCAATCTACACTCCTCGCGTAGTGATGATCTACAAGGGCAAGAGAAGGACGGAGGTGCCTCCCCACGTATTCGCCATTTCTGACGGCGCCTACATGCACATGCTCACGGACAACGAGGATCAATCTATGCTTATCACGTCAGTACCAGACTTTCTTGCCGTTTGCATCTTGTTTCTATGACTGGCTTCTCTACTTTATCGAACTCAGCGGCAACAAGCGATGGCACAGTAATAATATATAGGGCATTCGTCTTTCACATGGCCAAGGAGAGTTTCTGGCGACACGTACGTGTACCGTCAAAGCGAACAGTAACATTGACTAAATATTCCTATTCGATACGATCACGTTAACGTTGCCACCTCTAGTATCGAAGCCCAGTTCTGTTTAAGTCCGATCTCCTAAAGATTTAGCCCCATTTCATAGAGTATGGTTGCTAGTAAGGGAAGCTTCTTTACAGCGCTAACAGAAAACAATCGTAAATCCATTTATGCTTCAAGCTTGCTGCATGTTGGCGACGGCCGATGCCAGACAAACGTCTTGACTTGTACTCACCTAAAACTAGCTCCCCGTAAAAAATTCTTATAAATGAATGCACCGTTTTAAAGTCAAAGATCTGTTTGCACCTTGTGTGGTAATCAGAACTACCAGTTGCGGTCACTTACAAAACGATTTTTTTCCTTATAGAAAAATAGCTAAAGTGGTGTGTAAAGAAAATCATCTACTTAATAATGCCGAATGACAATATATAGATCTCACAGAAATCCGAATTAGTCACGAGTTGTTCGAAGACTGCTGAAGTTTTCAAAAGCTACACTTGAGACATTTTGTTCTGAGTAGGACAACTCTTGCGGTAGTTAATGTTACCTAGCTGATCAAAAAAGAACGGTAACATTCAATATTTATGTGTACAACTATGAACATATACTTACTTTTGTTTGCCAGTGGATCTCTTTGCCGTCGGTTGCACGTAAACGGTATATAGGCATGTGCGGAATATCCAGCAGTCAGTAGTGTTATAGAAGTAAAAATTGTGTTTGCTCTCCAGAGGTGAATCCGGAGCCGGAAAGACTGAGAACACGAAGAAAGTAATCTCGTACTTCGCTAACGTCGGTAAGACCGAGAGGAAAGCCGAGGTTGAGTCCAACAAGCCATCGCTTGAGGACCAGATCGTGCAGACCAACCCTGTGCTTGAGTCGTTTGGTAACGCTAAGACCACGCGTAACGATAACTCGTCCCGATTCGGAAAGTTCATCCGTATTCACTTTGGTCCCACTGGCAAACTCGCTGGTTGCGATATCGAGACCTACTTGCTTGAAAAGGCCCGTGTCATCTCGCAGCAACCTCTTGAGCGTTCGTATCACATCTTCTACCAACTGATGTCCGGCAAGATTCCCGATATGAAAAAGAACCTTCTCTTGACCGACGATATCCACGACTATTACTATGTGTCGCAGGGTAAGACCGAGATTCCCGGCGTTGATGACGCTGAGGAAATGGGCTACACCGATGAAGCCTTCGACATTCTAAACTTCGACAAAGAGGAGAAGAATGGTGTCTACAGGATTACCGCGGCTGTCATGCACTTCGGTACCTTGAAGTTCAAGCAGAGGCCCCGCGAGGAACAGGCTGAGCCTGACGGTACTGATGAGGGCGAGCGCGTCGCCAAGCTTCTAGGTGTAGACACGAACGAGCTGTACAAGAATCTGTTGAAGCCCAGGATTAAGGTCGGCACCGAGTTCGTGACCAAGGGTCAGAACCAGACGCAGGTTATATCCGCTATCGGTGCTCTATCAAAAGCCATGTTTGACCGTACATTCAAGTTCCTTGTGAAGAAGTGTAATGACACACTAGACACGAAGCAAGCCCGTAAACACTTCATTGGTGTACTCGATATCGCCGGCTTCGAAATTTTCGACTACAACGGCTTTGAGCAGCTTTGCATTAACTTCACCAACGAAAAGCTGCAGCAATTCTTCAACCACCACATGTTCGTACTCGAGCAGGAAGAATATAAGAGGGAAGGTATTGACTGGGTCTTCATTGATTTTGGCCTCGACCTGCAGGCCTGCATTGAGCTGATTGAAAAGCCTTTGGGTATTCTCTCCATTCTTGAAGAAGAATCTATGTTCCCGAAGGCCACCGACAAGACCTTTGAAGACAAGCTGAACAGCACCCATCTGGGCAAATCAGCGCCCTTCCAGAAGCCAAAGCCTCCGAAGAGCAAGGAAATTGGTCCTGCTCACTTCGCTATTGCTCACTACGCTGGTACCGTGTCGTACTCGATCACCGGCTGGCTAGAGAAGAACAAGGATCCGCTCAATGACTGCGTCGTCGACCAGTTCAAGAAGGGTAACCTGAAGCTTCTCCAGACAATCTTTGAGGACCACCCAGGCCTCGGAGCTGACACCAAGTCTGAGGGCGGCGGCAAGGGTGGTGGCCGCAAGAAGGGTTCCGGTTTCCAGACTGTCTCTGGCCTTTACAGGGTAGGTCAAATATATTAGCCTGTCTAATACTTCTTTTGTGTTCTATAGACACCTCATTGAATATTTATGAACCCTTTTAATGAAAAGCTGCACCTGATATGATATTATAGTTACTAGGCACATTTTAATTTGTATATGGTCAGCGTCGACATTATCTCGTGCACTTAGAGTAGGGTCAGGTAGTTTCTTTTACAGATCTATAGGTATCTATCTAACGTATACCCTGCTTAGAAGCGTTTCTAGCTCAAGTTCCTCAGTTGTCTAATTAAATTATTTTCACTATATCCCTAGGAACAACTGAACAAGCTGATGCATACCTTGCATTCGACCCATCCTCACTTTGTGCGCTGCATCATTCCCAATGAGTTCAAGCAGCCGCGTGTCATTGACGCCCATCTTGTCATGCACCAGCTCACTTGCAACGGTGTACTTGAGGGTATCCGTATTTGCCGCAAAGGCTTCCCTAACAGGATGGTGTACCCTGACTTCCGCCAGCGGTAAGTGGTTTTATTGCTATGCTAATTATTAATACAATATAACTACTTAAAACCTGCAAGCTAAAAATGCTATGCACAATGGTTCCAACATCTAACAAGAGTAACTTGGTGCACAGTTACAACATCTTGGCGCCAGATGCGGTGCCTAAGAACTTCGCCGGTGAGCTGAAGGAAGCCGGTTCTATGCTGATCGCACAAACCGGTCTCGACAAGGACGAATATCGAATTGGACATACGAAGGTAGGATATCTAATAGTTTTCATGTTTCCACAGTTACACAATTCTGGCCGCCGAGGAGGCAAAGAAGCATTCTGAGGCTAAAGACTCTTCCATCGCTGTTATCTCAAACGTTGGCCTCGACAAGGATGAATACCGCTTCGGTAGCACGAAGGTAGAGCACTGTGGGCTCTATGTTATATGTCTGACCCCGGCTTTTAACCGGAGAGGATGGCATCCTATAAAGCTGCTTACGGCGTTGTATCGAACTCCGATCGATGTTATATGTTGAATGCATGCAAACGTGTTATACATGCAATGTGTTTATGATAAATATTCGTACGAAATTTCCCTTATCTGCACTTAACCAAGCTGCTCACCTCAATAGGTATTCTTCCGCGCTGGAGTCCTGGGTCGTCTTGAGGAGATGCGTGATGAACGCTTGGCTAAGATCATGACCATGATCCAGTCCGCCTGCCGCTGGTACCTCTGCAAGAAGCACTTCCAGAAGCTGAAGGAGCAACGGTAGGTAGCTTCGTTATGCTCATGTGTGTCAGATCTTAGCCGTCAAAAATCAAATACAGAGGTCGGTCTAGAAGATAAAACTAAACTTTAATTGTTTTTCAGCCTGGCCCTTCGCGTACTTCAGAGAAACCTTCGTCAATTTGCTCAGATGCGCAACTGGGCGTGGTGGAAGCTCTTCATTAAGGTCAAGCCTCTGCTCAACATGACAAAGGCGGAAGACGAACTTAAAGGTGACCATTGATGGAATTTGTTTATATATACACATATATATATATATATATAATCTCCAGTCCATACGTCCAATTAGCTCATATGGTGTCACATTGAACATGATATTCGCAATACACGCGTGACCGCGCGTATTGTATTATAAGCCATTGAATAATATCAACTGAAAGTAGTTAAACGAAATAGGTAATGAAAACTCATTGTTATTTGAAAGTTTACTAATATGATTATTCACGTTAATTCGCAGCTTTGGAAGAGAAGCTTAAAGAAGAAATGGAGAAACTGGCGAAGGAGGAGAAACTACGCAAAGAACTCGAGGCTCAAAACGCCAAGCTGGTTCAGGAGAAGAACGAGCTATTCTTGCAGCTTGAATCTGAGCGAACTGGCGCTGGTGACATTGAGCAACGTCTTAGCAAAGTTCAGGCTCAAAAAACCGATCTTGAGCGTCAGCTACGTGAGATGGAGGAGAGGTGCCACCGTGAAGAAGACAACGTAAACAAGCTGAATCAAACTAAGAGGAAGCTGGAGGGCGAAGTTGCTGCCCACAAGAAGGACAACGAGGACCTCCAACTGTCTCTGCAGAAAGCAGAGCAGGACAAACTATCCAAGGACCATCAGATTCGCAGTCTGAATGACGAGATTGCCCAGAAGGAAGAACTCATTGCAAAGCTCAATAAGGAGAAGAAATCCCTTCAGGAACAAGGCAGCAAGACCACTGACGACCTGCAAGCTCAGGAGGATAAAGTAAACCACCTGAACAAGGTGAAGGCTAAGCTTGAGCAAACTCTCGATGAGCTCGAGGATTCTCTTGAAAGAGAAAAGAAGGCTCGGGCCGACCTCGATAAGGCAAAACGGAAGGTCGAGGGTGATCCTTAAGCTCGCCCAGGAAGCTGTAGCTGATCTCGAGAAGAACAAGAAGGAACTGGAACAGACGATACAGCGAAAAGACAAGGAGCTTGCTGCTCTAGCCACGAAACTGGAAGATGAGCAGTCTCAGATCGCCAAGCTCCAGAAGCAGATCAAGGAGCTGCAACAGCGCGTTGAGGAACTACAGGAAGAACTTGAAGCTGAACGCCAAGCGCGCTCGAAGGCCGAGAAGCAGCGCGCCGATCTTGCTCGTGAGCTTGAGCAGTTGTCCGAACGTCTGGAGGAAGCTGGAGGAGCCACTTCAGCCCAAATTGAACTGAATAAACGTCGCGAAGCTGAGCTTGGAAAACTACGTCGCGACCTCGAAGAGGCTAATGCTCAGCATGAACAAATTGTCTCCGCTCTGCGCCAAAAGAACAATTCGACCGTGGCAGAGATGACTGATACCATCGATAATCTTAACAAGCATAAGGCTAAGTACGTATATCTCTGCATGAACGTATCCCGCAGCAACAACAAAGATCACATAGGCATTTTCTATTCTACCACTGATTGTGCAATTATGCACTCTAGAAGACATTTGTATCAAAATTTAGGCGATTTTATATCTACATGCGTAAAGCATATTCTAAAATGTACCTTACACTCAAAGGCTCGAGAAGGAAAGGTCCCAGTTCAAGTCAGAGGCCGATGATATGAGGCAAAACGTTGACCACGTTCAGCGCGAGAAGGTACTTAAGTTTCAAGTCAGTTATACGTCAGGCGATGCAGATCCGCACTTTCGAACGCATCGTGTTTGTGACGAAGTTTCTTAGGCCTAACATAACACTCGAACCCTTACTAATTGCACTTTCGAACCCAGACCTAAAAATGACCTCTTTTAAAGACTTGAGAAGGACTGCGCTGGCTTCAAGTCCCAGGCTATGGATGCCCAGTCTTCTCTGGATCACGCTGTGAAACTTCAGGTATTATTTCAGCACTAATTTCATGTCTATTTATTCAAGCAAATTAATACAGTTAGGTTAAAATGATATACATATTTGCACGTTCTCTGTAACCACTCACACTAGTGCTATACAGCAGTTCGGTGTAGACGGTTAGCTGGAAGAGGACTCTTTTACTAAATGCTTCTAGCTTAAAGTACTTTGTTTACGTTTGATCTGCACTTAGCATCTTGTCTTCGGCGATGCATCCGACACGTGACACCTGCATGTTTGATTAAGTTTGATAAAACCTCTAACCTGGTATTTCCAATAGGCAAACGCTGAGCGACAGGTGAAGATGCTGGAGGTTCAGCTTCAGGACACTCAGTTTAAGCTGGACGAGTCCAATCGTACCGTAAACGATTTTGATGCCGCTAAGAAGAAGTTGGCCCTCGAAAACTCTGAGCTACAGCGCCAGCTTGAGGAAGCCGAGAGCCAGATCAGCCAGTTGTCTAAGCAGAAGGCCTCGCTTGCTAGCCAAGCCGAGGAAGCCAAGCGTTCCGCCGATGAAGAGAATCGGGTAAGAAACGTGTCACTTAAGAAGACCATGTAATTCGCATTTGACACAACGTAGACGATATGAAACGCTGTAATTTCTGTAGAACTAATTATATCTTATCTCAATTCGAAGGAGCGTGCGGCCATTCTTGGAAAGTACCGCAACATCGAACATGACCTCGATAACCTGCGCGAGGCCCTTGAAGAGGAGCAGGAAGCCAAGGCCGATCTTCAGCGCCAGCTGTCCAAGGCTAACGCTGATGCCCAACTCTGGAGGAGCAAATATGAGTCGGAGGGCTTGGCTCGCCTCGAAGAGCTTGAGGAATCAAGGAAGAAGCTTCAGATCAAACTTCAGGGTGCTGAGGAGATGATCGAAGGCCTAAATGCTAAGTGCTCTGGCCTGGAGAAGACAAAGAGCCACCTCCAGGGTGAACTTGATGACATGCACGCAGAAGTGGACCGCGCTCAGCAGATGGCCGCTCAGCTCGAAAAGAGGCAAAAGTCGTTTGACAAAGTAATTGCCGAATGGAAGGCAAAAACTGACGATCTTGCCGCTGAGTTGGATGCTTCCCAAAAAGAATGCAGGAATTATTCCACGGAGGTGTTCAAACTTCGCGCTGCGTATGATGAGTCACAGGAACACTACGAAGCTGTCAAGAGAGAAAATAAGAATCTTCAGGATGAGCTAAAGGATCTTCTGGATCAGCTTGGCGAGGGTGGCCGATCCGTCCATGAACTGGAGAAGGCACGCAAGAGGCTTGAGCTCGAAAAGGACGAGTTGCAGCACGCTCTTGAAGAGGCAGAGGCCGCGCTCGAGCAGGAGGAGAACAAGGTAATATACGATATTTTCTGTAAAATCGTTTATTTAATTTAATTTTTTTTGGTAAAATTATTTCATTTAGTTTATATTTGTTCTGTAAAATTATTTAGTTAATTTACTGCATTTGGCCTTTAGATGAGCTATTTTCTGTTGACATCTAGTTAACATTATCGCACATTATTCGGAACTCCTTTGCAGGTCCTCCGCGCTCAGCTAGAGCTTAGCCAGGTGCGCCAGGAGATTGAACGACGTATCCAAGAGAAGGAGGAAGAGTTTGAGAATACCCGTAAAAATCACCAGCGCGCACTTGACTCTATGCAAGCCTCCCTCGAGGCCGAAGCCAAGGGTCGCGCCGAGGCCCTCAGGCTAAAGAAAAAGCTTGAATCCGACATCAATGAGCTTGAAATTGCTCTGGATGGAGCTAACAAGGCCAATGCTGAGGCTCAGAAGACTCTTAAGAGATACCAGCAAACTATGAAGGACATGCAAACTCAAATCGAGGAGGAACAGAAGGCCCGAGACGAGGCCCGGGATCGCTACGCTAACGCTGAACGCCACGCGAATCAGCTGCACGGATCCCTCGAGGAAGCTAAGCAACTACTTGAGCAGTCAGAACGCGCGCGCCGCGCTGCTGAGGGTGAGTGTATGGAAATGCGCGAAGCCAACAACGAGATGGCAGCAAACAACGCTTCACTGGGAATGGCTAAGAGGAAGCTGGAAGGTGAGATGGCTGCCCTGCAGGCCGATCTTGATGAAATGATCAACGAGTGTAAGGCGTCGGAAGAAAAGGCGAAGAAAGCCATGGTTGATGCCGCTCGTCTAGCTGATGAACTTCGAGCAGAGCAGGAACACGCGTCGTCCCAGGAGAAGATGCGCAAAGCTCTCGAGGTTCAGATGAAGGACCTCCAGGTACGCCTTGACGAGGCTGAAGCAGCTGCCCTTAAGGGAGGCAAGAAACTCATCGAAAAGCTGGAGCACAAATGCCGTCAGCTTGAGTCGGAGCTTGAAACTGAGCAGCGTCGCCACGCCGATGCCGCGAAGAATGCACGAAAGGGCGATCGCAGGGTGAAGGAGCTGCAGTTCCAGTCCGAAGAGGACCGCAAGAACCATGAGCGCATGCAGGAGCTCGTCGACAAGCTCCAGCAGAAGATCAGCACGTACAAGAGGCAGATTGAAGAAGCCGAGGAGATCGCCGCTATGAATCTGGCCAAATATCGCAAGGCTCAACAGGAGCTTGAGGACGCAGATGAGCGTGCCAACCTTGCCGAACAGACCGTCGCCAAGCTGCGCGCGAAGAACCGATCCTCGGTGAGCATGGCTCGCGAGTAAACGATCCCCGTTCACTTGTCTCACGTATGAGGTACCTCCCGTTACCCTTCTACCAACCAACAAGCTACCGCCTCTACTAAACTGGATAACGGCCAAATCATATCATTCTCAGTAAATGAACTCGAGATACGTTGTTCGCACACGTTAACACAGGAAAACAAATATGCCTTGGCGCCTTTCATTTATATAGCTACAACTACGATGATAGACGTTGCGAAGGTCGTTTACGTAAGGTCGGTGATGCCCAGAACAAGCAAAGGGTTTGTCTGCTTGCCAAGATGGGCGGGGAAAAAATAACACGCTGCTTTATCTTACCAACTTCAAACAGAGATCCCATCAGTACGAGCAGCAATTCTAGTCTGGACATCCACTGACCGGAGTCGTTCTCCGGAGCGTCTAGCAAATTGGTAGCGCAATTCAACGTTTAATATTTGAACAGTCAACTTGCCCACGTTACGGGTAGTCCTGCCATCAATAAACGTCTCATCATTTGCACACACACACGATGTTGTTCTTAATAAAGTATTTTTCTGCACTGAGCTGTTGATATCGGTTATATCTGCCTTACGTTACGGGGTAACATGAGGAAAGAATAATAGGTGGGAAGCTTGTATAGTATTTCAAATTTAAAAATGTCAAGTGTAATTCTAACTTCTTTTATATTTAGTTGGCAATGAAAATATATTAAGTGGTCAAAACATCGGGGTCAAATAGAGTGACCATTGCATACATTTATTGATGATATGCGTTTTTCGAAGCTCTACGCGGTTCATAAAGTTAAATTGTCATGAGTTTTATTTTACTCATAACGATGAGCGTTTACGTATGTCCTAATATCACATACACATAACGAAAGGCTAACCTTAATTAGCAAATTGTGCTTCATTAAGCATTTAAATTAAAAATATATAGAATTATACTTCAAACTCTCGTAATTGTAGATAGAAAGATAACAAAAAACAGAGCCCGCAGCAAAAGCTTTTGGTGCCGAAACCAAACAACCGGTCAGGTGTTATGATTAATGTTATCTACTTCCGCCGGTGCAGGCCCTTTAAAAATGTAATTGTCATATATAGCTACCGTTCCTAAAAAGTATAATTTGCTTTTTATTTTGTATGTGCATCTTCTTTAACCCACAGCAATCTGCGGGGAATATTGATGGTTTTGGTTCCACTATGGATATTTTGCTGACACCTAGCGGTTTACCTAGAAGTTTTATACATTCTTCCTTGATCTTCACACTCATTTGGGCTTACTATGTTGCTTCCACGCAGCCATCCATCCTTGCTTCCTAATTGACTTACTGGGTTAAGCAACTAACCCAGAAATGCGCGCACCTATCTAGGTCTCGCTGTTTTGAATCTAGTTGGTTTGCACAATTACATTTTAGAGTAATAGAAGGGTCTGCATAAGTGATGATGCACACCAAGGTGCTTTTCCATCTCTCGCTTGAGACTAACAAATAATTACACAGCTGTACATCCTCCTTCTGCTTTTTGGCTTCTCGTTCGGATACTACCTTGCAGCGGTAGCAGTTGTAACTAAACATTACATATAGGGTCAAGCCTTATCGATGGAGCACATAAGATACCTTGCTTTTCCTTTCATTTGCTTTATACTTCCTCTTCATTCCTGACTCAACTCGATAGCCGTTAACCAAAGATATCTTACTTGGGTCCAAATAGTCTGTTTTTATGTTCAATTATATAGATAATATAGGCTGTAAAGTAAATATAATAATGCAGGTATCACAGGGGCCAAATTATCACGTGCAAATGTATTAAGCCGGCTTGATTAGAATAACCTTCGATGTGATCATGTCTTTTCATGGATGTTTATTGGCTTTGTCACTGATGCATCGCTGCTAATACGAACTCCCTTCAGTGGCCACCTCAAAATCGATATCTATACGCCGTACGCGTTCTGCTTCGCACGTAATCTCGAATATAATCGGGAAGTCATTTATTAAACTTTATCCGACAAAATTTCCTACCAGCTGATATATGTGTGCGGGCTATTGGTATGCCGACGATATTAACATAGAGAGTATGTAACAAAAAGTGTACAATTTAAACTTACAGTCATACAGAAACCTGCACAAACAAAATCAGCTTGTATGTGTGCTTGCTCAAAATCGAAAATGTCCGCCGTGGGGAAGGCAGTAGTAGTAGATTTATATATATATATATATATATATATATATATATATATATATATATATATATTATTTATTTCCATTAAAATGGAAATAAATATCTCATGGATGTGTAAAACGTTTGCGTAATTTTAAGATTAAGATTTGTTTCACTTTGTTTATTATCGCACATGTAGAAATAGTATAGGTAATATATATACATATGTTTACATACACACATTTGGGCATATAAAATAATAGATATGTAAAACTATGAAGTTATGACAGTGGGCCCGGTTATCTGACTGGCTAGAGACGGGACTAGGCTACAGGAGGCAGCATGGTATCTATCGTATGGTGTTTTTCAACAAAGGTACACACATGAGTCCAAGGTATCATGGAACCCAGGGGTCGCGCACTGCACATGGTGAAAACCGTGCACGGCGACCCTAGTCACCACATGGCAGTTAGACCGACTCGGCCCCTTCCATGCCAGGTTTTGCATTGCTCCGGTGCTGAAGAAATCTGCATTGATTTCAGCAAACTTGTACTCCCACGTTTTGCCGGCAGGTCAAACCGTCGCCTTAGCCCCTCGACGAATAAAGGGGTGTCGGTAAGAAGATAGACACGTCGGTTGTAGGCTGAGCATTGGAGGCCCAGATCTCGCTTGAGGTACACTGCCTTCAGGTTATTTAGATGCTCGAGGCAGAATAGGGTGAGATCATCCCGGATTAATTCGATACCGTAGGCGGCCATTAGAGCAATCTTTTGATCGAACAGCCTTAATGCCGCTGAAATGGACACCAGGTGCGGCTTTCTGAATTGTGGTCATTGCGACCAGCGCTTTTCTACATATTTATTGATATGTTGCAGGAAACAGCTGCCGTTTGTCGTTAGAAGCAGCCCCAAGTAAAGGAAACTTACTCACGTAAGGTAGGTGAGAACCGACTAAACGGAGTCCATCATTAGCAGCTTAGCGCCCACCTCTCCTAAACTTCATGGCTACTGTTTTCGTCAGGTTTACGGTAGTCTAGGCTCAGACGTGGCCATGTGAAGTCGTGAAGTCTGGCTAAAGCCTGTTGAACCTGAAAGCGACTCTTCCCGTAGATGTCGAGATCATCTGCGTACAATATCCCATCTATCAGATTTCTCAGACCCCGGATTTTCGCGCTTTTCTAGGTCTTTAATAGGGACAGAAAAGTAACGGGCTCAAGTTGTCACCCTGCGCAACGCCTGTAGTCTGAAGAAAAAGGGGAAGTTCGGATACACTGTTACCTATTCTGATTTGGTTACCTTTGAAGATGGCCACCAATAGATTGAGGACGACCAGGAGGGATACCAACCAGAGTTCGCAGAATAATGTCCTCTAGGCGCTGAGTCGAAGCGGCGTTAATATCAATGAATACAACGTGTAGGGTTTGGGACATTGCTAGAGCCTCGAGAGAGCCGACGAAAGTAACTTGTATCATGTGCTCTTTTTTGCTATACCGTGCTAGGAGGTCAGCTGGGTTGGGTCACCTTTGCCTTTAGGGATGACGAGCAGTGTAGCTTCGAACCACTGAAACGGGATTGAGCCAGCGCAGAGGCATTCCTTGAACAGTGCCGTCCTAGCATGGAGGCAAAATAGGTGCGCTCTCTAGATGCTCATTCCTTACTTGATCGGGGCCCGCTGCTTTGTTGTTCTCTAAACCCTGGAGAGCGAGGATCACGTGTTCCACTGTGAAGACCGTCTCGAGACGCTGTCTTTCACCGAAAGTTACCTCATCCCAGGTCGCATAGATTAAGCAGGGTACTTTAGGTATAGAATCGCTGGCCCCAAACATTCCTGCAAATTAATTGATTAATTGCGACGAGTTAAGGAGTTGCGGACAGAGAGTGAGGCCACCATAAGCGAGCCACTTATGAGGTAGGCGCTCAGACTCTTGGTGAAGGGATATTTCAGATTTCTCGAGGTACCTTAATCGTTGAGTGGCGTATGTTTTCCTGCATACGGTCTTGAGGTAGACAGCCAGTGGCGTCATATCAGGGTAAGCCGGCACACACATATATATATATATATATATATATATATATATTTAGTCAAGTCTTCAAGATGGCGGCGACCGTGCGGACGCGCTTCGTGTGTGCTCTATTAGTGAGCCACATTTTAATTCAAAATACAACCGTTAGCAAAGAGTGCGTGACAGTGTTTTACGACAACGGACTCTACGGCCTACCAAGACGCTCACGGCTGACGGATCTCCAAGATAACCTCCTCAAATGGGGTGAGTTTGTTTCTGCAGCCACCTCAACGCTGCTTTACAAAACACCAACTGTTAAGAACAACTGCACTATTGCTCGCACTCTTGTTCCTGTGCGGCGATGTCAAGGTTAATTCAGGGCCACCATGCGTAACTTGTGCAGGACAAATGCTTCAAGTAAAAGAGCGCACAGTTTGCAAAGGATGCAGCAACCCGCACACAGCCACTGCACTTTCCAAATACCAGACAAAAGTCATTTGTACTGTAAATCGTGCTTTTTTGTTTTGGAATTGCTGATGTTGCAACAGCAACATTAGCAATGCCAAAACACAAACCTGCCTTCAAATCGCAACATCCCTACACCACGTCGCCTTCACTTCAACACTAGCCAACAACGCAACGTCGTAAGTGCACCCGCTAAAAAAACACGGCGCGTGACAATTCGTAGCGCACAGTTGGAAGAGGTGGACGTATCGTGCACGTAACGACAGGAACGAATAAAATGACTCAGCTAAAAGCTGTAGAGGCACGCAATATACCTGAACGTCCAAAAGTCAGAGCTCTTTTTGTCAGCAGATTTGAGTTATCACACTCTGCAGACGCCCTCAAGGAGTACGTCAGCCGCATTGTGGAATCCGACACAAACGTGAACGTGACGAAGCTCGTCGGCATGAATCAAACATATTACAATAGCTACCACGTTCAGGTAGACGCAGATAAGTTTAATGCGCTAATGGTCCCGTCAGTGTGGCCAGAGGGTATACATTTTAGACCGTACCGCGGACAGTTGAAGCCGTATAGAGTACATAATGCAGCAAACGATACGGGAACTAGCATTGGTGCCAAGCGCTGCAGGCCAGAAGATGACAATAATAATAACAATGGCGAAATGGAAACAAAGAAGTGACTCGACATTACTTCCGGAAATCGGAACTCGATGACAGTGTCATCAAAATGTCTTTTCTGGAATGTAGAGTCCCTAAATAGTCTGTACCGAACGTCAGGAGAGAGTATGTTTAGTGAATATGACATAATATTTTTAACCGAGACATTTGAAACAGATTTTACACGCACCCCTTTTTTTAAGTCATAAAATGTTTCATGGACTAGCGACTAAATCAGAGGGCCGGGGACGACCAAAGTGCGGCGTGTGCATAGGCGTGCGAACGAAGGAGCATGCCAAGCTTCTTCGTAGCACCGCCAGGCAGATTGTACTAGAACTAATCGATTACTGTCTTATATGCGTTTATAGCCCACCTGAACGGACCGTCCATCAAATAGTACAGGACCTAGGTAACTGCATGAAAATCTGCACAAATGTAAATAAAAATATAATTATAGGTGGTGATTTTAACTGTGGTTTCACAAAAGAGGGAGCCAGGCAAGAAAGTTTTAAAGCTACGGTCAACGAACTTGGATTAAGCATTCATAATAAATGCAATGACCCAACATATTTTAGCTGGAACGGATACAGCGCGGTTGATATTGTTTTATTATCGATACCACAAACGGTCGAGGCTATCTTTGATTTTACCGTAATACAATCGGCACACCGCAGGCACTGTCAAGTGGAGTTCAAATTACACCGAAGACAAGAAATGGCGACACCTATATTCAATCAACCATCTCGCTCATTGGATGTCCACATACTGGAACAAGCACTACAAATAGCCTACGGCACATATGATATAAACTATATTGAAAAAACGATTAAGTGGTCTATCCACACGGCTGCAAAACCAAAGAACGTGAGACTGCAGAGACACAAGCCGTGGTTTGACAAGGAGTGTCGACAAAGTAAAAAGGTAATCTGTCTGTATAAACCCACAACGTCAACTGAGCTTCTACAACTGGCGGAATTAAAACAAATATTAGATGTATGAAGAAAATACTTCTTCCAAGGAGACCAGTACCTTCAAACCCATTGATAAATGACGAAGAGTGGGTAGCCCATTTTACAAATCTATTAACGAGAGACGTCATATTGCCAGATCAGGACATTTTAGAAGAAATTGTTGATTTTACTAAGAACGAAGTCAAAACCGCAATTATATCGAAGCAAAACGGGAAATCAGCAGGACCCGATCGTATTCTTAATGAACACCTGAAGTTTAATATTGACGCTTTTGCCCTATTGTGACAAAACTATACAATGAATGTGTTTGACAAGGCAAAATTCCCGATGAGTGGCGAAAAAGCTATCTACAGCCTAGATTTAAGCGAAAGGAAGATGCAACTGATCCAAGAATTACAGGGGCATAGCACTTACAAGCGTCCTTTACAAGATATTAACGTCGCTCATCGTTAATCGATTGTACCCGTGCGTAGAAGACAAAATTCCAGCAGAACAATACGGTTTTTTAAAGAGGCGATCGACGTCAGATGCAGTTGAGTTTGTTTTAAACCATGTATCACAACGCCTCTCTAACAAGAAAATGACATACGCTGCGTTTATAGATTTTCAAACTGCTTTCGATTGCCTGCCAAGGGACCGTTTATTAGACACGCTTCGCAAACGTTTTAACATAATATGCCCCCTTTTTAATCTTGTTCATAATATATTAGCGCACAATGTAATTTGGGTGAAAAACGGCGACCACTTTGTACAAACACCCGAAACACAAACCATCGGGGTAGCCCAGGGAGACTCAGCTAGCCCATTTCTTTTTATTTTGTACGTGACTGGACTTGCGGACTTACTGCGTAATCTTAAAGCCCATTTTGCATTTATGCTGACGACCTAGTCGTTTTAGCAAAATCTCGTAACCATCTACAGTTTAACCTCAACGAAACTGCGAAGTGGTGCAAAGAAAACAAGCTCAAGATTAACGCGGAAAAGTCACAGGTCTTACGCTTTAGCAGAGGAGGGTCATACGCGGCCAGGGATCATGATCTGTCAGTATATGAACAACTACTCAAATTAGTTAGCCACTTCTCGTATTTAGGCGTCACGCTAACCCCCGGGCTCTCTTTTAGCAGACATATTGAGGAAATACAAGCAAAAGCTACGTCTGCAACGTTTTTGTTAGGCAATATGCACGATGTGGACGTAAAAACAGCTATAAATTGCTTTAAAATCAAAGTACTCCCTGTAGCAACATACTGCCTTTCCACAATTGCAACACACCTGACCCTTAGCCATTTAAAAGTCTAGACAAGCTAAAGGCCAGATATGTAAAGCGTGTTTTGCGGCTTCCAAAGTGCGCGTCGGCAACACTTGCCTTCGAGATGTGCGGAGAGAGAACACTTATTGAAGACCTATCACTTAGCAACACACCATTTACAACGCATATTCTAGACTCATATCGAGCCTACAGAGAAAACAGAAATTTAAAATTTGTAGCTGAGAATTATACTGATGGCCCGGCCTTTTCTTCACGTAGATGGAAAGGAGCCATGCAAAGGAACCGCTCGCTAATCTGCCGAATAAGCTGGCACGGGTACCACCATTACATATGCATGAAGCCAAACTGTATTAATATTGAAGAATGTGTTTGTAGCTTTTGCGGAAAGTTTGATATTGGACGCTATCATATACTTGTGCGCCCAGATATTTGCGGAAAGTCCTTATCATCCAAAGTTAGATTTATATTGTAAGACCAAAAAGTCACATTGTGACACCTTGTGAAAATTGAATCAATTGTCTACCAATTTTGTGGTGAAATAAATGCTGAATTGAATATATATATATATATATATATATATATATATATATGTGTATAAGATTTTTTTTCAATTTTCAATTCAGACGTGGTTTATTTACGGAACTGCATACATTCACATGCTTAAGTTCTCGTTATGAAAAGTGGTACAAGGGTTTGGGAATAAAAGGAGAAAAAGAAGAAGATAAAGCAGCAGATAATACCTATACCATATTATTGGCGATACTGACATACAAGGCAAAGGAGCACACTGAGCTATAACTTCATAAACATTATAACTCGAAATGACAAGTGAAAACTAAGAAATTAGATCATCGCCCTCAGTAGATTCCCTTTCTCCGTCATGTATTCCTATTTAAAAGCCATATTTTGACGTCTCGGGTAAAGCAGGTCAGGGACTTCGAGTGACGGATTTCATGCGGGATACTCTCCCACACGACGGGCAGTCTATATACAAGAGATTGGGTTCTGGATCTTTTCTGTACCCGAGGTATCACAAAAGTGGTGGCCCGTCGCGAGGTTTTCCGCCGCTGAGGGACTAGAGGGAAGGCAACCCCAACAGGTACTAAACTACTACTGATCTTGAAGCCGAAAGTACCTACTTGAAGACGATACAGCGAATCGATGGATAGGATATTATAATCACAATATATATATATATATATATCTAACAGATTGGCTACGTCTTATCCCAAATATAGCCCTCAGTGCATCGTTCTGTATGACCTGAGCCCGATGCAGAACGTGATCATAACCACTTCCCCACAAGGGAATGCCGTAAGTGAGTACCGGCACAAACAGCGTTTTGTAGATCAATATCAGACCATCCAACGGAACTCCCACACGAACCAAACGTCGCAAGGCCGATATAACTGCATAACATTTGGGTGTTATATGATCAATACGAGCGCGCCAACTTAAACCATCGTGTAAGATGAGGCCTAAACATTTAGTAGTTGACGAAAACTTCAGACCGAATTCTGAAGAAAGCCGATCAACTCCGCCCGCAACTTTAGCTGAGGAGAGCGAAACAGAGTGAGACTAGTCTTGATTAACAACGAGGCCGAAATAATTAAAGATTCTGGTTACCTCCTTCACTTGAGATAGTGAGCGCGGTATATCGAGCGCTGGAAAGTCAACCCTAAATAAAAGTGAAGTATCATCGGCAAAAGCTAGCGGTTTACCAATGCTCTCTTTTTCAATATTAAGCAGAATGAAATTAATGAGAATCAAAAAAGAAACGGTCCTAGCACCGATCCTTGTGGAGTTCCAATATTAACAGATCTCCACGAGGAAACCACTTGCCCTATACGAACGGACTGCAATCTAGAGGATAGAAATGAATTAAACCACTCTACTGTACCTGCAGAACACCCAAGGTTTTGCAAGATTTGAAGAATGAAAGAATGGCGAACGCAATTGAATGCCGCAGTGACATCGAGAAAAACGCCTAGACAGGCTTTTGTCGATTTAACGGAGTCGGTTACAAACTGCCAGAGATGCGCGAGTGCCAGGCCCGTGGACCGACTCTGACGAAATTCAAATTGATTAGGCGAAAGAAAGCTGCAGGATTCGAGGAAGTGTTCCAGCTGCAAGAGAGCAAGCTTCTCGAATAGCTTTGAAATGCAGTCAACGAAGCTGATAGGTCGGTAGCTTTTAAGCTCCGCAACGTCACCTTTCTTTTTGTAAATAGGTGTAACAAAAGAAGCCTTAAGGGCGGTTGGAAACACTCCAGATGCGAGTGAAAGGTTCGCTGTGTGCGTAAGAGGACCAGCAATGTATGGAGTACCAAGTTTTAGAAGTTGAGCAGGAAGTCCCGTTGCACCGCAGCTCCAGCTCCGTTTCTGCTTAAGTAATATCGAGGTCACCCTAATTACTGTTACAGCGCGAAAACTGAAGGTAACGTCATTACAGGACCAAGGGTTCCTTAATCGCGGTCTAATATCGTCCTCAAGACTCAATGAAGAGACCGTCTCCAAACCCACCGACACAAAGTAGCGGTTAAATTCGTCGGCTATTAAAACAGGATCTGTGGAAGTTTCTCCTGAAGAGCTGACAAGAGCAGTAGGCAACTCAGCCGAGCCTCTATGTTTACCACAGGACCTGTTAATGAACTGCCAGAGACGGCGGGAATCACCGCGTGAGGTATCAAACCGCTCCTTATAGAACGCCGAAGGAGCAATACGAACAGCGGTTTTGTACCTTTTCTGGCTTACCAGATAAGCATGTTTACTTTCTGGGGAATTAAACTTTTTGTGCTTAATGTACATTTTGTTGGCATGCTTTCTTAGGCGACGCAGTCCTGGCGAGAACACAAACGTGTCAACTTTTGACGCCTCCGTACGCTCTATGAGACGTAAACTGAATGATGTGTTATAAATACCCCGAAGGGTTTGTTGAAAATTCTCGAACGCTAAATTAACATCATTTGAATCATAGACATTGCTCCAGGAAATATCACTCAGGCGATTTAAGAAGGTACCCACACCAGCAGCGTCGTGAACCCGGGTGAAGATGGAAGTAGCGGCCTGAAGCGCCGTTGAAGTTTCTCCGCATTTGAGCAGGGAGACGGCAACAGGGAAATGGTCCGAGAATGACAACGTATTTAAAACCACTGGTTGAACTTTAGAGAATGTAGAACAGCCCCTAATTGCAATATGATCAATGCAAGTTCCAGAAAGAGGTCTCGTGACACGATCGATGAGATGCATTAGGTCGTTGCTAGTGAAGAAGGATATATATTTCAACAGCGGGGCACTAGCGAGCAAGTTAACGTTTGAATCACCAAGGAGCAAACACGGAAGTAAAAAGTTAGATGGTAGAATATCATCTAATAGGTCAAGAAGAGTATCCCTATGTAGAGTACTACTCGAGTAAAACCCAATGATAAAACCTTCGAATTCGGACTCTTTCCGAAGATGTATACGAAGAGTTTGAACACACCCATCAAGGCTACTAAGCACTAGCGTGGATACAATCACACAGGTGGTACGGACATAGATTCCAACACCGCCTCCAAGCTTAGGCGTTTTACGATTGGATGTCACTAAGCTGAAGCCGTCAATGGTGAACAGAGAGGCATCGATGTCTTTTAGCCAAGTCTCGCTTATCACTGCTACATCTACGGATGACCACGCATCACAGAGTACGCTCAGGTGTTCGTGTTGCCCCGATTTTTTTATTCCCTCTGTGCCAGCATTAAGATGAATTGCTGTAAACGAGCTAGTCAAGGGGGGAAGGTCGTGCCAGTCCTCGCAACTAGAAATATTAGAACAACTTCGTGGATCAGGGAGTATAAAATCGAGCATTAAAATAGTAAGAGAGAGTCCATTCAGGCTGATGGGATAGTGTAGCCTTAGGTTAAAAATGCTGATAAAAGCGGAGAGATTGCCACAAAGAATCTACTCAGACTGGCCGCAGCCTTCGGACAAATGGCTTTAAAAAATTTAATATGAGGTTGAACAATTGCAAAAAGTTGCTTGCTCTTTGCAGGTACAATCTTCTTGGGTTTTTGTGGCCCTCTAAGTAGAGATGGCGTCCGTTGTTAGGAGTTTGTTGATTTCTTCTTCGATGGCATGGGCTTCTTCGAGGGGATCTCAGAAATTCCAGGCAGATTCACCCGAACCCCGGGACCTGAAGAAGTCTCCACGACTAGGGACCGGACCACAGCTGCATAGGAGGCCTTAGCGGGGCCCGATTGACTAGATGAGATGACTTGAGGCTTATTTGGAGGGCATGAGTCCACTGTGTACAGGACATTTAATGATTTGGCATCCGGAAGCTCCATATTGACTTTATGTATCAGCCTACATTCCATATTTTTCAATTTCACAAGCTCGAAGAAGACAGGCCGCTGATTGAGCCGGATGCGGCCCTTTACAGTTTACACATCGACGTGCGTTCTTGCAAGTAGCCATAATATGACCTGGTAGGCCGCACCGCTTACACAATTGGCTGTTCCGACAGTTGGCGGCCGTGTGCCCAAGTCTCAGGCAATTATAACAGGCAGTGGGAGCTCCGGCGTGGAGGACATTTTATGCATCTTGAACGCCAAAAATACCTCGGGAGGCGGTAATTTATTAAACTGCAAGATCACCCGGTCCGTGGGTACCACAATAGTTTCCTCGCCGCACTTCCTTATGTAAGACTCTCTTTTTGCCATTGTGACACCGACATCCTTAAGAGCAGACGCGATATCTTGCTCTGAAAATTTTTTATCCACGTCAGTAATTCTAGCTCTGTAACAGCCTAGATTATGACTTTTTACTAATACATAGCTGAGTGGCCTTAGCAACCTCCTCAGCAGAACTGAACCATACATGAAAGAAGCTAGATCTTGTTTCTGGCTTGCAAGCCGGAAAAAGTCGGTGCAGGTCAGCACAGAGCGCTAATACATTTTCATCGAATGGTTCAGCGACTTGCACTAGATTACCATCAACGACACGATCAGCCCTGCGTCCGATGACGACTTTGAAGATACCTTTGGCGGTCTATACTCGGACGATCTAATAGCGCCGATCTGTTTCTTCAGAATATCCAATCTCTTTGCAGTATTTTTATTCACGTCCGTCATCCAGCCATTTTGTGTTTCATCGATCGACAATTGCGTCTCTTCATTCGCGACGGCCGTCGGAATATCCACTGCGTTAGACTCATTAGAAACCTCGCTATTCGAGCCAGAACCAGTTGGCTTATTAACGCACGGTGCCGTTATATTTCGGTCACTCATGGCTTTCACGGCGCTGGTAGAGCCCACTCGCCTCTCTTTCTTCTCTATCCTGAACGCGAGAATCACGTTCCTCTTCAGCGCCGCCACTGCTCTCCCAGTCACGATGATTGATGGCGAGTGGGAAGAGCGAGAGGCAGCAGGATATTGCTGACCACTCTAAAACCGGGACAAGATGTTTATAAACAGAAGGCCGTGGCGCCACCCCGATGAAGAACAGCTGGTATGTCGTCACTGCACTGACAGATACTTAGGTACGTTGAATCAGCTCGCCAGTCAAGCACTTCCGCCCATTGCCTTAATCGACGGAACAAAAGAGCATGGCACGACAAAAGAGATACACAATACACTCTACACGTAGAAGCCGTCGCCGCAAGAACCACCTCATAAGGCGCCCAACACGTCTCGACCAGCTCCAACCGGAACTCAGAGTGGAGTATATCCGAGTCAAACAAGCGGCGCATCCAACCGCCACCGCCGAATCGAGACAACACAGCACAAGGCGAGAGTCACTCAAAGCATGACCAAACACCTCGACGTTTGAACGTCGAAATAGATAGAAAGATAAATAATTGAATTCATTTATTTTCCGTATAATACATTAAGTATATGTTACACATATCACGATGGATTAGCTGAACCAATGAGCCTAATAGGCGCGTGTTGTGACTGTCACGTGTCCGTTTCGACGAGGCCAGTCCGACACCACTTCAGAAGTGTGCCCCGAACGGAGGCAGCGTTTCCACGTTGTATGTCAAGATCCAGACGTTGTTTGAAAAAGGACGACGACCTGTCATCACCGGATGACAGGTTTAACATATACAAACATATATATATATATATATATATATACATTGCCTTGATTGATTTCCACATCAGTTTGGGTAAAATGTACAATTGTATGATCAAAATTACTACAGCCTCGTAATGACATTAAAATAAAAGATTGCTCAGTGCCAACCCCGTTAGCCAGGATACTGTATTGCACCCACTTTCGTGATATCTTATACCATAACAATATTTACAAACACATGTGTCACAGGGTTCTTGATAAGCGTATTTTGGCCTGCTCGTACCCTTCCATTCAGACCTAACCATTGCATCTGTCATATAAAAAGGAGGATCGATCTGTGCCATCTTCTTTTATCATGTCGCCGTATGAACTCGCTGTATTCGAGGGTGTCTGGAAGCTCAAACAGTTGTTTGACCTGTTTCTCAAATAGTGTACTATCGCGCCGCAAATACGTGAGGCGGTTGTATGCTGACGTATGCAAACCCAGTACTTGTTTCAAAAAGGCTGGGTTCACCCAATCAAATGCTCCAAGTTGAGCCGAGCTTAGCTTCGGCCACACAAGCTGAATCCTGTATGATGCAATTGGCCTATTTTCATATCGAATAGAGCTAGTAATGCCTTAATCGATAGAATCTGGGGCTTCTCAAGGGCTGTTGCCGCAAGGCTTTTCGGAACCTCTCATCTATGTGTGCAGCAAATCTCACTGTGTGCACTGTGATACCAAGATATGTGAGCTTATTCACATAGTTCGGGACTTGTCCGATTAACCTCAGTGTATCGGTCACGGTCAGGTTATCCGCGTGTCTGAACTGCATGGCCTCCCTCTTCTGCGTATTTATTACCGTCGTCCTGGATGATCTGATTGAACTGTAGCACGTCCTTCATAAATGTCAACATTCGTCTTGAGACCCCGATTTCGGTAAGCTCAAGCCGGACTCGAGTTCTTGAGCCTGAAGCAAGCGCGGCTCGGAAATCAATAAAAACGCTGTATAAAAGTAATCCCCTTCGTGCCAGGGCTTGCTCGATATCTGCGAGGAGGATTGTATATGCAGTTAGTGTTGACCTCTACGCACGGAAGCCGCGCTGTTCGTCTGGTAATGCCTTTTTATACTCGACGAACGACGTTAGACGGGCCGCAAGGAGGCTTACAAGAAGTTTGTAAGCGCAGTTTTTCTTGGCGATGCCCTGCCAAGAAGAGGGTTCGGTCCGCGGTCGCCCTTATGTGTCATAACCCACTGTCTCCACGCTGCGGGTGTTGCTAATGCACCCATTGGAGAGCGCGATACAGTGTGCAGTGATTGCGGTTGCCTGCCTACTGCAAATGCTCATTACAGATGCC
The DNA here is from genome assembly GCA_003439945.1 of Dermanyssus gallinae. Classification (NCBI taxonomy): domain Eukaryota; kingdom Metazoa; phylum Arthropoda; class Arachnida; order Mesostigmata; family Dermanyssidae; genus Dermanyssus; species Dermanyssus gallinae. Next base: position 299,063 of record QVRM01004646.1, on the reverse strand, counting down.
ATCTGGCCCTGGTACTTTGTTTCTCGGGAGTTGACGCAGTGCACCCGTCACTTTTTGGACGGCGACGTATTCGTCCAGTTAGATTCTCCATTGCATACCCTATTCTAACCAGACAGACATGAGAGTAGTCACAATCTTTGGTACTGTGTCATGTGAGCTGAGGATCGATCTAAAGTGGCTATTGAGTAGATCATTTTCCATTGGACATGCAGATATCTCCTGCGAATTGTTACGCAGCCACAGGCATATATAGATTTCGTTCGGCCTTCTGGAACATTCGGGCCTCGAGTTGTGGTTTGTGTTGCCGCTTGGCATTCCACAGAGTTCGTCGGTAAATGGATCCCTTCACTGCGAGGAGAGGCCTCATCTCTGGCTTAATTCTCTCCGTTTCACATGCTCTGCGCGTGCTTTGAATGCTCGGGTGCACTGCATCTTTCTACATCTTGCTCTGCTCTTTCGGTGCCGAGGACTTCGATGGCTTCCTGGAGGCGATCAGTTTTAAGCGATCTCGACACAGCTTTCCGTTTGTGCCGCCGTGCATGGCGAGCTTAGCGATATCCAGATCAACGGGTTTATGTGCCGTAAGCTTCCCTTTTTCTCTCAATCGGTGATCTGTTCCCACAAAACACACATTTTTTTTTCGTTGAGTGTTGTCCACTGTTGGTCATTTTGCGAGCGTTGTGCGCTGGACGTGTGTCCATTCTTGTCGGTGGGGTATGTCGTCGACAGATTTTAGGCCTGTCTGTGGCCATTTGGTGGACGCAAACATTGAGTTTTTCGCCAGGGTCATGTGTTTCTTTGGCTCGCCTCCGGTTACCTCTCCTGGGTTCGCTTCCGTTAATTTCAGTCCTAAAAAAAACGGTTGCCTTTCGACAGATCGCTTTTGCAACGGCGTCAGTTACCTCTGGTATCCCTTTGTACGAATATACGTTTTAATGGGTCATACGGCGGTGCACATGTTGCATTGGGATGATATCAATATTCAGATTATCTTTGCGGGCATAACCCCATAACGGGCATCAAGACAGAATGTAAACACAAACCTTATCTCCCTCCGAGTAGGCGACTCTGCTATTCCTTTCAGCTCAGAGGCGAACTGCTTTGGGATTATGCTTAACAAACATATGATCCGGGACAGTCAGGAGAGGTCAAGTGCCAAGACTTGGTACGCTGTAGTGGTCATACTCGTGCGTTTAAGGGAGAGATGCATCGTACGAAATTATTCTATGGGCGCCATATACTTAACGACCCTAGACAAGCACAAGGTCGTTCTGAATGACGCGATTGTGAAAGCCACACTTTGCACACCAGGCGCAGTCCTACTAGAATCAGCGCAGGGTCCTCCCAGAGGTTCAAACTCACCCTTCTTTGGCACTCTCTGGTCTTCATGCTACCTACCATTTAAAATGTGCTACCTTTGGAGCTTTGAAATGCAGACCGGGTCGTTGGTTCTAAACGACATCTTCTCTCACAGCTAAAGACCGAGGAAACAAGTGCATCATGTTAACGCACTCCAGTTCACTTTCGATGATTTGTACATATGTATATTTGTACGAAAGGTGACAAATTGCCAACTTATTGGACCCGTAATAAAAAAAAATTCTTTATTTTCACACTGTATGTATTAATCGCTTCTAAACTAACTTAAAATACTTCATTACACTTTTGAGTACTTTAAATATCGTATGACCACTATATGTGCGTCCATTAAAGGTTGGACAAGGCAAACTAGTTCAAACGTTAACCCTACCTAAACCCACAAATTCGAATAACTAGAAAAAATGTTTCGCATTGCATTCCTGGTACTAGAGTCGTTTGTCACATTACAACTTGAAAACTGATTGCTAGATAAAGATGTGTCGCATCGCAATCCCCATACTAGATTCCTAAGTCACCTTGTATACGCTGCTTATTGAAAATAAACTTATCACAATATGTGCATTATATATACAGGGTATTTCAGGAATATTTTTAAAGCGATAGATGCATTGTAGAGCTCGTTAAAGCAATTTTTTTTCCAATGGAACATGGCCTCTGAGAAGTGTTGTTTCGGAGTGAGAGTGAAAATACTAAAATTTGTGAGACTGGTATCTTTGCCTGACATATGAGCACAAAATGTGCAATTGCGAGACAACCAGTCCACCTATACAGAAACTAAGCACATCGTCGTGCTCGAATATATAACGCCGGCCAGAAGATGCGACATGACCGTTTAGAACAGAATTCGCAAAAATTAAGTTATTTTATTAGCTTTCACATCAAATACCTCAAAGTCATTATACTACGATCTCTCACAGCGCTCAAAACTAGCACATTCAGGCAAACGCACATTTTATGACGATCATTTTGGTACCAAACTTATGGCAAGTCTCGGTTACGAAGTAATTAAGATTTTTTGGCGGGATGTCCAGACTAAGTACATGTAAAATGACTGTGTGGCGACGCGCTGCGGCTGTCGCGCGACATGTCGGCGGTAGTGAGCGTCGCCACACAGTCATTTTACATGCACTTAATCTAAACACCCCGCCGAAAAATCTTAATAACTCCGCAACCGCGTTTGAAGGTGCTTTGAACGCTGTGTGTGTTCGTATGGTAATGCTTTTGAGGTATTTGGTGTGAAAGCTAATAAAATAACTTTATTTTTGCGAAGTCTGTTGTAGGTTCTTCAGATTCAAATTTAACTCTCATTTCGAAACAAGACTTCTTAGAGACCACATTCCATTGGAAAAAACATTTGCTTTAACGGGCTTTAGCAATTTTTTTCAGGGTTTATTTTTGCAGAAAACGTACAACGTATCTTTCTGACATTGCAAACTAAAAACGCGGCATGCCTTTATATGGCTCACTATCAGATTAGGCCTAACTAATTTGTTTGTACAAGTATAATGCAGCATTCGGGTAAGGGCCGCCACGCACAGCAGCACTAGCTTTGGATGATGATGAGATCGAGATGCTGTCACAGTCTTCGTCCGGTCCAATCTCTTCAATCTCGATGGGTGTTCGCTTAATCGGGATTAAAAAGTCGTCTGGCTTTTTTGAACTGTCGGAATGACTTTGCTGGACTTCTTCCTTTTTGTTCCGGCTTTCTTGGCCGTCCGTGGCTTCATTGGAAACATCAACGACCTCCAGTCGGCAAGGTTGACTCTTCTGGCTATGTCTGTCTTCTTCATTAAGACCTGTTGAAGACTGAATTTCCGCAATGCCGCAGGAAATCATCGGAGTAGTTTCACCTTGCCGTAGCGCAAGCGCGGGCGCCTTAAGATGAAGTCGTCCATTGCGGAAGTCTACTGAGCCTTCGAGTTTAGTCAGGTCGATGGAGTCGTCAAGTGTCTGAGAGTACTCCCATTCAGAGAAGACACTGCAGTTCGCTGGTCCTTTGCTAGATCTGGCCATGACAGTGATCGTACGGCTTGCCTCATCAAACTTCACGTTCAGATCATCCGGCGTCACTTTTCAGCTGGCGAGGAAGAGGCAGTTCTGCCTGCGCTTCGCCCTTGTCATCGATACTCCAGCGAATTTGTCCAACTATCCAGTCGGAATCATTCTCTAACATTTGTAACCTCCCCGTTGGCGATCGACCATTGCCGCCGCCAAGCTTTCGAACTCGCTTATGCCTTTCCACACAGGTTCGATTGCTCGATTCGAATTGAAATTCGAACTTTTATAACGTCTATGTTTCACGTCAGAATTGACTATGGTCGTCAACTCTGATTAAATTAATCGAGCGTCCATGTGTCACCACGACCTGTACTTCAGATTAAGAAATAAAGTATTGACTACCGCACAGTTGTTAGAGGTCTTCAGCTACTTTGACGCTCAATGGTGTTTTATCAAAATATTAGGCAGCAAAGCGCTTCCTGCAACCTCGGTGAGTTCGTTTTTGTCACAAAATTGAGTTAAAAGTTTCAAATCTGTTCGAATTCTAGCGGAGCTTAATCATAGAAGCTATTTTACTACCTCTCCGTTGACTCTAAGCATCATACTAACAAGCAATTATTACTAAGATACTTATATAAAGAGTTATAACTTCAAAAATAGGAAAAACGTGCTGTTCATGACTACGATGTCCTACGGCCAGCTAACGAGCTCCCCAGACATAAACTAACTATGCGTCTCGTGGTAATAGACTACTAGTGAGGCTCCACCCTGATTGTTAACATAGCTGAAGACCTCTAAAAAGCTTTACGCCAATTCTAGCAAAACATATTTGTTATCAAAAGTCGAATTTTATATTGATACTCAATACAGAATTGAGTTTTACATTGGTTAAACATATATATACTTACCATGTGTACTATGTCCTTAAAACGTTTAAATTAATTAAATTACTTTTGAGTACTCTAAATATCCCATTAAAGCTTGGACAAGTCAAAATATACCCAAACGTAAACCTTATTTTTTTTTGTTCTGCAAGGTTTCAGGAATGCATGAGACACATGCATCGCCAATCGCCTGCCTGACTACCTCAAACAAAATATATGCGTTGTAATTGACTATTTATTTCTATATTTTTAACTAAAGCTATCTCAGTCTATGCATTGTGATAACAAACCCAACAAACCTATCTCAGTCTATGCATTGTGATAACAAACCTATATATGCAGTGTACTTGACCATACAATTGCGTCATACGCTTAGACCTATTTATTTAAAGCATTGTATTTAACCATACGGTTAACCCTATTTAAAATGTAGTACTTAAGGTAAATGACAACGCTGTTTTTCAACGTTTAATTTTCTTCATGTTTTTTATTACAGAAAACGTACAACGTATCCTTCTGACGTTGTAAACTAGGAACACGGTATGGTTTCATATGTACAGCTTTGGTCTACTACCAGATCAGGTAAAATTATTTATTTGTACAAGTATAATGCGTCATTCGAGTAAGGGACGCCACGCAGCTTCAATTAGCTTCAGAAGATGACGAGATCGAGATGCTATCACAGTCTTCGTCTGGTCCAATATCTTCAATCTCGATGGGTGTTCGCTTAATCGGGATTAAAATGTCGCCTGGCTTTCTTGAACTGTCGGAATGACTCTGCTGGATTTCTTCATTTTCGTTCCGGCTGTCTTGGCCGTCCTGGGCTTCATTGGAAACATCATCGACTTCCAATCGACCAGGTTGACTCTTCTGGCTATGTCCGTCTTCTCCATTAAGGCATGTTGAAGACTGAGTTTCCGCAGTGTCGCAGGAAATCATCGGAGTAGTTTCACCTTGCGGTAGCGCAAGCACGGGCGCTTTAAGATGAAGTCGTCCACTGCGGAAGTCTACTAAGCCTTCGAGTTTAGTCAGATCAATGGAGTCGTCAAGTGTCTGAGAGTACTCCCATTCAGAGAAGACACGGCAGTTCGCTGGTCCCTTCCTAGATCTGGCCTTGACAGTGATCGTACGGCTCGCCTCATCAAGCTCCACGTTCAGATCATCCGACTTCTTCAGCTGGCGGGGAAGAAGCATTTCCGCCTGTGCTTCGCCCTTGTCATCGATACTCCAGCGAAGTTGTCCCAACTCTCCAGTAGGAATGATTCTCTGACATTTGCGCGCTCTCTGTTGGCCATCAACCATTTCCCTTGCCAATCTTTCGAACTCGCTCATGTCTTTCCACACGGGCTCGATTCCTCGGTTCGAGTAGTAGAGGGAGGGCGTAACCTGGCCGAGGAGATTATCCATTGTGCGTTCTATCGGCCAGATCATTGCTTCGTCGTAGGGCTTGCGGTGGGCGACACAAGTTGATTCCCAAGGAAACGTTGAACGCAGACGACGACAGCGACGGTGGTTGGAGTCCCACATAGGTCCACAGGAGGACAACTCCGCTTTCCACGGCTGTAGAGCAAGCAGCATTCTGGCTGTTTTTGTTTAGTTCGGTACACGGTTAAGGCTGATAGACACGAATCTTTGTTTTCACGTTTACTTTGTTTTGACAGCGCCAACGTCAACGCACGTATCTCACTTGTTCGGCAATTCTTGGTGGTCGACTACGCGCGCAGTCGGCTTTTATAGCGTCGGTGGCGCCATCTAGCAGCTACAGGAGTAAGCGAGACGCTTCGCCATCCAGCTGGACTATTCGAGATGTCCCTGGCATAATGTAGATGGCCCTAAGAAGCCAATAGAAGCCTAGCTGCGGCGGCGGCTACCCTCCCCAAGCACTCTCCCGCTCATACCGGAATCACTGTGTGAATGCGAAAATGGTTTACAGCAATGTCGTTCATTGAGCACAAATTAAATAAATAGAATCAGATTAGACGAAAATGGCAAACGTTTTAGAATTGAATTAACTTTGACTTGCATTTGTTTATTAACATTTTATATAAGATAATTGCACACGTTAATGTCGAGCTTTATTAAGCACATAGCTTATTCGGAGTTCCTTTTATAAGATAATAATGTATGATTTATATTTGCCATTTTTACCTAGTTACAATATGTTGCAACATAGTTTGTATTTTTATATTACTTTTAACCAGATACCAGAGTTTTAAGACAATGCTCTCTGAAATGCATTTGAATTTGAGCAGAGACTTTGTCTGCCTGACGAAGACCGGTACTTTGTTCCAGTGGGGGTCCCAAATTAATTAAAGAAGACCTTAAGCGACTCTCAGATTGGTTTAGAGCCAATGGCTTGTCCGTGAATTGGTCGAAGACCGGTGTTATCCAGTTCTTATCGCCTAGAGGTGTCCTAAGTATGAACCATGAGACATTTAAATGCGGAAACCACACTCGTTGTAGAGAGAATCGCTGCCCTGTTCAAGAGCCGTAATATTCTGCCCCGTGACTGTCTACTCGCCATGTACTACGCCTACGTGCATAGTTATCTGACCTACGCAGTTAAAATATTTAGAATGACTTATATGTGTTTTTTATGTCCGTTACATCGCCTGCAAAAAAAGAGCCTTGCGCGTAATATTGGGATATCCACCATGGGAATCCATGCGTTATAAATACGTAGAGATGTCGATTCTGCCTTACCCTCTGCAAATGGAGATGCCTGTCGTAACTGAGTCGCCCATTCGACATCCACCATGAACACAAGGGGATCACACACAACTTCTCATCTTGTCTGCAGCTTCATGTAACCAATCTCGTTTCTCAATATCAAATCTCGGTGCCAAATATTGGAACAAGCTCCCCCCAGATGTCTGCGCAACCCCTTCGTTGACAATATTCAAACGAAGTGCTAAGCAATACTATTTAGGCACCTTACTCTAATATAAGCCGAACACGATAATAATCATAATAACAATAAATACAATTCTAAGGAAATATGCAATATAAACACTTCATACTAGCCTTTGATGGCTTTAAGGAGCTGTGAACCTCTGTACAAATGTAAACCACTCATGAGAATAATAAAACCTATCTATCTAATGTTTGCGATTCATAGCCCTGGGTTCGAGACCCAGACCGGCCACTCCTAAATTGGTTTTCATGGTTTCCAATTTAAACAATGTGAATGCCGAAGTGGATTAAAAAGACCATGATAAAAACGGGCCACCCGATAGAAATCAGAAAGAAGGGGGACTTTGGGGTCATGCTAGACACTGGACTGACCGGAGCGGCACACGTGAAGTACGTGGCCGAAAAGGCCCAAAGGGTCTCCCTGAACCTGGCGCGGATCATGCCTAGGGTCGATGGAGTGGCTGAGGTGAAAGGAAGGCTCCTGGCCTCGGTGGCCGAATCAACGGCGCTATACGCAGCCCCGGTATGGGGGGACATGGCAATGCGGACGGCGAAAAAGAGGGGGGCACTGAGGTCGACCCAACGAACGCTGGCAATCAGGTTAAGCCGGGCGTATCGAACAGTCTCGACTGAAGCTCTCCTGGTCCTAGTCAAGATGCTACCATGGGAACTCCTAATGGCTGAACGAAGTAAAATGTATCTAGACGAAGGTCTGGATCTCACCAGGGCCAGGAGTGCCACCGTATCGGCCTGGCATGAGGAGTGGGCGCAGGTAAGACTCGGTGTGACCACAGGGAGCTGGACCAAGAGTCTGATACCGGACCTCAGGGTATTGTATGACCGCCGGCACGGGGAGCTTTCCTACTGGACGACTCAGGTTCTGACTGGACACGGCCAGTTCCAGAGCTACATGTCAAGGCTCAAGAAGGGCATCAGCGATATCTGCGTATTGTGCGACAACGTGGAGCATACTGTTCTGCAGTGTGATGCTCTCAGGGAAGCACGGGTCGCAGCACCAACCGCTGTGAGAGGCCGACCCATCAAGGAGGTAGTCGCCCATATGATGACTTCGGCGGAGGCATGGAAGAAGGCGACGAACTTGTTCGACGCCGTTTTGACACTCAAGACAGCCAAGAAAACGACCAGGCGGGAGAGGTTTGAGCGGATTTCTCGGGAGAGTGGTCGTGCCGAGGAGCCGAGGAGGGGGTGGGGATGGGGAGCAGCCAGGCCCTCATGGTCTCGACGCACCCTCACATGACGGATTACAAAATGGCATCCCCCTATCCAACCGCAGGTAGACATGCGGGATGATAGTTAGGGATAGAGCTGATTGAAGGAGAACGCCAGAGACGCCGTTCCCACGGCTTCGAAGTAACGCCAAAATAATACCGAGCCTGTGGGGTGGGGAGGAATCCGGGTTTAGTGGGTTTGCGAGTCTCACACTAGTCACGCAGGCTGCTAGTGGCGCATGTGCATCATGCATTCCCGAAACCTCCCAGATCAAATTCATTCGAAGTTCTCGATGGGTGTCTGCCACGGCGGGCTCACTTCTTGCAGGCTCTAGACGATCAGCCAAAAATTAACGTTAACTTATTTTTGTTCTGCAAGGTTTCAGGACTGAATGATGTACAGGCGTCGCTAACAGTCTTTTTTTTTAGATTTCCCGTAAGGCAATTTCCCGTGTACGGTTTTTCATGTCATGGCTAATTTTTATCCACTCTTGTATTTACCTTGTCTAAATTGGAGACCATGCAAACCAATTTAAGAGTGGTTGGTCTGGGTCTCGAACCCAGTCCTTCCGGATACAAGGCAAAGGCTTTGCCACTAAGCCATCTTGCTCGGTAAGTCTGCATGATTCGTGTGGGGCTTACAAACTTACGTTGGACATTACTTCAAATCGTAACCTAATTTCGAAAAAACATAAAGATGTTTCGTATTGCACTCTTTGTATTAGAGTTTTTAGCCACCCTGTATAGAGTACCTAACCTACGAATTTGAAAAAAATATTCTTTCGGGTGAGTATGTATCGCATCGCGTTTTCCGTACTAGATTAATGAGTCCCAGTGTATACCGTGCCTACTGATATACAAACGTATCTCAAACAAAACCTACGCATTGTAATTAACCATCCGTTTACACTTATGTAATTGACTGAAATTAACCATATACTTAGACCTAGTTAATTCACTGATAACAAACCTAACTTAATCTATGCTTTATACTTAACTATACCTTTAGAAAAACTTAAGCATTGTACTTGACCATACGTTTAGACGTATTTAAGCATTGTTCTTGACCATACGCTTAGACCTGTTTAAATGGTAATTCTCGAAATTGACAACGCTGTTTTTCAATGTTTAACGTTTTTCAAAGTTTATTATCACAGAACACACAACGTATCTTTCTGTCGTTGCAAACTAGGAACACGGTATGGTTTAATATGTACAGATGTTTGGCCTACTATCGGATCAGGCCTAAATAATTTATTTGTACAAGTAAAATGCGCCATTCGGGTAAGGGCCGCCACACAGCTTCAATTAGCTTCAGAAGATGATGAGATCGAGATGCTGTCACAGTCTTCGTCTGGTCCAATGTCTTCAATCTCGATGGGTGTTCGCTTAATCGGGATCAAAATGTTGCCTGGCTTTCTTGAACTGTCGGAATGATTCTGCTGGACTTCTTCGTTTTTGTTCCGGCTTTCTTGGCCGTCCTTGGCTTCATTGGAAACATCATCGACCTCCAGTCGGCCAGGTTGACTCTTCTGGCTATGTCCGTCTTCTCCATTAAGTCCTGTTGAAGACTGAGTTTCCGCAGTGTCGCAGGAAATCATCGGAGTAGTTTCACCTTGCGGCAGCGCAAGCACGGGCGCTTTAAGATGAAGTCGCCCACTGCAGAAGTCTACTGAGCCTTCGAGTTTAGTCAGGTCGATGGAGTCGTCAAGTGTCTGAGAGTACTCCCATTCAGAGAAGACACGGCAGTTCGCTGGTCCCTTGCTACATCTGGTCTTGACAGTGATCGTACGGCTCGCCTCATCAAGCTCCACTTTCAGATCATCCGACTTCTTCAGCTGGCGGGGAAGAAGCATTTCCGCCTGTGCTTCGCCCTTGTCATCGATACTCCAGCGAAGTTGTCCCAACTCTCCAGTAGGAATGATTCTCTGACATTTGCGCGCTCTCTGTTGGCCATCAACCATTTCCCTTGCCAATCTTTTGAACTCGCTCATGTCTTTCCACACGGGCTCGATTCCTCGGTTCGAATAGAAGAACGAAGGCGTAACCTGGCCGAGGAGATTATTCATTGTGCGTTCTATCGGCCAGATCATTGCTTCGTCGTAGGGCTTGCGGTGGGCGACACAAGTTGATTCCCAAGGAAACGTTGAACGCAGACGACGACAGCGACGGTGGTTGGAGTCCCACATAGGTCCACAGGAGGACAACTCCGCTTTCCACGGCTGTAGAGCAAGCAGCATTCTGGCTGTTTTTGTTTAGTTCGGTACACGGTTAAGGCTGATAGACACGAATCTTTGTTTTCACGTTTACTTTGTTTTGACAGCGCCAACGTCAACGCACGTATCTCACTTGTTCGGCAATTCTTGGTGGTCGACTACGCGCGCAGTCGGCTTTTATAGCGTCGGTGGCGCCATCTAGCAGCTACAGGAGCAAGCGAGACGCGTCGCCATCCAGCTGGACTATTCGAGATGTCTCTGGCATTGTGTAAATGGCTCCAAGAAGCCAATAGAAGCCTAGCTACGGCGCCGACTACCCTCCCCAAACACTTTCCCGCTCATACCGAAATGAGTGTGAATGCGAACACGATATAAAACAATGTCGCTCATTGAGCACAAATTAGATGATCGAGTCAGATTAGACGAAAATGGCAAACGTTTTGAATTGAAATAAATTTGAATTGCATTTGTTTATTCACATTTCTTCTAAGATAATTGCATACGTTAATTTCGAGTTCCATTAAGCACATAGCTTGTTCGGAGTCTCTTTTATGAGATAATAATGTATAATTTATATTCGCCATTTTCATCTATTTACAATATGTTGCAACATGGTTTGTATTTTATATATCACTTTTAACCAGATACCAGAGTTTTAGGATGATGGTCTCTGAGATCGCATTTGAATTTGAGCGGAGACTTTGTCTGCCTCACGGAGACCGATGCTTTGTTCCAGTAGGAGACTCCAATGTTTCTAATGATAGCTTTTGTTGGAGCTGGCATGTGACAGAGTACGCAAGTTAGATTATGTTATCCCTTGTAGATATGGGTGTTGCTGATGTCGCATATAAGTTTCGATGCACTCGATGGAGTATCCGCTTAATTTCAACTACTTAGTAGTAGGGTATACTATAACTTTTTGCAACAGCAGAATGTGTATATTTTGCGGTTGCATTGGTTTGCACTTTTTTTTATATTTAGATTGTAAGTAATGCGTAAAGTATAGTGCGCATAAATGTACACAATAGTTATCTCAGTTGCTGTATAGAAATTAAAATCCTTTCAATTATATACGTGTAGTTGTATTGACCTTTATGGGTATGTTTGTATATATACATATATATATATATATATATATATATATATATATAAGAGGTTTATATCTGTGTGGCTTTGCCTTTTGCTGGCTATGTCCAGTCAAAATTTGCCTTTACTTTTTGCAATGGCAACACATACATATTAGTTATTACAGTTGCTGTATACAAATCCAATTTTTTTAAAGTATATACTCGTACGTGTAGTTTCATCAGGGCTGCGGCTTGGTGTTGACCTAATCGTGCCTCACCGATGTCGTTGTGGTGATTTTGTGGACGCGTTGGCCCATGATGACCTGTCATGCGCCTTGAGTGCAGGCCGACGAGCACGTCACTCCGCTTTAAATGACACATTTAGTCGCGCACTAAGATCTGCAGGCTTTCCGTCGGTTCTAGAACCCCCGGGTCTATCCAGGAATGATGCAAAAAGCCTGACGGTCTGACTTTGACGCCCTTTGAGCGTGGCCGCGTGTTAGCTTGAGACGCAACTGTAACCGACTCATTAGCCCCTTCGATGGTCGGTGCAGGTCCGTACCGAGCAGGTCATGCTTTCAGGTTTGCTGAGGCTAACCAATGAAGAAAATAGTACATTGATTATCCTCTCGAGTTTTTTTCCTTGACGTTCGAGGCTATGAGAGCTGCAGGCCCCCTTACGCTCAAGCTGATTTAACGCGTAGGTAGAAGCCTTAATCATTCGACGGGAGGCTCGAGATCATCCTAATTCTTGCGTCAGAGGCTGTCGCTCGACATTCAACGAGGAAATGCAGCATCTGTTCGGGGCACATTGTTGAACTGGGCTAACCCTGGGTTAGAGAACCCGTGATCTCACGTTTGCGCGCAGACAATTGTCCACTCCAAAGTGCAAACATAACGAGGCTAAAAATGTATACATACGTGTATTTTTATTCACGTTATATATATATATATATATATATATATATATATATATATATATATATATATATATAATACGGCTGTGCGTTTTTACCTTTAGCTGGTTATGGGCCTAGTCAAAATTCGCTTTTACATTTTGCATTGACACTTAGTCTTTTACATCGTAGTTTTTGCACGAAGCCTTTCTATTTCTCCTAGACGAAAACCTGTAACAAAATTTCAATTTATTAGAGGCGCCGTTTGGTACATCTTGTATACAGGGTTTTCCAGAGATATCTAAAAGCGACGTAAGAAATTGAAAAGCTTGTTAAAGCTAATACTTTCTCCAGTAGAACATTGTTTTTGAGAAGTCTTGTTTCAAAGTGAATGTGATATTGCTAAAATCTAAGACACTGTTGCTGTTGCCCGACATAAGAGCACAAAATGTGCAATTGCAAAAGAACCAGTCTTCCTATACAGAAACAAAACACAACGTCGTCTTTGCAAAAAAAATCTGCTTCCTCTGAAGAACATATAACGCCAGCCAGAAGATGTGGTATGGTCGTTTAGAAGATAATTCGCCAAAAATAAGGTATTAGCTTTCGCAAAAAATAAAGTTCTTTCATTAGCTTTAAAGAAATCGCTAATCGTATGCCGGTCATTCGGAACGAATACCACCATTATACGTGCATGAAACCAAACTGTTTCAACATTGCGGGATGTGTATGTAGTTTTTGTAAAAAAAATGAGATCTTGAAAGGTACCACATACGTGTATGTACGGAAACGGTTGGAGCCTCCCTAGTAATCATTCACCATGAGGCGCATTAGCTTCGATGCACACTTTTGGATACTGGTAGACTAGTTTGCGTTTACCCTTCATCAGAATCGGTTGAACAGCTTTTACATAACTATCTTAGTAACAAGAACTCAGCGGAGAGGAAATACAATCGCTTTTCTTGCTAGGCTTCACCAGAATTCGAGCAAACCTTCAAACTTTAAATGTCACAAACACGAACTCACCGAGCTTGCACGGAGAGCTTTGCTACCAAACATTTTAATAAAACACCCTGATTGTCAACATAGCTGAAGACCTCTTAAGAGCTTTACGCCAATTCTAACAAAACATATTTGTTATCAAAAGTCGAATTTTATATTGATACTCAATACAGAATTGAGTTTTACATTGGTTAAACATATATATACTTACCATGTGTACTATGTCCTTAAAACGTTTAAATTAATTAAATTACTTTTGAGTACTCTAAATATCCCATTAAAGCTTGGACAAGTCAAAATATACCCAAACGTAAACCTTATTTGTTTTTGTTCTGCAAGGTTTCAGGAATGCATGAGACACATGCATCGCCAATCGCCTGCCTGACTACCTCAAACAAAATATATGCATTGTAATTGACTATTTATTTATATATTTTTAACTGAAGCTATCTCAGTCTATGCATTGTGATAACAAACCCAACAAACCTATCTCAGTCTATGCATTGTGATAACAAACCTATATATGCAGTGTACTTGACCATACAATTGCGTCATACGCTTAGACCTATTTATTTAAAGCATTGTATTTAACCATACGGTTAACCCTATTTAAAATGTAGTACTTAAGGTAAATGACAACGCTGTTTTTCAACGTTTAATTTTCTTCATGTTTTTTATTACAGAAAACGTACAACGTATCCTTCTGACGTTGTAAACTAGGAACACGGTATGGTTTCATATGTACAGCTTTGGTCTACTACCAGATCAGGTAAAATTATTTATTTGTACAAGTATAATGCGTCATTCGAGTAAGGGACGCCACGCAGCTTCAATTAGCTTCAGAAGATGACGAGATCGAGATGCTATCACAGTCTTCGTCTGGTCCAATATCTTCAATCTCGATGGGTGTTCGCTTAATCGGGATTAAAATGTCGCCTGGCTTTCTTGAACTGTCGGAATGACTCTGCTGGATTTCTTCATTTTCGTTCCGGCTGTCTTGGCCGTCCTGGGCTTCATTGGAAACATCATCGACTTCCAATCGACCAGGTTGTCTCTTCTGGCTATGTCCGTCTTCTCCATTAAGGCATGTTGAAGACTGAGTTTCCGCAGTGTCGCAGGAAATCATCGGAGTAGTTTCACCTTGCGGTAGCGCAAGCACGGGCGCTTTAAGATGAAGTCGTCCACTGCGGAAGTCTACTGAGCCTTCGAGTTTAGTCAGATCAATGGAGTCGTCAAGTGTCTGAGAGTACTCCCATTCAGAGAAGACACGGCAATTCGCTGGTCCCTTCCTAGATCTGGCCTTGACAGTGATCGTACGGCTCGCTTCATCAAGCTCCACTTTCAGATCATCCGACTTCTTCAGCTGACGGGGAAGGACCAATTCCGCCTGTGCTTCGCCCTTGTCATCGATACTCCAGCGAAGTTGTCCCAACTCTCCAGTAGGAATGATTCGCTGACATTTGCGCGCTCCCTGTTGGCCATCAACCATTTCCCTTGCCAATCTTTCGAACTCGCTCATGTCTTTCCACACGGGCTCGATTCCTCGGTTCGAGTAGAAGAACGAAGGCGTAACCTGGCCGAGGAGATTATCCATTGTGCGTTCTATCGGCCAGATCATTGCTTCGTCGTAGGGCTTGCGGTGGGCGACACAAGTTGATTCCCAAGGAAACGTTGAACGCAGACGACGACAGCGACGGCGGTTGGAGTCCCACATAGGTCCACAGGAGGACAACTCCGCTTTCCACGGCTGTAGAGCAAGCAGCATTCTGGCTGTTTTTGTTTAGTTCGGTACACGGTTAAGGCTGATAGACACGACTCTTTGTTTTCACGTTTACTTTGTTTTGACAGCGCCAACGTCAACGCACGTATCTACCTTGTTCGGCAATTCTTGGTGGTCGACTACGCGCGCAATCGGCTTTTTATAGCGTCGGTGGCGCCATCTAGCAGCTACAGGAGTAAGCGAGACGCTTCGCCATCCAGCTGGACTATTCGAGATGTCTCTGGCATAATGTAGATGGCCCTAAGAAGCCAATAGAAGCCTAGCTGCGGCGGCGGCTACCCTCCCCAAGCACTCTCCCGCTCATACCGGAATGACTGTGTGAATGTGAAAATGGTTCACAGCAATGTCGTTCATTGAGCACAAATTAAATAAATAGAATCAGATTAGACGAAAATGGCAAACGTTTTAGAATTGAATTAACTTTGACTTGCATTTGTTTATTAACATTTTATATAAGATAATTGCACACGTTAATTTCGAGCTTTATTAAGCACATAGCTTATTCGGAGTTCCTTTTATAAGATAATAATGTATGATTTATATTTGCCATTTTTACCTTAAGCGACTCTCAGATTGGTTTAGAGCCAATGGCTTGTCCGTGAATTGGTCGAAGACCGGTGTTATCCAGTTCTTATCGCCTAGAGGTGTCCTAAGTATGAACCATGAGACATTTAAATGCGGAAACAACACTCGTTGTAGGGAGCATCGCTGCCCTGTTCAAGAGCCGTAATATTCTGCCCCGTGACTGTCTACTCGCCATGTACTACGCCTACGTGCATAGTTATCTGACCTACGCAGTTAAAATATTTAGAATGACTTATATGTGTTTTTTTATGTCCGTTACATCGCCTGCAAAAAAAGAGCCTTGCGCATAATATTGGGATATCCACCATGGGAATCCATGCGTTATAAATACGTAGAGATGTCGATTCTGCCTTACCCTCTGCAAATGGAGATGCCTGTCGTAACTGAGTCGCCCATTCGACATCCATCATGAACACAAGGGGATCACACACAACTTCTCATCTTGTCTGCAGCTTCATGTAACCAATCTCGTGTCTCAATATTAAATCTCGGTGCCAAATATTGGAACAAGCTCCCCCCAGATGTCTGCGCAACCCCTTCTTTGACAATATTCAAACGAAGTGCTAAGCAATACTATTCAGGCACCTTACTCTAATATAAGCCGAACACGATAATAATCATAATAACAATAAATACAATTCTAAGGAAATATGCAATATAAACACTTCATACTAGCCTTTGATGGCTTTAAGGAGCTGTGAACCTCTGTACAAATGTAAACCACTCATGAGAATAATAAAACCTATCTATCTAATGTTTGCGATTCATAGCCCTGGGTTCGAGACCCAGACCGGCCACTCCTAAATTGGTTTTTATGGTTTCTAATTTAAACAATGTGAATGCCGAAGTGGATTAAAAAGACCATGATAAAAACGGGCCACCCGATAGAAATCAGAAAGAAGGGGGACTTTGGGGTCATGCTAGACACTGGACTGACCGGAGCGGCACACGTGAAGTACGTGGCCGAAAAGGCCCAAAGGGTCTCCCTGAACCTGGCGCGGATCATGCCTAGGGTCGATGGAGTGGCTGAGGTGAAAAGAAGGCTCCTGGCCTCGGTGGCCGAATCAACGGCGCTATACGCAGCCCCGGTCTGGGGGGACATGGCAATGCGGACGGCGAAAAATAGGGGGGGACTAAGGTCGACCCAACGAACGCTGGCAATCAGGTTAAGCCGGGCGTATCGAACAGTCTCGACTGAAGCTCTCCTGGTCCTAGTCAGGATGCTACCATGGGACCTCCTAATGGCTGAACGAAGTAAAATGTATCTAGACGAAGGTCTGGATCTCACCAGGGCCAGGAGTGCCACCGTATCGGCCTGGCATGAGGAGTGGGCGCAGGTAAGACTCGGTGTGACCACAGGGAGCTGGACCAAGAGTCTGATACCGGACCTCAGGGTATTGTATGACCGCCGGCACGGGGAGCTTTCCTACTGGACGACTCAGGTTCTGACCGGACACGGCCAGTTCCAGAGCTACATGTCAAGGCTCAAGAAGGCCATCAGCGATATCTGCGTATTGTGCGACTCTGGAGAGACGGACAACGTGGAGCATACTGCTCTGCAGTGTGATGCTCTCAGGGAAGCACGGGTCGCAGCACCAACCGCTGTGAGAGGCCGACCCATCAAGGAGGTAGTCGCCCATATGATGACTTCGGCGGAGGCATGGAAGAAGGGGACGAACTTGTTCGACGCCGTTTTGACACTCAAGACAGCCAAGGAAACGACCAGGCGGGAGAGGTTTGAGCGGATTTCTTGGGAGAGTGGTCGTGCCGAGGAGCCGAGGAGGGGGTGGGGATGGGGAGCAGCCAGGCCCTCATGGTCTCGACGCACCCTCACATGACGGATTACAAAATGGCATCCCCCTATCCAACCGCAGGTAGACATGCGGGATGATAGTTAGGGATAGAGCTGATTGAAGGAGAACGCCAGAGACGCCGTTCCCACGGCTTCGAAGTAACGCCAAAATAATACCGAGCCTGGGGGGGTGGGGAGGAATCCGGGTTTAGTGGGTTTGCGAGTCTCACACTAGTCACGCAGGCTGCTAGTGGCGCATGTGCATCATGCATTCCCGAAACCTCCCAGATCAAATTCATTCGAAGTTCTCGATGGGTGTCTGCCACGGCGGGCTCACTTCTTGCAGGCTCTAGACGATCAGCCAAAAATTAACGTTAACTTATTTTTGTTCTGCAAGGTTTCAGGACTGAATGATGTACAGGCGTCGCTAACAGTCTTTTTTTTTAGATTTCCCGTACAGCAATTTCCCGTGTACGGTTTTTCATGTCATGGCTAATTTTATACACTCTTGTATTTACCTTGTCTAAAATGGAAACCATGCAAACCAATTTAAGAGTGGTTGGTCTGGGTCTCTAACCCAGTCCTTCCGGATACAAGGCAAAGGTTTTGCCACTAAGCCATCTTGCTCGGTAAGTCTGCATGATTCTTGTGGGGCTTACAAACTTACGTTGGACATTACTTCAAATCGTAACCTAATTTCGAAAAAACATAAAGATGTTTCGTATTGCACTCTTTGTATTAGAGTTGTTAGCCACCCTGTATAGAGTACCTAACCTACGAATTTGAAAAAAATATTCTTTCGGGTGAGTATGTATCGCATCGCGTTTTCCGTACTAGATTAATGAGTCCCAGTGTATACCGTGCCTACTAATATACAAACGTATCTCAAACAAAACCTACGCATTGTAATTAACCATCCGTTTACACTTATGTAATTGACTGAAATTAACCATATACTTAGACCTAGTTAATTCACTGATAACAAACCTAACTTAATCTATGCTTTATACTTAACTATACCTTTAGAAAAACTTAAGCATTGTACTTGACCATACGTTTAGACATATTTAAGCATTGTTCTTGACCATACGCTTAGACCTGTTTAAATGGTAGTTCTCGAAATTGACAACGCTGTTTTTTAATGTTTAACGTTTTTTCAAAGTTTATTATCACAGAACACACAACGTATCTTTCTGTCGTTGCAAACTAGGAACACGGTATGGTTTAATATGTACAGATGTTTGGCCTACTATCGGATCAGGCCTAAATAATTTATTTGTACAAGTAAAATGCGCCATTCGGGTAAGGGCCGCCACACAGCTTCAATTAGCTTCAGAAGATGATGAGATCGAGATGCTGTCACAGTCTTCGTCTGGTCCAATGTCTTCAATCTCGATGGGTGTTCGCTTAATCGGGATCAAAATGTTGCCTGGCTTTCTTGAACTGTCGGAATGATTCTGCTGGACTTCTTCGTTTTTGCTCCGGCTTTCTTGGCCGTCCTTGGCTTCATTGGAAACATCATCGACCTCCAGTCGGCCAAGTTGACTCTTCTGGCTATGTCCGTCTTCTCCATTTAGTCCTGTTGAAGACTGAGTTTCCGCAGTGTCGCAGGAAATCATCGGAGTAGTTTCACCTTGCGGCAGCGCAAGCACGGGCGCTTTAAGATGAAGTCGCCCACTGCAGAAGTCTACTGAGCCTTCGAGTTTAGTCAGGTCGATGGAGTCGTCAAGTGTCTGAGAGTACTCCCATTCAGAGAAGACACGGCAGTTCGCTGGTCCCTTGCTACATCTGGTCTTGACAGTGATCGTACGGCTCGCCTCATCAAGCTCCACTTTCAGATCATCCGACTTCTTCAGCTGGCGGGGAAGAAGCATTTCCGCCTGTGCTTCGCCCTTGTCATCGATACTCCAGCGAATTTGTCCCAACTCTCCAGTAGGAATGATTCTCTGACATTTGCGCGCTCCCTGTTGGCTATCAACCATTTCCCTTGCCAATCTTTCGAACTCGCTCATGTCTTTCCACACGGGCTCGATTCCTCGGTTCGAGTAGTAGAGGGAGGGCGTAACCTGGCCGAGGAGATTATTCATTGTGCGTTCTATCGGCCAGATCATTGCTTCGTCGTAGGGCTTGCGGTGGGCGACACAAGTTGATTCCCAAGGAAACGTTGAACGCAGACGACGACAGCGACGGTGGTTGGAGTCCCACATAGGTCCACAGGAGGACAACTCCGCTTTCCACGGCTGTAGAGCAAGCAGCATTCTGGCTGTTTTTGTTTAGTTCGGTACACGGTTAAGGCTGATAGACACGACTCTTTGTTTTCACGTTTACTTTGTTTTGACAGCGCCAACGTCAACGCACGTATCTACCTTGTTCGGCAATTCTTGGTGGTCGACTACGCGCGCAGTCGGCTTTTATAGCGTCGGTGGCGCCATCTAGCAGCTACAGGAGTAAGCGAGACGCTTCGCCATCCAGCTGGACTATTCGAGATGTCTCTGGCATAATGTAGATGGCCCTAAGAAGCCAATAGAAGCCTAGCTGCGGCGGCGGCTACCCTCCCCAAGCACTCTCCCGCTCATACCGGAATGACTGTGTGAATGTGAAAATGGTTCACAGCAATGTCGTTCATTGAGCACAAATTAAATAAATAGAATCAGATTAGACGAAAATGGCAAACGTTTTAGAATTGAATTAACTTTGACTTGCATTTGTTTATTAACATTTTATATAAGATAATTGCACACGTTAATTTCGAGCTTTATTAAGCACATAGCTTATTCGGAGTTCCTTTTATAAGATAATAATGTATGATTTATATTTGCCATTTTTACCTATTTACAATATGTTGCAACATAGTTTGTATTTTTATGTTACTTTTAACCAGATACCAGAGTTTTAAGACAATGCTCTCTGAAATGCATTTGAATTTGAGCAGAGACTTTGTCTGCCTGACGAAGACCGGTACTTTGTTCCAGTGGGGGTCCCAAATTAATTAAAGAAGACCTTAAGCGACTCTCAGATTGGTTTAGAGCCAATGGCTTGTCCGTGAATTGGTCGAAGACGGGTGTTATCCAGTTCTTATCGCCTAGAGGTGTCCTAAGTATGAACCATGAGACATTTAAATGCGGAAACCACACTCGTTGTAGGGAGCATCGCTGCCCTGTTCAAGAGCCGTAATATTCTGCCCCGTGACTGTCTACTCGCCATGTACTACGCCTACGTGCATAGTTATCTGACCTACGCAGTTGAAATATTTGGAATGACTTATATGTGTTTATATGTCCGTTACATCGCCTGCAAAAACGAGCCTTGCGCGTAATATTGAGATATCCACTATGAGAATCCATGCGTTATAAATACGTGGAGATGTCGATTCTGCCTTACCCTCTGCAAATAGAGATGCCTGTCGTAACTGAGTCGCCCATTCGACATCCACCATGAACACAAGGGGATCACACACAACTTCTCATCTTGCCTGCAGCTTCATGTAACCAATCTCCTTTCTCAATATCAAATCTCGATGCCACATATTGGAACAAGCTCCTCCCAGATGTGCGCGCAACCTCTTCTTTGACAATATTCAAACGAAGTGCTAAGCAATACTATTTAGGCACCTTACTCTAATATAAGCCCAACATGATCATAATCATAATGACAATACATAACATTATAAGAAAATATGCAATATAAACACTTCATACTAGCCTTTGATGGCTTTGAGGAGCTGTGAACCTCTGTACAAATGTAAACCACTCATGAGAATAATCAAACCTATCTATCTAATGTTTGCGACTCATAGCCCTGGGTTCGAGACCCAGACCGGCCACTCCTAATTTGGTTTTCATGGTTGCCAATTTAAACAAGGTGAATGTCGAAGTGGATTAAAAATAGACCATGATAAAAACGGGCCACCCGATAGAAATCAGAAACAAGGGGGACTTTGGGGTCATGCTAGACACTGGACTGACCGGAGCGGCACACGTGAAGTACGTGGCCGAAAAGGCCCAAAGGGTCTACCTGAACCTGGAGCGGATCATGCCTAAAGTCGGTGGAGTGGCTGAGGTGAAAAGAAGGCTCCTGGCCTTGGCGGCCGAATCAGTGGCGCTATACGCAGCCCCGGTCTGCGGGAACATGGTAATGCGGACGGCGAAAAATAGGGGGGGCACTAAGGTCGACCCAACGAACGCTGGCAATCAGGGTAAGCCGGGCGTATCGAACAGTCTCTCTTGGTTCTAGCCAAGATGCTGCCATGGGACCCCCTAGTGGCTGAACGAAGTAAAATGTATCTAAACGAAGGTCTGGATCTCACCAGGGCTCACCAGGAGTGTCACCATATCGGCCGGGCATGAGGAATGGGCGCAGATAAGACCCGGTGTGACCACAGGGAGCTGGACCAAGAGACTGATACCGGACCTCAGGCTATGGTATGACCGCCGACACGGGAAGCTTTCCTACTGGACGACTCAGGTTCTGACCGGACACGGCCAGTTTCAGAGCTACATGTCAAGGCTCAAGAAGGCCATTCGCGATATCTGCGTATTGTGCGACTCTGGGGAGACGGACAACGTGGAGCATACTGTTCTGCGGTGTGATGCTCTCAGGGAAGCACGGGTCGCAGCACCAACCGCTGTGAGAGGGCGACCCATCAAAGAGGTGGTCGCCCATAGGATAACTTCGGCGGAGGCATGGAGGGAGGCGACGAACTTGTTCGACGCCGTTTTGACACTCAAGACAGCCAAGGAAACGGCCAGGCGGGAGAGGTTTGAGCGGATCTCTCAGGAGAGTGGTCGAGACGAGGAGCCGAAGACGGGGGAGGGGGTGGGAAGCAGCCAGGTTCTCATGGTCTCGACGCACCCTCACAGGACGGATTACAAAATGGCATCCCCCTATCTAACTGCGGGCAAACATGCGGAATGATAGTTAGGGATAGAGCTGATTGAAGGAGAACGGCAGAGACGCCTCACCCACGGCTTCGAAGTAACGCCAAAATAATACCGAGCCTGGGGGGGTGGGGAGGAATCCGGGTTTAGTGGGTTTGCAAGTCTCACACTAGTCCTGCAGGCTGCTAGTGGCGCATTTGCATCATGCATTCCCGAAACCTCCCAGATCAAATTTATTTGAAGTTCTCGATGGGTGTCTGCCAAGGCGGGCTCACTTCTTGCAGGCTCTAGACGATCAGCCAAAAATTAACGTTAACTTACTTTTGTTCTACAAGGTTTCAGGACTGAATGATGTACAGGCGTCGCTAACAGTCTTTTTTTTAGATTTCCCGTAAAGCAATTGCCCGTGTACGGTTTTTTCATGTCATGGCTAATTTTTATCCACTCCGGTATTTACCTTGTCTAAATTGGAAACCATGCAAACCAATTTAAGAGTGGTTGGTCTGGGTCTCGAACTCGGTCCTCCCGGATACAAGGCAAAGGCTTTGCCACTAAGCCATCTTGCTTGGTAATGTCGGTAAGTCTGCATGATTCGTGTGGGGCTCACAAACTTACGTTGGACATTACTTCAAATCGTAACCTACAAATTCGAAAAAACATAAAGATGTTTCGCATTGCACTCTTTGTATTAGAGTTGTTAGCCACCCTGTATAGAGTTACTAACCTACGAATTTGAAAAAAATATTCTTCCGGGTGAGTATGTATCGCATCGCGTTTTCCGTACTAGATTAATGAGTCACATTGTATACCGTGCCTACTGATATACAAACGTATCTCAAACAGTACCTATGCATTGTAATTAACCATCCGTTTACACTTATATAATTGACTGAAATTAACCATATACTTAAACCATATACTTTTTTTCACCGTTCGATGCGGTGGAGTTCGGTCGTGTTTTGTGTTGGCTCCCGTAAAATCCACTATTACGAGAGGCTTGACTGTGAATTTCGTGGTGAAAATTGCATCATCTAGACTTTCCATAGTGAGTGTTCGAACGGTGCACAACGTCTGGAGGCACTCTGGTTACTCTTCAGGGGGTCCTGACTCCTTCAGGGCTTTCTGACAACTGTGTTCGATTTGCCAACGTCATTGCTAGCCATACGGTTGTGACCAACCTGCGGCGGTGATCGCTACTGCTTACGTGTGGATGAACTGTGCGGAGCTGCCGTAGCCCGGTGGTAGCGTCTGCGACTGCCATCTGTAAAGCCTCGGTTCAACACC
Source organism: Dermanyssus gallinae (assembly GCA_003439945.1). Lineage (NCBI taxonomy): Eukaryota > Metazoa > Arthropoda > Arachnida > Mesostigmata > Dermanyssidae > Dermanyssus > Dermanyssus gallinae. The sequence continues at coordinate 275,160 of QVRM01004646.1, read as the reverse complement.
CACAAGTGGCATTTTTTCTTTTTTTTATTATTATTATTATTTTTTTTGTCCCAAAGCATTTATAAGCCTAGAAAAATGCCAGGGGAATCCAGCGGCAGTAGGCCGCCTGGTACTTTGGATATCTCCAGACTCAGAAGCACAATTACCAAAGAGACACCAATTGCGGCCCAAACCGGTGTCTCGAAGCCAGTCGGCAACAGAGCTTGTGGCGCATCCTCTGAAGTATCACAAGTCGACCCCAGTAGCAGTGCCGAAACGGAGATTCAAGAAGAAGGTGCAACACCAGGGTGTAAGCGAAAAAGGGTTACAAGTAGTGATGAACCTGACGAACCATTTACGTTGGTGGTGTCTAAGCGTGAACAGAAAACTCTATCTCGCGAGCAACGTCAGTTGAACAAACTGAAAGTACATGCGTCTAGTGGTCTATTCAACGCCTTTAAGGTAGTCATCCGGAGAAAAAACGAACGAGGATTCTGCTTCAAAGGAGTTTGCTGATGGCACATTGCTGCAGTTATGTAAGGCTATTCATTCCAATTGTCCTGACTGCAAGATATCAAGCAGTAAAGCCGCTATATCCGTATGGGTCAAATCAGAGGATGCGACCAGAAAGCTTACGCAACTTTCCGCAATAGGGTCGATACCCGTCACGGTGACCTGCCCGGCTCTAACCTCATTCAAGGCGAGAATTCAAGGCGTCGATGTCGCATTTACAGACGACGAGATACGCGAAGAGCTAGCAGATTGCGGTGTGGTGCACGCTCGACGATTATTCCGCACAGGTCACGCTGGTAAAACCCCACTCAGCAAGGTGATCCAGACGTTTGACCGCCAACCGCCTGTATCTGTCTTCCTAGGGTACAAGGCCCACTCAGTCGTACTGGAGCCTGATCAACCAAAGTTATGCTGCAATTGTCAACGAGTGGGGCATCTAGCAGACAGGTGCACTTTTCGCAAGGCCTGCAAGAAATGTGGAGGTTCTGATCATCTGGCGTCCAGTTGCACCAAAGAATCGAGATGTGTCAACTGTGGTGGCCCCCACGCGGCCAGATCGCCTTCTTGTCCGCGGGTGGCTTATCTCCGTGAGCGTAACAGGATCATCATGGAGGCGAGAGTTCTTCAGCAAGTTAAGGCAACGCACCCGAGTGCATCGATCACGGAGGGACCTGATGTCACAGCCACAGTCGCAGAAGACGCACAAACTAACTGTTCCAACAGCAGCAAAGCTTCCTACGCAGCAGTTCTCAGGGGCATATCTACCACGCAAGAAAGCACCTCGCCTCAGCTGCTTTTTCCTAATCCGCGACCATTACCAAAGCCCAAACAAAAGCGAGCCAAGGCATACAGGAGTCGCCAAGTTCGGCCGCGACGCGCTTCTAAATTTATTACGAAAAGAAACATCCATACCAAGACGTCGCGCAAAGATGTCGGAGGCGCCTTAACAGACGTCGCTCGGATGTTAGAGGGCATCAGTCCTGATTTGGCAGCAACCTTAAAGACGATTGCAGAGGCCCTAAAACCTCTCTTGGCCCTCCTTTCTCTTGCAGAGAAGCTCAAATCTCTTACATCATAATGCCAGATAACGAAAACTCAAACGATACTTTTGTTGTTGGTGACCCCAACAGGGCTACATGTCCTGTATATAGAGCTGTCTTCACGAGAAGGGGTCTTGCCAGACATATATCGGTCAGATACGCCGACGCCGTCAACAGGCCGTCCACATCCCACCAGGCTGTGGCAGAAGAATTTGATGTTAACACACTACTAACCGACATCCAGGCAAACATGCGTCATGCCAAACTGTTACGCATTTTACCTAAATCTGTGCGGCCTACTGTTGCGGAGGAGCTCACTAAGGTCTTCCTAAACATGGCCAAGGACAACGACCTCTTCGCCTGGTACTCTCTGTTCTCTTTCGTTCCGGTCGTGTTGAGACTTCCTCGGGCTAGGAAAGACGCTCAAGCCCTGTCTGTCCTGGTCATGAAGAACCTACGCGACTTTACATCGGGACTAAGGCTCAAGGATCTGACGCACGAGGAATCAGGACGCAAAGTTATGGCCCACCGCGATGACGACCTTCCCAGACGAGTGAGGGTCAAGCTGTCAGAAGGCGATATTTCCCGTGCTGCCAGATTGGTGAGCTCCCAGGATACGCTAGCGTCAGCCAACGAAAATACGGAAGCTCTCCGCTCTAAACATCCAGACGCGTTATTGGATCTCTCCATGCCCACACCCCCGGCAGTCACACTGCCTTCCTCAACCTCACGTGAAGAGATACTGAGTGCAATGAAGACTTTTAGCCGAAGTTCAGCTGCCGGCCTAGACTTCATAAGACCTCGTCTGTTGCAGGACTTGTTGTCTGGTGCACTGGGGAGCACGGCCAGTCGACTAGCGGACGCCATTGCTAAAGTGGTTGATGTGCTCAGATGGGGCTCGCCCCCGTCTTCTCTTTTACCACTCATCTTTGGGGCAAGAATGTTTGCACTAAAAAAAAATATGGCTCATTACGTCCGATCGCTTGTTCTTCAGTCGTCCGCCGACTGGCGGCCAAAATCGGCTGCTACGATAATAAGGAAGCTATTTCAGCAACCCTTGGTCAACATCAGCTAGGATTCGCTACCCCCGGGAGTACAGAGGTAGTGGTCCACTGTCCCGTGCATTTTTGCAGTCGCGCAAAATGCCAACGGTAATGGTCAAATTGGACTTCCGAAACGCCTTCAATAGCGTCCGGAGAGACCATTTGCTTCGAGCCGTCAAGTCGTGGGCACCATTACTGTTTCACCAGACGAACCTGGCCTGTCGTTCAGGACCATCCCACCTAGTAATGCTCCAGAGCGTTATGCCCTCGCAGACAGGTCTTCAGCAGGGTGAACCCCTGGGTCCCCCACTTTTTTGTTTGTGTATCAAGGAATTGGTGGATTCACTGCAGTCCCCCTTAATGCCTGGTACTTGGATGACGGGATTCTGGGCGGGGACCTCCCGAACGTACTTGACGATATCCGGAAAGTTAATGATTTTAGTGCAATTAGCGGGCTGACACTGAACCCGGTCAAATGTGAAGTATATGTCACAGCTCCCAAAGAATTTGAGCCATTAGATTTAAGTAACCTTTTTAACTTGCTCCCGGGCTGTCGCGTAGTGGACAAGGTTAACCCGGAGCTGCTGGGTGTTCCCTTATTACCGGACGGTAGTGCAAAAGCATTAGACAGTCAAAGAGATAAACTCGACTTCGCCACAGGCAGACTACCCCAATTGGGCGCCCACTGCGGTCTATTCCTTCTTAGATCTTGTTTTTCAGCCACGAGGTTAACACACCTGCTTAGAGGTTCCAACCTGTTTTTATCACCAGAGCTTTTACAACCATTTAGTTGACTTAGTTTAGACATTTTAGAGATCATACTAAATCTTAAGCTGACTGATGCGGCAAGGGAACAAGTAATGCTCCCGGTTTCTTTAGGCGGTCTAGGTATGCCGGACGCGGTCATGATGGCAGGACCCGCCATCGTAGCGTCATTGACCCAGGCGGCGGACAGGGTTAAAACATTATTGGACAGTGACGGGTGGGATGCCTATAACGTTGAACTTCAAAAGCTGACCGAAGGATTGTCGCTGCTATTTGATTCTCCTCCGGAGGATAGGGCTAACCAGGGTAGTTGGATAGCCCCCTTACATGAAAAGCGACTAGCAGGCCTGATTAATAGAGCACCTTCTGTTGCTGATAGAGCCAGGCTACGAGCTGTTAGTAGTCAAGGGGTAGTCCCGGGTCTTTCGAGGGATGATGGAAAAAGACCTGACGGTCTGACTTTGACGTCCTTTGAGCGTGGCCGCATGCTTGTTTGGGACGCAACTGTAACCGACTCATTAGCCCCTTCGATGGTCGGTGCAGGTGCGGACCGAGCAGGTCATGCCTCCAGGTTAGCTGAGGCTAATAAATGCAGAAAATATTCAAGCGTCGATTATCCGCACGAATTTTGTCCGTTGGCGTTCGAAACTATGGGAGCTGCAGGCCCCCTTATGCTCAAGCTGATCCAGCGGGTCGGTAAAAGCCTTAATCTTTCGACAGGAGACTCGAGGGCATCGAATTCTTGCGTCAGAGGCTGTCGCTCGACAATCAACGAGGAAACGCAGCGTCTGTATACATATATATATATATATATATATATATATAGGCTTTAATATATATATATATATATATATATATATATATATATATATATATATATATATATATATATATATATATATATATATATATATTTAAGTGAGCAATGGAGCTATTATAATTAATCTATTTAACCTGCTAATTTTCTACCAAATGACATTAAAATATACTTAAGCCTAGTTAATTCACTGATAACAAACCTAACCTAATCTATGCATTAAACTTAAATATACCTTTAGAAAAACTTAAGCATTGTACTTGACCATACGTTTAGACATATTTAAGCATTTTTCTTAACCATACGCTTATACCTGTTTAAATGATAGTTCTCGAAATGACAACGCTGTTTTTCAACGTTTAACGTTTTTTTATAGTTTATTATCACAGAACACACAACGTATCTTTCTGTCGTTGCAAACTAGGAACACGGTATGGTTTAATATGTACAGATATCTGGCCTACTATCGGAGCAGGCCTAAATAATTTATTTGTACAAGTAAAATGCGCCATTCGAGTAAGGGCCGCCACACAGCTTTAATTAGCTTTAGAAGATGATGAGATCGAGATGCTGTCACAGTCTTCGTCGGGTCCAATGTCTTCAATCTCGATGGGTGTTCGCTTAATCGGAATTAAAATGTTGCCTGGCTTTCTTAAACTGTCGGAATGATTCTGCTGGACTTCTTCGTTTTTGTTCCGGCTTTCTTGGCCATCCTTGGCTTCATTGGAAGCATCATCGACCTCCAGTCGACCAGGTTGACTCTTCTGGCTATGTCCGTCTTTTCCATTAAATCCTGTTGAAGACTGAGTTTCCGCAGTGTCGCAGGAAATCATCGGAGTAGTTTTACCTTGCGGTAGCGCAAGCACGGGCGCTTTAAGATGAAGTCGCCCACTGCGGAAGTCTACTGAGCCTTCGAGTTTAGTCAGGTCGATGGAGTCGTCAAGTGTCTGAGAGTACTCCCATTCAGAGAAGACACGGCAGTTCGCTGGTCCCTTGCTAGATCTGGCCTTGACAGTGATCGTACGGCTCGCCTCATCAAGCTCCACTTTCAGATCATCCGACTTCTTCAGCTGGCGGGGAAGAAGCATTTCCGCCTGTGCTTCGCCCTTGTCATCGATACTCCAGCGAAGTTGTCCCAACTCTCCAGTAGGAATGATTCTCTGACATTTGCGCGCTCCCTGTTGGCTATCAACCATTTCCCTTGCCAATATTCCGAACTCGCTCATGTCTTTCCACACGTCCTCGATTCCTCGGTTCGAGTAGAAGAACGAAGGCGTAACCTGGCCGAGGAGATTATCCATTGTGCGTTCTATCGGCCAGATCATTGCTTCGTCGTAGGGCTTGCGGTGGGCGACACAAGTTGATTCCCAAGGAAACGTTGAACGCAGACGACGACAGCGACGGTGGTTGGAGTCCCACATAGGTCCACAGGAGGACAACTCCGCTTTCCACGGCTGTAGAGCAAGCAGCATTCTGGCTGTTTTTGTTTAGTTCGGTACACGGTTAAGGCTGATAGACACGACTCTTTGTTTTCACGTTTACTTTGTTTTGACAGCGCCAACGTCAACGCACGTATCTCACTTATTCGGCTATTCTGAGTGGCTGACTATGCGCGCAGTCGGCTTTTATAGCGTCGGTGGCGCCATCTAGCAGCTACAGGAGCAAGCGAGACGCGTCGCCATCCAGCTGGACTATTCGAGATGTCTCTGGCATAATGTAGATGGCTCTAAGAAGCCAATAGAAGCCTAGCTGCGGCGGCGGCTACCCTCCCCAAGCACTCTCCCGCTCATGCCGGAATGACTGTGTGAATGTGAAAATGGTTCACAGCAATGTCGTTTATTGAGCACAAAATGAATAAATCGAGTCAGATTAGACGAAACTGGCAAACGTTTCAAAATTGAATTAAATTTGACTTGCATTTGTTTATTGGCATGTGTTATATATATATATATATATATATATATATATATATATATAATATTGTGATGATTTATAAGTAATTTACAAGACGTTTGCACACTCGGCAGTGCTCGCCTTAATAAAAATGGTGGTAAAAAGGTGTCACGTGAATTTAAGAATCAGTTGTCCGTGTCCTTGTTTGATGGTAGCCCCCGCTCTTATTTACCCGGTGCGAGCGGTATATGCTCAAGGTTCCTTGCAAAGTTAAAACGGTGAGACCCATAAGATTCCTCTTCGTGACGCCGAGCCCCAAGAGCGTCCTCGCAGATTCGAAGTCCCAAACACCACTCATAGAGATAGTGATGGATCCGAATCTGCGAGGTTTTCGCGGGTCGGGGAGCGCCGCTTTTAGGAACTCGACATCATATTTGGTGATCTTGTCTTGCCGCGCTTTTGCCAGGTCCCGGTTCGGGCCGCAAACTTCGGCATATAAAACCCAGACCTCGGTAGGTGTTGTTATTACGAGGTCGGGCTTCAGACCCGGTGCGCCAGGTCGACGGAATACTCGCTCACGAACCACCTCATGACCCCTTTCGCGGAGAAGACGCGCCACGCGATCACAGACGTCGTCATGTCTCTTTATGGTTTGTTTGTGTGTTGTATCGCACATCTGAGCGACATGAGCCAACGTCTCAGGCGCATTACACCCGTGCCTACAACGTTTGTTGTAGCCCGGGCGTCCCCTGGCCAATCTAGCACGCGTTGGTAGTGCGTTGATCCTGAGTTTAAGTAGGGGTAAATACTCCTTACCAGATAGGTAGGGCATACCCTTAATCTAGTAATGTACAAAGGGCGTTTCGTGTGCTTTTTTAAAATGTGCCCCATCGAACGTGTTGTGTAGTTGTTGAGACCAGTAATCGGTCTCTTGTGTAGCAGTCTCAATGGAAGTTCCCTAGCGCTCGCAATGAAGTCTTGTTTTTGCAAGATCTTTTTTGAAGTGCTCGGTGGTTAGCATCCATTGGACCCCAAGGTGCGTGGAGTGTTGTAGTGCTGTCAGGCGGGAGAGGCGGAGCCTGCGAATGAATGTTTGGAGGCAGAGGATGTCCAGACCGCCGTGTGCTGTGTGCGTGTACAGATAGCCGTTCGGCACCGAGTTTTCGAGCTTAAGCCATTTCGACTTAACAACCTTTCTGATCTCTTTATCTAGGTCGCTAAGGAGTGCGTAAGGTGGTCTGGGACCGGACCCCAGTTTATATAGGAGTACGGGGAATGAGAAAAGTCCTTTCAAAAATATAAGTCTTTGGTGGGGTTTGAGGGGAGCTATCGTGAGTCTGTTGAAGGAATTAAGGAGTATATCCTTGGTGGAGTCAACTCTGCCATTGCTGTCAAAGTCGACTCCAAGATATCTCCATCGATCGCTCATACCTTTAGCTGGCAATTGCCGATCTACAACGTTAAATTCTGGTACGGTATTGATAAAAGCTTCACCTTCCTTCCTATTAAATAGATGGGAGATAGTAAAGCTTTTATAAGTATTAATTTCAAGGCCTCGGGATTTTAAAAGTGGGTCCGCAATATTAAGGAGCCGTTGGAGAGTAGATTTCGTGGATGCTAGGAGGATGAGGTCATCCGCAAAGGCTAAGCCCATAAGGCGGAAGTCATCAGTAAGTTGGTACCCAATGTTAGTTTTGTCTAATTTTGAAAGAATGTCGTCGAGAACTAGATTAAATAAAAGGGGGGGCAGAGGTACAAGCGTTCGATATAATTAATGAATACCTCCGAGTATCCGCGAGTCCGGAGTGACCACAGGACAGAGTCATGACTCACCATGTCGAACGCCTTACGGAGGTCGATTGAGGCGAGTCTGAGCTCACGTCCTGTAGACTTGGCATCGTTAAGGATACCATCCAGAACCGCAAGATTCTCGAAGGTACCATTATAGGGGAGAAACGCTCGCTGGATTGGGAGAAGCTTAATAAAGTTCTGGAGGCGTCTAGAGAGAATTTTGTTAAGCGTTCGTTGTAAGTAGGAACAAATAGGTATGGGTCGCAGATCGCTTGGGGATGTGGCATTGTTAATTTTAGGGATGAACGCTAAGCGAGCAGTTTCATGGGCTGAGGCAATATCGCTAATTAATAGTATGTTAAGAATACAACAGACTACTAACGCGGAAACGCTACGTCGATAATCGGTTCATTGCCCACGGGCAAGGGACTCCCTTTTCTGCCGTAGCCAAACCAAGTCGGCGTCGAGAATTGTATGTGCATCTAAAGAACCTAAATAAATGTTGAGCAATGATTTCTTTTACAGACTACTTCTAACGGGAGTTTACGGAGGGACGAAAGACAAATCCCGTCCAAGCCTAGTGCTTTAGAAGGTCCGCGGGGCTACGTGGGTTTCCTTTAGGGAGATAGGGAGGGAAACCTCAAATAGATCAGAGTTGGGAGTGTATACGAGGCAAGGGAGTGGTTCAAGGGGTGGTTGTGTCAACGTGTTGGCCCAGTGTTCTACAACTTCGGTGGCCTGCATGTTGTGTATGGTGTGTTTGCCTGTCCAGCACCTCATGAGCGCATTTGGATCGGTTTTGGCTAAAAAGTTTTTGAGTGGTTGCGTAGTCTTGACGCCGCTGTTGCCTTTTAGAAACTCGCGCTTCAGTGGAAGGAGTTTCTCTAAAGGCACGACGTCGGACAGTGTGTGTAAAATGTTTGTTCAGAAGGTCGTTTAAGGCGATAGTGTGGTCCTTCACCTGAGCAAATTATATTTGACAGGTGAGTAAGGTCTGTTGAAATTATGTTGCGTTGGGAAATGTGTTTGTGAGGTCTTGTATTTTGGATATAATAATATATTTTTGGGATGGATTATAGGGGCCATCTGATTCAGAGTGTCGAGGCCGACTAGGCTCAGGAAGCTTAGATTCGTCAGGATTGGAGTCCAGGTGAGACCTCTTTTTACGGAGGTCCTCTTTCAGATTCCTTATGCGCCGGAGAATTACGTTGGCCTCTAATCGCCCCAGGTGTGCGTGAGTTAAAATTAGTAGCTAAAAGGTAGTCAATTTCTCTAGGTGTTTCGTTATTATTATGATCTAATATAAAATATGCTTCTAATGTTGCTAAAGTTCACGGTATTGTGGGTTCCATCTGGCTTTCTTAGAGAGGGGCTAAAATGTTCTCATTATATTCGTCCGGATGGGCACGACGACGGTGTAAATTAAGACCTGATTTAGAATTAAAAACACTTAAGCAAGTACCAAATGGACATTTACAATTTGGCTGGGAGACGCGTGAAGTACTAGGGGGGTTAAAATTATTATTAGAATCAGCAGTGTCATTTTGTGAGGAACTTAAAATCAAATTATTAGTCTGTGATCGGTTAGGAGTTGGGGAGTGGCACGAACTTCTCGTTGATTGTGAGTCAATCTAATGTGGCTCGCGAGGCCCGCGCCAGATTTGCATACTCGCCCGCAAATCTGGCAGCTGAGTCTTCCGGCGGTGTTGCTGCCGTCACGTGATGCCAGTATGGTATATATTTATATATACCAAATAGCAGAGTTCTAAGATAATGCTCTCTGAGATTGAGATATATATATATATATATATATATATATATATATATATACAGGGTGTTCCTATTTGTGTGTCCAAAACGCTAGGGTATGGTCAAACTCGGTGAGAAAATCATTTTTGCCAATGGGTGGAAGCCGGGAAAACGTTTTGTTTAGAAGTGAGGATGAAATTTATAAAAGCAGTTATTCTGTCTTTTTTCTCCTACATAGGTGTGCAAAATCTACGTTTGCGGGAGAACCAGTCAGCGCACAAAGGAACCGATCATACTGGCGTGTTTGGCGGAAAATTCTGCACAATAAAGTATACATTACTAGCTTGCGTAGCAAAAAGCGAATAGCCAGATTAAGGAAAGTCATAAAAAGTCAAAATGTTACGTTACCGCTTTTTTGTGCAACATCGTAATTTTTTCCATTACGACCAAAAATGCACGTCCAAAAGACTACCCTCAGGCAATAGCAGATTTAATGCCCACTTCATTCGTACCAAAGTGATGGTGCTGCGTTACGTAGTTGCCAAGTGACTAAGCTTTTTCGACAGTCATAGTTGTTATGTTTCACGTTGAAGTTTTCACGTCCAGAACCGTAGCATTTTGCCAAGACGTTTCCGCCCCCTCTTTCCATTAGAAAAAATTATTCTCTTGCTGAGTTCTACCAAACCTTAAAATATGTACCTAACTTTCTCATACACCCTATGCAAGTATGTATGCCTTCGCTTTCGATATGACTGTCGAAAAAGCTTAGTTACTTGGCAACTACGTAACGCAGCACCATCAGTTTGGTACGAATGTAGTGGGCATTAAATCTGCTATTGCCTGAGAGTAGTCTTTTGGACGTGCATTTTTGGTCGTAATGGAAAAAAAATACGATGTTGCACAAAAAAGCGTTAACGTAACATTTTGACTTTTTATGACTTTCCTTAATCTGGCTATTCGCTTTTTGCTACGCAAGCTAGTAATGTATACTTTAATGTGCAGAATTTTCCGCCAAACACGCCGGTATGATCGGTTCCTTTGCGCTGACTGGTTCTCCTGCAAACGTAGATTTTGCACAACTATGTAGGAGAAAAAAGACAGAATAACTGCTTTTATAAATTTCATCCTTACTCCTAAACAAAACGTTTTCCCGGCTTCCACCCATTGGCAAAAGTGATTTTCTCACCGAGTTTGACCATACCCTATCGTTTTGGACACACAAATAGAAACACCCTGTATATATATATCAAATAGCAGAGTTCCAAGATAATGCTGTCTGAGATTGAGATCGCATTTGAATTGGAGCACAGACTTTTTTCTGCCTGACAGAAACCGGTGCTTTGTCTCAGTAGAAGACCCCAATGTTTCTGATTGATAGACTTGACTGGTCGGAGTTGGCGTGTGACGGAGTACGCAAGTTAGACGTGTTATCCCTTGTAGATATGGGTGTTGCTGATGTTGCCAAACTATATAAGTTTGGATGCACTCCAAGGAGTATACGCTTAATTTCAACTACGAGAGAGTATTCTATAATTTTTGGGAACGGCAGAATAGTTATATTTTGGTAGTGCGGTTATGCGCTCGTTTTTGGAATGAAGCGACCGATAAGACGCATCTGTGTGAAGCTATAAACTTCTACAGCGTAAGTCAGATGACTATGGACGTAGGCAAAATACATCGCCATCAAGCAGTTCTGGGGAATAATTCACCAATTAATTTAAATATTTTTTTTATCTTTAGATTTTATATAATGCGTTAAGTATAATTCGCATAAACATGCACAATAGTTATCACAGTTGCTGTATACAAATTTACATATTTTAAATTACATACGTGTAGTATTACTTACGTATCTTACGTATATTTCTGACATTGCAAACTAGAAACGCGGTATGCCTTCATATGGCTCACTATCAGATTAGGCCTAACTAATTTGCTTGTACAAGTATAATGCAGCATTCGGGTAAGGGCCGCCACGCACAGCAGCACTAGCTTCGGATGATGATGAGATCGAGATGCTGTCACAGTCTTCGTCCGGTCCAATGTCTTCAATCTCGATGGGTGTTCGCTTAATCGGGATTAAAATGTCGTCTGGCTTTTTTGAACTGTCGGAATGACTTTGCTGGACTTCTTCCTTTTTGTTCCGGCTTTCTTGGCCGTCCGTGGCTTCATTGGAAACATCAACGACCTCCAGTCGGCAAGGTTGACTCTTCTGGCTATGTCTGTCTTCTTCATTAAGACCTGTTGAAGACTGAATTTCCGCAATGCCGCAGGAAATCATCGGAGTAGTTTCACCTTGCCGTAGCGCAAGCGCGGGCGCCTTAAGATGAAGTCGTCCATTGCGGAAGTCTACTGAGCCTTCGAGTTTAGTCAGGTCGATAGAGTCGTCAAGTGTCTGAGAGTACTCCCATTCAGAGAAGACACAGCAGTTCGCTGGTCCTTTGCTAGATCTGGCCATGACAGTGATCGTACGACTTGCCTCATCAAACTTCACGTTCAGATCATCCGACCTTTTTAGCTGGCGAGGAAGAGGCAGTTCTGCCTGCGCTTCGCCCTTGTCATCGATACTCCAGCGAATTTGTCCAACTATCCAGTCGGAATCATTCTCTAACATTTGTAACCTCCCCGTTGGCGATCGACCATTGCCGCCGCCAAGCTTTCGAACTCGCTTATGTCTTTCCACACAGGTTCGATTGCTCGATTCGAATTGAAATTCGAACTTTTATAACGTCTATGTTTCACGTCAGAATTGACTATGGTCGTCAACTCTGATTAAATTAATCGAGAGTCCATGTGTCACCACGACCTGTACTTCAGATTAAGAAATAAAGTATTGACTACCGCACAGTTGTTAGAGGTCTTCAGCTACTTTGACGCTCAATGGTGTTTTATCAAAATATTAGGCAGCAAAGCGCTTCCTGCAACCTCGGTGAGTTCGTTTTTGTGACAAAATTAAGTTAAAAGTTTCAAATCTGTTCGAATTCTAGCGGAGCTTAATCATAGAAGCTATTTTACTACCTCTCCGTTGACTCTAAGCATCATACTAACAAGCAATTATTACTAAGATACTTATATAAAGAGTTATAACTTCAAAAATAAAAAAACGTGCTGTTCATGACTACGATGTCCTACGGCCAACTAACGAGCTCCCCAGAAATAAACTAACTATGCGTCTCGTGGTAATAGACTACTAGTGAGGCTCCAACAGAACCCGGACATACAAATATGTGGTACCCCTCAAGAACTATATTTCCACAAAAACTTCATACTCATCTCTCAATGTTGAAACAGTTTGGTTTCATGCACATCTAATAGTGGTGTTCGTGTCAAATAACTGGTATCTCTGTTTAATTTACCAGAGCAAAAAGCCAGACTCTTTTTTTTTCTTCAGGTAATTGCACTATCGAAAACTAGTGTAGTTTTCAATAGCAAACTTGACGCGCTTGGCATTCCTTTTCTCTATGAGTACTTTAAAGATGTCTAATGTCCCTGTGCCAAACGGCACCTTGTTAAGTTTTGGGTCCTCCGTCGAAGTTCTCTCTCTGCTCAGCTCTAGCAGAAAGGCAAGTGTAACTGACTTTCAAATCACTCATTGTCCAGTGTGGTGCGATTGCGGGTAAGCAGTATGTTAAGGACAGGCCATCATGGAAGATCGACCTAGGACTTTTGCCGAGGACCACAGACCGTTATCAGCAATGCAGTTTGGGTTCCAAAAGCATAAGTCTGTTCCGTCAGCCATCCATCAAATTGGGGCAAAGGCCGAACTTATTAAGGACTCGACTTGGAAGACCAGGGATTTGCTCCAGGTTGCGGTGCTGGATGTAAAATATGTGTTTAACAGTGCCGTGAAAAATGGTTCTGAAGACGCTCCAACGGAAGAACGTCCTACCGCATCTGGTGCGATTACCTGAAGAATAGGACGGTCGAAAACGGGCACCAAGGTGGAGATGACTGTCGGAGTGCCGGAGGGTTCAATCATTGGACTACCCCTCTGGATTCTGGCATTCGACGACGTCCTAAACATCCAGCATCCATCACCAGAAATAGAATTACTTGCCTACACGGATGATCTTGCTGTGATCGTCCAAGCCAGGACCAAAATGGAGCTGGAGACATGCGCCAATATTGCGCTGGCGGATATCGATAGATGGATGAGAGCTGCCAGCCTAACACTTGCACTTCAGAAGAGTAAGGCGATCCTACTCATTGAGAAAAGGAAACGCGGCCTTTTATAGCTTACGCTGTAAAGGCACTCCGGCGAAAACATTGAGCTAAAGGATACGACAAGATACATGGGTACATATCTGGACCGGGGACTGCGGGGAACCCCACATGTCAGGACAGCGGCCGCGAAGACGCAAAAGGCGCTAATGACATTGCCCGTCTGTTGCCCAATACGCACTGCAACCCTCGAGAGAGCCAACGGAGCCGACTGATGTTCGTGTCCGAGTCGATCATCATCTTTGACTCGCCAGTTTGGATGCCGCCTACAATGGACACGGACGCTACGGCGAAGCGTATCATTCGGGGGTATTGCATCATCGGTACGGCGGTCTCGCTCGTGCTGGCAGAAACAGTGCCCTTGGACCTAAAGGCAGCCGAACGTCGGCGCCTGTGGTATGACCCAGCCAAGGAATTTGAATAAGAACGCGGGGTAACACTCGATCGGTGGCAGAAGGAGTGGGATAAGTCGTCCCGGGGGTCGCCTCGCTTACCACCTAATCCAGGTTTTCACAAGTCATGGCGATTTCCAGGTGTATTTAAACCGGATAGAAAAGGTTGACTCAACGCAATGTCTGTACTGCGATAGAATGGACTCTCCGGAACATACGGTCCTGAGATGCGCCGCATGGGCCGAGACCAGAAAAGGCATGCCCAGAAAGGAGACGCTGGGAGAGCTAGTCGCACCCACGTTCACCTCGGTCAAAAATTGGGACGCGGCTGCAAAGTCTATTCAACGTATTATGAAGGCAAAGGAAGAGGCCGGAAGAAGAAGGAGGGTGGAAAGCGTAAAAGGGTCGCTTGCTACATGCGATTTGACAAGTAGATAACGATTTAAAGCTTTTGAGGCTTTCCCGCCGCCTGTGCTTAGTTACTCTTCTGTATCAAGGGTCCCGCAGGCCGGAGCGTCATTTTTAGGGGAATACATATATGTAGGCACTGTTGTGCATATTATTAATAAGTTTTATTTAAGAAAATGTTTAGTCTGTTAGCATCAAGTTTCCATGGAGTTAGCGGGCTACTCTCCGTGGGAACATACGGTTTAGAGCTTGTTTTCTCGCTACAAAATTGGGAGAATATCCTTCTCACGATGCTTCGTCGTATGGATGATGTTGAACATCTTTAACATCAGTTCGGTATGACTCATTATTTACGAGAGTATCACGATCAATCTTCCGCAACCTTTCCAACATATTGGGGATCTGGACGTCATCACTTGGGATTCCACACTTGTATGCAATCTTTCTTCGGTATTTTCCTTCTTCACACATAGGTTCCAGACTGGGGTTGCGTATGTTATTATAGGCAGTACGTACACCTCAGATAGTTTGGAGTATCCATTTGGATCCCTAAGCATATATGTAGGGTTTTAGTGTGTATTGCCTCAAACCTATTAAACTTTTTGAGCTGACCCTCAACCAAGATTAAACCTCCACGGGCCTGCTTTTCGCATTGCTTCATAGACGGACCCCCATAAATACAAATGTGCAGCGGTGGGGCTCAAACCCGCGCACTTACGTGTGTCCTCCGGTCGCGAGGCGCCGGCGAACGCACCGCGCCACCGGGCTCGACTGTATGTCGTACCTACTGATAGCAAACGTATCAAAAACAAAGCCTAAGCATTGTAATTGACCCTCCGTTTACACCTTTGACTGAAATTGACCATGCGCTTAGACTTATTCGCTTAGACTTATTTAATTAACTGATAACAAACCCAACTCAATATATGCATTGTAGACTTATTTAATTCAACTGATAACAAACCCAACTTAATATATGCATTGTATTTATATATACAGGTTTATTTCACCAGAAATTGGTAGATGCTACCTAAAATTCATATCGGCTAATAACATCTTTCACTACTGCATGCATTGAACCAGCTTCTATTTCCTTGCATTGCAGTATATGGTATCGGTCAATATTACATGTGCCACAATGTTTACATACACAATCTTCAATTTCAAAGCAATACCCTTTTAGGCATATATATTGGTGGTAGCCATGCCAGTCTGCAGAGTACCCGTCTGTTCACTTGCATTCCTTGCTTCCAACGGTCTGTCGTGAATGCAGGACCGTCAGTGAAATTCTCTATGGCAAAGCTCAAATTACGCTTTTCTCTGTATGCGCGATATTGCTCTACGACGAGTGGGCTAAAAACGTATTTGTCCAAGATAAGATCTTCCACAAAGCTTCGTTCTTGGCATAGTTCCATCGCCAAGGTTGTCGATGCGTTACGCGGCAGTCCGAGCATATATTTCACAAAATTTGCTTTTATTTTGTCTATCTCCTTAATGTTGTCTAAGGTTAAGTTTGGTGCAATGGCCCGAAGGCAGTAAGTTATAATCGGAGCTATTTTTATCTTAAAAAGGTTCATTCCAGTCTTAATGTCAATTTGGGTAAGATCTCCGAGTAGCGTCATGGCCGATACTGCTTTTGCACGTTTGTTCTCTATGTGCTTTGTAAAAGATAGGCCAGGGGTCAAGATTACTCCGAGATAGCTAAATTGACTTACTAATTCAATATTTTGGTTATTGACCCTGATGATGTGGTCAAGACTGGCGTATCGACCTCCTCGGGAAAATCGAAGAACTTTTGTCTTGGATATATTAATTGTCAGCTTATACTGTGCGCACCATTGGCTCATTTCATTCAGGTAAAACTGTAGATGTGGTCTTGACTTGGCCATTATGATGAGATCGTCAGCGTAGAATACATGCGGGGCTTTAGCATTTCGAAGTATTTGGCTTAACCCTGTGACATAAAGGATGAATAAGAAAGGGCTTGCCGTGTCGCCTTGTGCTAGCCCAATTGTCTGTTTAACTTCTTGCGCAATACAGTGAGGCCCATTTCTGATTGTGATATAGTTCGCAGTGAGAATGCTTCTCATTAGGTTAAACATTCGACCTTTGATGCCAAAATGCTGTCGCAAAATATCCAGAAGGCAGTCTCTAGGTACACTATCAAAAGCAGTTTTGAAGTCAACAAACGCTGCGTAGGTCATCTGTCCGTCGTTGGAACGTTCCCGCACGTGACGAAGGACTTCCCTGAGAGCTCGTTCAGTTGAGCGACCTTCCAAGAACCCATTCTGTTCCGTTGGTATTGGGTCTTTACATTTGCTGTATAGTCGAGTCACAATTAGTGAGGTTAATATTTTGTAGACTACGCTAGTTAATGCTATCCCGCGGTAGTTCGCTGGGTCTGTGGCGTCGCCTTTGTTTTTGTAAATTGGTTGCAGGTAGCTTCGGCGCCATTGCTCGGGTATGTGCCCTTGTTCTAAGCATACATTAAACAGCGCTGTTAGCTTTGGGGCTATGTGCTCTATTCCCTGCTTAAGATGTTCGTAGTAAATATCATCAGGACCTGATGATTTTCCGTTTTTCTTCGCTAGTATAGCCATTCGAACCTCCCCTTCCGTAAAGTCTTCCGAGTCAGGCTCTATATGGGGTGCGTGTTCATTGTCAGGCAGTTGAACATCGTGGCTTAGTAGCGTTGTGAAATGCGAGACCCATTCTTCGTCGTTTATTAGTGGGTTTGCTACAGCAGGTCTCTTCGGTAAGAGGATCCATGGTTTCTGGATGCTTTCTTTTACCTGTTGTGTGCGTTGCGCGGTCTCGTATTCATATTTCCTCTGAATCATTCGTTTATACGTTTTCTTTAGATCAGCTAGGTTTACCAGCCCTGCTAGGCTCCAATCGTTGTGGCAACAAATGTGCGTTTTGATGGTTTTGCACTCGTGATCGAACCATGGTTTGTGTCTCGTCGCAGTGTTCCTCTTATATGATGCTGCAGATTGAATGGCCCACCGAAGTGAACGCTCGTAAAAGTCTGTGCATTGTATTTGACTATACGTTTACACTTACTTAAGCATTGTACTTGACCCATAGAATTTGACCATACGTTTAGACCTGTTTAAATGGTAGTAGTCGAAATTGACAACGCTGTTTTTCAACGTTTAATTTTTTTCAATGTTTATTATCACAGAAAATGCACGACGTATATTTCTGACGTTGCAAACTAGAACACGGTATATATTCATATGTACAGATGTTTGGCCTACTATAAGATAAGGCCTAAATAATTTATTTGTACAAGTATTAATGCGTCATTCGAGTAAAGGCCACCACTCAAGCTTCAGAAGACGACGAGATCGAGATGCTGTCACAGTCTTCGTCCGGTCCAATGTCTTCAATCTCGATGGGTGTTTGCTTAATCGGGATTAAAATGTTGCCTGACTCTCTTGAACTGTCGGAATGACTCTTTTATAGCGTCGGTGGCGCCATCTAGCAGCTACAGGAGTAAGCGAGACGCTTCGCCATCCAGCTGGACTATTCGAGATGTCTCTGGCATTGTGTAAATGGCTCCAAGAAGCCAATAGAAGCCTAGCTACGGCGCCGACTACCCTCCCCAAACACTTTCCCGCTCATACCGAAATGAGTGTGAATGCGAACACGATATAAAACAATGTCGCTCATTGAGCACAAATTAGATGATCGAGTCAGATTAGACGAAAATGGCAAACGTTTTGAATTGAAATACATTTGAATTGCATTTGTTTATTCACATTTCTTCTAAGATAATTGCATACGTTAATTTCGAGTTCCATTAAGCACATAGCTTGTTCGGAGTCTCTTTTATGAGATAATAATGTATAATTTATATTCGCCATTTTCATCTATTTACAATATGTTGCAACATGGTTTGTATTTTATATATCACTTTTAACCAGATACCAGAGTTTTAGGATGATGGTCTCTGAGATCGCATTTGAATTTGAGCGGAGACTTTGTCTGCCTCAGGGAGACCGATGCTTTGTTCCAGTAGGAGACTCCAATGTTTCTACATGATAGCTTTTGTTGGAGCTGGCATGTGACAGAGTACGCAAGTTAGATTATGTTATCCCTTGTAGATATGGGTGTTGCTGATGTCGCCAAACCATATAAGTTTCGATGCACTCGATGGAGTATCCGCTTAATTTCAACTACTTAGTAGTGGAGTATACTATAACTTTTTGCAACAGCAGAATGTGTATATTTTGCGGTTGCATTGGTTTGCACTTTTTTTTATATTTAGATTGTAAGTAATGCGTAAAGTATAGTGCGCATAAATGTACACAATAGTTATCTCAGTTGCTGTATACAAATTAAAATCCTTTAAATTATATACGTGTAGTTGTATTGACCTTTATGGGTATGTTTGTATATATACATATATATATATATATATATATATATATATATATATATATATATATATATATATATATATATATATATATATATAAGAGGTTTATATCTGTGTGGCTTTGCCTTTTGCTGGCTATGTCCAGTCAAAATTTGCCTTTACTTTTTGCAATGGCAACACATACATATTAGTTATTACAGTTGCTGTATACAAATCCAATCTTTTTAAAGTATATACGTGTAGTTTCATCAGGGCTGCGGCTTGGTGTTGACCTAATCGTGCCTCACCGATGTCGTTGTGGTGATTTTGTGGACGCGTTGGCCCATGATGACCTGTCATGCGCCTTGAGTGCAGGCCGACGAGCACGTCACTCCGCTTTAAATGACACATTTAGTCGCGCACTAAGATCTGCAGGCTTTCCGTCGGTTCTAGAACCCCCGGGTCTATCCAGGAATGATGCAAAAAGCCTGACGGTCTGACTTTGACGCCCTTTGAGCGTGGCCGCGTGTTAGCTTGGGACGCAACTGTAACCGACTCATTAGCCCCTTCGATGGTCGGTGCAGGTCCGTACCGAGCAGGTCATGCTTTCAGGTTTGCTGAGGCTAACCAATGAAGAAAATAGTACATTGATTATCCTCTCGAGTTTTTTTCCTTGACGTTCGAAGCTATGAGAGCTACAGGCCCCCTTACGCTCAAGCTGATTTAACGCGTAGGTAGAAGCCTTAATCATTCGACGGGAGGCTCGAGATCATCCTAATTCTTGCGTCAGAGGCTGTCGCTCGACATTCAACGAGGAAATGCAGCATCTGTTCGGGGCACATTGTTGAACTGGGCTAACCCTGGGTTAGAGAACCCGTGATCTCACGTTTGCGCGCAGACAATTGTCCACTCCAAAGTGCAAACATAACGAGGCTAAAAATGTATACATACGTGTATTTTTATTCACGTTATATATATATATATATATATATATATATATATATATATATAAATACGGCTGTGCGTTTTTACCTTTAGCTGGTTATGGGCCTAGTCAAAATTCGCTTTTACATTTTGCATTGACACTTAGTCTTTTACATCGTAGTTTTTGCACGAAGCCTTTCTATTTCTCCTAGACGAAAACCTGTAACAAAATTTCAATTTATTAGAGGCGCCGTTTGGTACATCTTGTATACAGGGTTTTCCAGAGATATCTAAAAGCGACGTAAGAAATTGAAAAGCTTGTTAAAGCTAATACTTTCTCCAGTAGAACATTGTCTTTGAGAAGTCTTGTTTCAAAGTGAATGTGATATTGCTAAAATCTAAGACACTGTTGCTGTTGCCCGACATAAGAGCACAAAATGTGCAATTGCAAAAGAACCAGTCTTCCTATACAGAAACAAAACACAACGACGTCTTTGCAAAAAAATCTGCTTCCTCTGAAGAACATATAACGCCAGCCAGAAGATGTAGTATGGTCGTTTAGAAGAGAATTTGCCAAAAAAAAGTTATTTTATTAGCTTTCGCAAAAAATAAAGTTCTTTCATTAGCTTTAAAGAAATCGCTAATCGTATGCCGGTCATTCGGAACGAATACCACCATTATACGTGCATGAAACCAAACTGTTTCAACATTGCGGGATGTGTATGTAGTTTTTGTAAAAAATGAGATCTTGAAAGGTACCACATACGTGTATGTACGGAAACGGTTGGAGTCTCCCTAGTAGTCATTCACCATGAGGCGCATTAGCTTCGATGCACACTTTTGGATACTGGTAGACTAGTTTGCGTTTACCCTTCATCAGAATCGGTTGAACAGCTTTTACATAACTATCTTAGTAACAACAACTTAGCGGAGAGGAAATACAATCGCTTTTCTTGCTAGGCTTCACTAGAATTCGAGCAAACCTTCAAACTTTAAATGTCACAAACACGAACTCACCGAGCTTGCACGGAGAGCTTTGCTACCAAACATTTTAATAAAACACCCTGATTGTCAACATAGCTGAAGACCTCTTAAAAGCTTTACGCCAATTCTAACAAAACATATTTGTTATCAAAAGTCGAATTTTATATTGATACTCAATACAGAATTGAGTTTTACATTGGTTAAACATATATATACTTACCATGTGTAGTATGTCCTTAAAACGTTTAAATTAATTAAATTACTTTTGAGTACTCTAAATATCCCATTAAAGCTTGGACAAGTCAAAATATACCCAAACGTAAACCTTATTTGTTTTTGTTCTGCAAGGTTTTAGGAATGCATGAGACACATGCATCGCCAATCGCCTGCCTGACTACCTCAAACAAAATATATGCATTGTAATTGACTATTTATTTATATATTTTTAACTGACGCTATCTCAGTCTATGCATTGTGATAACAAACCTATATATGCAGTGTACTTGACCATACAATTGCGTCATACGCTTAGACCTATTTATTTAAAGCATTGTATTTAACCATACGGTTAACCCTATTTAAAATGTAGTACTTAAGGTAAATGACAACGCTGTTTTTCAACGTTTAATTTTCTTCATGTTTTTTATTACAGAAAACGTACAACGTATCCTTCTGACGTTGTAAACTAGGAACACGGTATGGTTTCATATGTACAGCTTTGGTCTACTACCAGATCAGGTAAAATTATTTATTTGTACAAGTATAATGCGTCATTCGAGTAAGGGACGCCACGCAGCTTCAATTAGCTTCAGAAGATGACGAGATCGAGATGCTATCACAGTCTTCGTCTGGTCCAATATCTTCAATCTCGATGGGTGTTCGCTTAATCGGGATTAAAATGTCGCCTGGCTTTCTTGAACTGTCGGAATGACTCTGCTGGATTTCTTCATTTTCGTTCCGGCTGTCTTGGCCGTCCTGGGCTTCATTGGAAACATCATCGACTTCCAATCGACCAGGTTGACTCTTCTGGCTATGTCCGTCTTCTCCATTAAGGCATGTTGAAGACTGAGTTTCCGCAGTGTCGCAGGAAATCATCGGAGTAGTTTCACCTTGCGGTAGCGCAAGCACGGGCGCTTTAAGATGAAGTCGTCCACTGCGGAAGTCTACTGAGCCTTCGAGTTTAGTCAGGTCGATGGAATCGTCAAGTGTCTGAGAGTACTCCCATTCAGAGAAGACACGGCAGTTCGCTGGTCCCTTGCTACATCTGGCCTTGACAGTGATCGTACGGCTCGCCTCATCAAGCTCCACGTTCAGATCATCCGACTTCTTCAGCTGGCGGGGAAGAAGCATTTCTGCCTGTGCTTCGCCATTGTCATCAATACTCCAGCGAATTTGTCCCAACTCTCCTGTCGGAATCATTCTCTGACATTTGCGCGCTCTCTGTTGGCTATTAACCATTTCCCTTGCCAATCTTTCGAACTCGCTCATGTCTTTCCACTCGGGCTCGATTCCTCGGTTCGAGTAGAAGAACGAAGGCGTAACCTGGCCGAGGAGATTATCCATTGTGCGTTCTATCGGCCAGATCATTGCTTCGTCGTAGGGCTTGCGGTGGGCGCCACAAATTGATTCCCAAGGAAACGTTGAACGCAGACGACGACAGCGACGGTGGTTGGAGTCCCACATAGGTCCACAGGAGGACAACTCCGCTTTCCACGGCTGTAGAGCAAGCAGCATTCTGGCTGTTTTTGTTTAGATCGGTACACGGTTAAGGCTGATAGACACGACTCTTTGTTTTCACGTTTACTTTGGTTTTGACAGCGCCAACGTCAACGCACGTATCTACCTTGTTCGGCAATTCTTGGTGGTCGACTACGCGCGCAGTCGGCTTTTATAGCGTCGGTGGCGCCATCTAGCAGCTACAGGAGTAAGCGAGACGCTTCGCCATCCAGCTGGACTATTCGAGATGTCTCTGGCATAATGTAGATGGCTCTAAGAAGCCAATAGAAGCCTAGCTGCGGCGGCGGCTACCCTCCCCAAGCACTCTCGCGCTCATACCGGAATCACTGTGTGAATGCGAAAATGGTTTACAGCAATGTCGTTCATTGAGCACAAATTAAATAAATAGAATCAGATTAGACGAAAATGGCAAACGTTTTAGAATTGAATTAACTTTGACTTGCATTTGTTTATTAACATTTTATATAAGATAATTGCACACGTTAATTTCAAGCTTTATTAAGCACATAGCTTATTCGGAGTTCCTTTTATAAGATAATAATGTATGATTTATATTTGCCATTTTTACCTATTTACAATATGTTGCAACATAGTTTGTATTTTTATATTACTTTTAACCAGATACCAGAGTTTTAAGACAATGCTCTCTGAAATGCAGTTGAATTTGAGCAGAGACTTTGTCTGCCTGACGAAGACCGGTACTCTGTTCCAGTGGGGGTCCCAAATTAATTAAAGAAGACCTTAAGCGACTCTCAGATTGGTTTAGAGCCAATGGCTTGTCCGTGAATTGGTCGAAGACCGGTGTTATCCAGTTCTTATCGCCTAGAGGTGTCCTAAGTATGAACCATAAGACATTTAAATGCGGAAACAACACTCGTTGTAGGGAGCGTCGCTGCCCTGTTCAAGTGCCGTAATATTCTGCCCCGTGACTGTCTACTCGCCATGTACTACGCCTACGTGCATAGTTATCTGACCTACGCAGTTAAAATATTTAGAATGACTTATATGTGTTTTTTATGTCCGTTACATCGCCTGCAAAAAAAGAGCCTTGCGCGTAATATTGGGATATCCACCATGGGAATCCATGCGTTATAAATACGTAGAGATGTCGATTCTGTCTTACCCTCTGCAAATGGAGATGCCTGTCGTAACTGAGTCGCCCATTCGACATCCATCATGAACACAAGGGGATCACACACAACTTCTCATCTTGTCTGCAGCTTCATGTAACCAATCTCGTTTCTCAATATCAAATCTCGGTGCCAAATATTGGAACAAGCTCCCCCCAGATGTCTGCGCAACCCCCTCTTTGACAATATTCAAACGAAGTGCTAAGCAATACTATTTAGGCACCTTACTCTAATATAAGCCGAACACGATAATAATCATAATAACAATAAATACAATTCTAAGGAGATATGCAATATAAACACTTCATACTAGCCTTTGATGGCTTTAAGGAGCTGTGAACCTCTGTACAAATGTAAACCACTCATGAGAATAATAAAACCTATCTATCTAATGTTTGCGATTCATAGCCCTGGGTTCGAGACCCAGACCGGCCACTCCTAAATTGGTTTTCATGGTTGCCAATTTAAACAAGGTGAATGCCGAAGTGGATTAAAAAGACCATGATAAAAACGGGCCACCCGATAGAAATCAGAAAGAAGGGGGACTTTGGGGTCATGCTAGACACCGGACTGACCGGAGCGGCACACGTGAAGTACGTGGCCGAAAAGGCCCAAAGGGTCTCCCTGAACCTGGCGCGGATCATGCCTAGGGTCGATGGAGTGGCTGAGGTGAAAAGAAGGCTCCTGGCCTCGGTGGCCGAATCAACGGCGCTATACGCAGCCCCGGTCTGGGGGGACATGGCAATGCGGACGGCGAAAAATAGGGGGGGACTAAGGTCGACCCAACGAACGCTGGCAATCAGGTTAAGCCGGGCGTATCGAACAGTCTCGACTGAAGCTCTCCTGGTCCTAGTCAGGATGCTACCATGGGACCTCCTAATGGCTGAACGAAGTAAAATGTATCTAGACGAAGGTCTGGATCTCACCAGGGCCAGAAGTGCCACCGTATCGGCCTGGCATGAGGAGTGGGCGCAGGTAAGACTCGGTGTGACCACAGGGAGCTGGACCAAGAGTCTGATACCGGACCTCAGGGTATTGTATGACCGCCGGCACGGGGAGCTTTCCTACTGGACGACTCAGGTTCTGACCGGACACGGCCAGTTCCAGAGCTACATGTCAAGGCTCAAGAAGGCCATCAGCGTTATCTGCGTATTGTGCGACTCTGGAGAGACGGACAACGTGGACCATACTGTTCTGCAGTGTGATGCTCTCAGGGAAGCACGGGTCGCAGCACCAACCGCTGTGAGAGGCCGACCCATCAAGGAGGTAGTCGCCCATATGATGACTTCGGCGGAGGCATGGAAGAAGGCGACGAACTTGTTCGACGCCGTTTTGACACTCAAGACAGCCAAGGAAACGACCAGGCGGGAGAGGTTTGAGCGGATTTCTCAGGAGAGTGGTCGTGCCGAGGAGCCGAGGAGGGGGTGGGGATGGGGAGCAGCCAGGCCCTCATGGTCTCGACGCACCCTCACATGACGGATTACAAAATGGCATCCCCCTATCCAACCGCAGGTAGACATGCGGGATGATAGTTAGGGATAAAGCTGATTGAAGGAGAACACCAGAGACGCCGTTCCCACGGCTTCGAAGTAACGCCAAAATAATACCGAGCCTGGGGGGGTGGGAAGGAATCCGGGTTTAGTGGGTTTGCGAGTCTCACACTAGTCACGCAGGCTGCTAGTGGCGCATGTGCATCATGCATTCCCGAAACCTCCCAGATCAAATTCATTCGAAGTTCTCGATGGGTGTCTGCCACGGCGGGCTCACTTCTTGCAGGCTCTAGACGATCAGCCAAAAATTAACGTTAACTTATTTTTGTTCTGCAAGGTTTCAGGACTGAATGATGTACAGGCGTCGCTAACAGTCTTTTTTTTAGATTTCCCGTACAGCAATTTCCCGTGTACGGTTTTTCATGTCATGGCTAATTTTATACACTCTTGTATTTACCTTGTCTAAATTGGAAACCATGCAAACCAATTTAAGAGTGGTTGGTCTGGGTCTCGAACCCAGTCCTTCCGGATACAAGGCAAAGGCTTTGCCACTAAGCCATCTTGCTCGGTAAGTCTGCATGATTCGTGTGGGGCTTACAAACTTACGTTGGACATTACTTCAAATCGTAACCTAATTTCGAAAAAACATAAAGATGTTTCGTATTGCACTCTTTGTATTAGAGTTGTTAGCCACCCTGTATAGAGTACCTAACCTACGAATTTGAAAAAAATATTCTTTCGGGTGAGTATGTATCGCATCGCGTTTTCCGTACTAGATTAATGAGTCCCAGTGTATACCGTGCCTACTGATATACAAACGTATCTCAAACAAAACCTACGCATTGTAATTAACCATCCGTTTACACTTATGTAATTGACTGAAATTAACCATATACTTAGACCTAGTTAATTCACTGATAACAAACCTAACTTAATCTATGCTTTATACTTAACTATACCTTTAGAAAAACTTAAGCGTTGTACTTGACCATACGTTTAGACATATTTAAGCATTGTTCTTGACCATACGCTTAAACCTGTTTAAATGGTAGTTCTCGAAATTGACAACGCTGTTTTTCAATGTTTAACGTTTTTTCAAAGTTTATTATCACAGAACACACAACGTATCTTTCTGTCGTTGCAAACTAGGAACACGGTATGGTTTAATATGTACAGATGTTTGGCCTACTATCGGATCAGGCCTAAATAATTTATTTGTACAAGTAAAATGCGCCATTCGGGTAAGGGCCGCCACACAGCTTCAATTAGCTTCAGAAGATGATGAGATCGAGATGCTGTCACAGTCTTCGTCTGGTCCAATGTCTTCAATCTCGATGGGTGTTCGCTTAATCAGGATCAAAATGTTGCCTGGCTGTCTTGAACTGTCGGAATGATTCTGCTGGACTTCTTCGTTTTTGTTCCGGCTTTCTTGGCCGTCCTTGGCTTCATTGGAAACATCATCGACCTCCAGTCGGCCAGGTTGACTCTTCTGGCTATGTCCGTCTTCTCCATTAAGTCCTGTTGAAGACTGAGTTTCCGCAGTGTCGCAGGAAATCATCGGAGTAGTTTCACCTTGCGGTAGCGCAAGCACGGGCGCTTTAAGATGAAGTCGTCCACTGCGGAAGTCTACTGAGCCTTCGAGTTTAGTCAGGTCGATGGAATCGTCAAGTGTCTGAGAGTACTCCCATTCAGAGAAGACACGGCAGTTCGCTGGTCCCTTGCTACATCTGGTCTTGACAGTGATCGTACGGCTCGCCTCATCAAGCTCCACTTTCAGATCATCCGACTTCTTCAGCTGGCGGGGAAGAAGCATTTCCGCCTGTGCTTCGCCCTTGTCATCGATACTCCAGCGAAGTTGTCCCAACTCTCCAGTAGGAATGATTCTCTGACATTTGCGCACTCTCTGTTGGCCATCAACCATTTCCCTTGCCAATCTTTCGAACTCGCTCATGTCTTTCCACACGTCCTCGATTCCTCGGTTCGAGTAGAAGAACGAAGGCGTAACCTGGCCGAGGAGATTATCCATTGTGCGTTCTATCGGCCAAATCATTGCTTCGTCGTAGGGCTTGCGGTGGGCGCCACAAGTTGATTCCCAAGGAAACGTTGAACGCAGACGACGACAGCGACGGTGGTTGGAGTCCCACATAGGTCCACAGGAGGACAACTCCGCTTTCCACGGCTGTAGAGCAAGCAGCATTCTGGCTGTTTTTGTTTAGTTCGGTACACGGTTAAGGCTGATAGACACGACTTCTTTGTTTTCACGTTTACTTTGTTTTGACAGCGCCAACGTCAACGCACGTATCTACCTTGTTCGGCAATTCTTGGTGGTCGACTACGCGCGCAGTCGGCTTTTATAGCGTCGGTGGCGCCATCTAGCAGCTACAGGAGCAAGCGAGACGCTTCGCCATCCAGCTGGACCATTCGAGATGTCTCTGGCGTTGTGTAGATGGCTCCAGTAAGCCAATAGAAGCCTAGCTACGGCGGCGACTACCCTCCCCAAACACTTTCCCGCTCATACCGAAATGAGTGTGAATGCGAACACGATATAAAACAATGTCGCTCATTGAGCACAAATTAGATGATCGAGTCAGATTAGACGAAAATGGCAAACGTTTTGAATTGAAATAAATTTGAATTGCATTTGTTTATTCACATTTCTTCTAAGATAATTGCATACGTTAATTTCGAGTTCCATTAAGCACATAGCTTGTTCGGAGTCTCTTTTATGAGATAATAATGTATAATTTATATTCGCCATTTTCATCTATTTACAATATGTTGCAACATGGTTTGTATTTTATATATCACTTTTAACCAGATACCAGAGTTTTAGGATGATGGTCTCTGAGATCGCATTTGAATTTGAGCGGAGACTTTGTCTGCCTCACGGAGACCGATGCTTTGTTCCAGTAGGAGACTCCAATGTTTCTAATGATAGCTTTTGTTGGAGCTGGCATGTGACAGAGTACGCAAGTTAGATTATGTTATCCCTTGTAGATATGGGTATTGCTGATGTCGCCAAACCATATAAGTTTCGATGCACTCGATGGAGTATCCGCTTAATTTCAACTACTTAGTAGTAGAGTATACTATAACTTTTTGCAACAGCAGAATGTGTATATTTTGCGGTTGCATTGGTTTGCACTTTTTTTATATTTAGATTGTAAGTAATGCGTAAAGTATAGTGCGCATAAATGTACACAATAGTTATCTCAGTTGCTGTATACAAATTAAAATCCTTTAAATTATATACGTGTAGTTGTATTGACCTTTATGGGTATGTTTGTATATATATATAAGAGGTTTATATCTGTGTGGCTTTGCCTTTTGCTGGCTATGTCCAGTCAAAATTTGCCTTTACTTTTTGCAATGGCAACACATACATATTAGTTATTACAGTTGCTGTATACAAATCCAATCTTTTTAAAGTATATACGTGTAGTTTCATCAGGGCTGCGGCTTGGTGTTGACCTAATCGTGCCTCACCGATGTCGTTGTGGTGATTTTGTGGACTCGTTGGCCCATGATGACCTGTCATGCGCCTTGAGTGCAGGCCGACGAGCACGTCACTCCTCTTTAAATGACACCTTTAGTCGCGCACTAATATCTGCAGGCTTTCCGTCTGTTCTAGAACCCCCGGGTCTATCCAGGAATGATGCAAAAGGCCTGACGGTCTGACTTTGACGCCCTTTGAGCGTGGCCGCGTGCTAGTTTGGGACGCAACTGTAACCGACTCATTAGCCCCTTCGATGGTCGGTGCAGGTGCGTACCGAGCAGGTCATGCTTTCAGGTTTGCTGAGGCTAATCAATGAAGAAAATAGTACACTGATTATCCTCACGAGTTTTTTTCCTTGGCGTTCGAGGCTATGAGAGCTACAAGCCCCCTTACGCTCAAGCTGATTCAACGCGTAGGTAGAAGCCTTAATCATTCGACGGGAGGCTCGAGATCATCCTAATTCTTGCGTCAGAGGCTGTCGCTCGACATTCAACGAGGAAATGCAGCATCTGTTCGGGGCACATTGTTGAACTGGGCTAACCCTGGATTAGAGAAACCATGATCTTACGTTTGCGCGCAGACAATTGTCCACTCCAAAGTGCTAACATAACGAGGCTAAAAATTTCTACATACGTGTATTTTTATTCACGTTATATATATATATATATGAATACGGCTGTGCGTTTTTACCTTTAACTGGTTATGTCAAAATTCGCTTTTACATTTTGCAATGACACTTAGTCTTTTGCATCGTAGTTTTTGCACGAAGCCTTTCTATTTCTCCTAGACGAAAACCTGTCACAAAATTTCAATTTACTACAGGCGCCATTTGGTACATCTTGTATACAGGGTTTTCCACAAATCGCTAGCCAGAAGATGTGGTATGGTCGTTTAGAAGAGATTTCGCCAAAGAAAAGTTATTTGATTAGCTTTTGCAAAAAATAAAGTTCTTTTATTAGCTTTAAAGAAATCGCTAATCGTATGCCGGTCTTCCTTAAAACGTTTAAATTAATTAAATTACTTTTGAGTACTCTAAATATCCCACTAAAGCTTGGACAAGTCAAAATATACCCAAACGTAAACCTTAACTTTTTTTTGTTCTGCAAGGTTTTAGGAATGCATGAGGCACATGCATCGCCAATCGCCTGCATGACTATCTCAAACAAAATATGTGCATTGTAATTGACTATTTATTTATATATTTTTAACTGATTTAAATTAACCATACGTTTAAACCAGCTGAATTGACTGATAACAAACCTAACAAACCTATCTCAGTCTATGCATTGTGATAACAAACCCAACAAACCTATCTCAGTCTATGCATTGTGATAACAAATGCACTATCTCAGTCTATGCACTGTACTTGACCATACAATTGCGTCATACGCTTAGACCTATTTATTTAATGCATTGTATTTAACCATACGGTTAACCCTATTTAAAATGTAGTACTTAAGGTAATTGACAACGCTGTTTTTCAACGTTAAATTTTCTTCATGTTTATTATTACAGAAAACGTACAACGTATCCTTCTGACGTTGCAAACTAGGAACACGGTATGGTTTCATATGTACAGCTTTGGCCTACTACCAGATCATGTAAAATAATTTATTTGTACAAGTATAATGCGCTATTCGAGTAAGGGACGCCACGCAGCTTCATAGCTTCAGAAGATGACGAGATCGAGATGCTATCACAGTCTTCGTCCGGTCCAATATCTTCAATCTCGATGGGTGTTCGTTTAATCGGGATTAAAATGTCGCCTGGCTTTCTTGAACTGTCGGAATGACTCTGCTGGACTTCTTCATTTTCGTTCCGGCTGTCTTGGCCGTCCTTGGCTTCATTGGAAACATCATCGACTTCCAATCGACCATGTTGACTCTTCTGGCTATGTCTGTCTTCTCCGTTAAGGCATGTTGAAAACTGAGTTTCCGCAGTGTCGCAGGAAATCATCGGAATAGTTTCATCTTGCTGTAGCGCAAGCACGGGCGCTTTAAGATGAAGTCGTCCACTGCGAAAGTCTACTGAGCCTTCGAGTTTAGTCAGGTCAATGGAGTCGTCAAGTGTCTGAGAGTACTCCCATTCAGAGAAGACACGGCAATTCGCTGGTCCCTTCCTAGATCTGGCCTTGACAGTGATCGTACGGCTCGCCTCATCAAGCTCCACGTTCAGATCATCCGACTTCTTCAGCTGGCGGGGAAGGACCAATTCCGCCTGTGCTTCGCCCTTGTCATCGATACTCCAGCGAAGTTGCCCCAACTCTCCAGTAGGAATGATTCTCTGACACTTGCGCGCTCTCTGTTGGCCATCAACCATTTCCCTTGCCAATCTTTCGAACTCGCTCATGTCTTTCCACACGGGCTCGATTCCTCGGTTCGAGTTGAAGAACGAAGGCGTAACCTGGCCGAGGAGATTATCCACTGCGCGCTCTATCGGCCAGATCATTGCTTCGTCGTAGGGCTTGCGGTGGGCGCCACAAGTTGATTCCCAAGGAAACGTTGAACGCAGACGGTGGTTGGAGTCCCACATAGGTCCACAGGAGGACAACTCCGCTTTCCACGGCTGTAGAGCAAGCAGCATTCTGGCTGTTTTAATTTAGTTCGGTACACGGTTAAGGCTGACAGACACGTATTTATGCTTTCACGTTAACTTTGTTTCGACAGCGCCAACGACAACGCACGTATCTCACTTATTCGGTTATTCTGAGTGGCTGACTACGCGCGCAGTCGGCTTTTATAGCGTCGGTGGCGCCATCTAGCAGCTACAGGAGCAAGCAAGACGCGTCGCCATCCAGCTGGACTATTCGAGATGTCTCTGGCATAATGTAGATG
The DNA here is from genome assembly GCA_003439945.1 of Dermanyssus gallinae. NCBI lineage: Eukaryota > Metazoa > Arthropoda > Arachnida > Mesostigmata > Dermanyssidae > Dermanyssus > Dermanyssus gallinae. Next base: position 243,591 of record QVRM01004646.1, on the reverse strand, counting down.
GCTCTAAGAAGCCAATAGAAGCCTAGCTGCGGCGGCGGCTACCCTCCCCAAGCACTCTCCTGCTCATGCTGGACTGACTGCGTGAAAGTGAAAATGGTTCACAGCAATGTCGTTCATTGAGCACAAAATAAATAAATCGAGTCAGATTAGACGAAACTGGCAAACGTTTCAAAATTGAATTAAATTTGACTTGCATTTGTTTATTGACATGTGTTATATATATATATATATATATATATATATATATATAGCAGAGTTCTAAGATAATGCTCTCTGAGATTGAGATCGCATTTGAATTGGAACACAGACTTTTTCTGCCTGAAAGACACCGGTACTTTTTCTCAGTAGAAGACCCCAATGTTTCTGATTGATGGCTTTGACTGGTCGGAGTTGGCGTGTGACGGATTACGCAAGTTAGACGTGTTATCCCTTGTAGATATGGGTGTTGCTGATGTTGCCAAACTATATAAGTTTAGATGCACTCCAAGGAGTATACGCTTAATTTCAACTACGAGAGAGTATTTTATAATTTTTGGGAACGGAAGAATAGTTATATTTTGGTAGTGCGGTTATGCGCTCGTTTTTGTAATGAAGCGACCGATAAGACGCACCTGTGTCAAGCTATAAACTTCTACAGCGTAAGTCAGATGAGTATGGACGTAGGCAAAATACATCGCCATCAGGCAGTTCTGGGGAATAATTCACCAACGAATTTAAATATTTTTTTCATCTTTAGATTTTATATAATGCGTTAAGTATAATTCGCATGAACATGCACAATAGTTATCACAGTTGCTGTATACAAATTTACATATTTTAAATTATATACGTGTAGTATTACTGATATATATATATATATATATATATATATATATATATATATATATATATATATATATATATATGTGTATGTATAGCAGAGATATAGGAACTTTGCTAGACGAGGTATGGAGAAAAAATGGCAGTGTGTTTTCATTTTCTGCTGTTTCTGTTCCTGAAGTCCTTGGTGTCCTTCTTAGTCTCAAAGCAAGCTGGAGTCGAGGCGTCATGGAAGTGCCTGCAAAAGTGCTAAAGCTGGCAGCTCCATCAATTGCAGGACCTCTAGCTGCCATTATAAATCGTTCATTTGAATCTGGGAGCTTCCCATCACGGTTGAAGGATACGGCGGTGTTTCCTTTATTTAAAAAAAAGGGTGAACGAGACCGCGCAGCCAATTATAGACCGATCTCGGTCGCTGATTATATCTCAAAGGTTATCGAGAAACTGGTGTTGGTTAGATTAGATCGATATTTAGAGTCGATCAAATTCCTTTCGCCTAACCAGTTCGGTTTTCGCAGGGGTTGGTCGACTGACCTCGCGCTGGCCCACTTATGGCAGCGGGTGTCAAATTCGATTGAGGCGAATAAGTTTTGTCTCGCAGTTTTTCTCGACGTGTCGGCTGCTTTTAACTGCCTTGATCATTCCCTTCTGTTCTAAATGCTCGCTCAGCTGGGTTGCTCCGCGCAGGCTGTTGCCTGGTTTAGATCCTATCTCTTAGGACGGAGACAGGTGCTACGAGCTGGTCAAATGGAGTCCTCCTGGCAGCAAGTTGACATGGGTACCCCTCAAGGCTCGGTTCTTAGACCTTTTATGTTTCTTATTCTTCTGAACTTCATTCTATTAAGCATCCAGGGGCAAAACCTTGGCTCAACTATTGCTTTTGCTGATGACACTACGCTACTGTTCGGAGGGAATCATCGAAATTTTAATACGGACTTGCACCATTCGCTTTTAAAGGTTGATAGCATAATTCGCATTTTTAGCTTTAGACTAGTTGTCAATGCTAGTAAAACGAATTACATAATTTTTCGTTCATCGCCAAGGCAACTGGCTTTACCTGACAACTTAATACTCAAGACACGGAACATTGAGCTATCGCATGCCGCTAAGTGCCTGGGGCTCGTTCTCCAGGAAAACATGAGGTGGCATCCTCATCTGGATTATATTGCACCTAAGTGCTATGCAGTAATAGCTGCGCTGTGTAGAATGAAAATGATTGGGGTCCCCATAGAGGGTCTACTTATGGTATACAAAGCCGTATTCTTACCAGTGCTATGCTATGGTTTTCTTCTCTGGGGTGGTGGCTACGATGGAATTCTCCGGAGAGCCAAAGTGATACAAAATGTTGCACTTAGAGCAATTTTTTCAAGGAAGTGAAGGGATTCGGTCCGTGACTTGTTTAGTCGTTTTAATCTACTTACTGTGGAAAGCATTCATACGCTAAGGATTTTAATGTTAGCATACAACATTTCGCAAGGTATTGTGCCCACGGAAATCGCATTTCCACTAATCCCTACCCTCAGCCGAACATCAACTAGGCGTACAACAACTTTTGCAGTGCCCTCTGTCTCCCTGAAGTCCAGTCAGCACTCACTTGCATGCCGTCTTCCGAAAACCTGGACGTGCATTCCCAAACACATTAGATGCCTAACAAGGAAACATTTCTTCATTCGTGAACTGAAACAGTGGCTTTTAATTTCACAGTCAGAATCTGGCTTGTAATCTAGGTAAATTCGGAATTGGGATGGTAGTGCTTTGTATAAAGGGGCACACTCTCGGCTTAGATAGTAATGTTTATGCGTGTTTTTACCAATAGTTGTGAATTCTGAAGATGCTGTACTAGTGAAGTGTACTTCGTTTGTGCGAATATTTACATGTGTGTAGCCTTACATGTTGTTCGTGTTCAATCAAACATACCAGCTGCTGTTTTGGTGTTCTTGTGATACTCAATAACCACGGCGATTGTGTAAAGTGCTTATAAAAAGCACTCCTTGGACTTTGTCGAGAGTGATTTTCTACTTCGTTGTTTGAATCATATTTTTTTGTTTTTTTTATTATTTTTATTTGCCGAGAACTTAAGCGTTGTGAAATGCAGTTCCGTAAATAAATCACGTTGAAATTGAAAATTGAATATATATATATATATATATATATATATATATATATATACAAAAGTTATCATAGTTGCTGTATACAAATTTACAAATGTTAAAGTATATACGTGTAGTAATATTGATATATATATATATATATATATATATAGTCCGGAAAAAAGACTTCTCTTCGCAACGACGAGGTGCATTTACCGACGAACCCTGCGGAATGCTAAAAGGCAACACGAGCAACAACTGGAGACTCGACTGCCTCAGAAGACCGAACAAAATCCATATTTGTGGCTCCGTAACACCTCGCAGGAGAGGTCTGCATGTCCAATTGAAAGCGTGTTTCATACATCGTTTTACTTGTCGTTCGTTGGACTTTATCAGTCCGAGACTACTAGCCGACTTGCTGTCCGCAAGCCTCGCGGAGACAGCAAGTAAGTTGGCAATATATATAGCCAAGATTGTTAACATACTACAATTTGGACAACCACCAGCGGAGCTTTTACCAGTCATTTTTGACGCCAAATGATTTGCCTTAAAAGAGAAATGCGGCTCAATCTGACCTTCAATACAGTAAGAAAAAACACTTGCTATGGATGATTAAGACTTCTCATATAGATGTCCAAATTGTCATACCACACCTGACTTAATATAAAAAGGCATACATCAGGGAACCCCCTTGCTCCACCTTTGTCTTGCGTGGCAGTTATTTTTTTCTTTTTTTGATAATTTGATACTTCACGCGGACGAAGTTGAGCTCCTAGGGTGCATCTACTTCAAGAGGGGATCTCCATACAGCCAAAAAGGTTGGGTAAACTGAGTACCGCTTCAAGAACGCCTTCCTCTAATAGGATATCATAGTGACTTTAACCTGCTGAAGTGCTCTTACTCAGCCACAATGCTGACTAATATTCTGAGGTGTATCGACCTTACTGACAAAACGGACGAGCCACGGCGTTTCAATGACCATACACCCGATACGATAACCAACCTGCTTAACATCGAACTGAATACAGCTAAACGACAGAATGTTTTGCCAGTAGCCAGGGGGACTTGGCTTACCAGACCCCGCAATGCTAGCACTCCGTGCGACAGTTGCCTCCACACAGCAGGTTTCCAGCAGGGTCTGCGACCTCCTTGACTAACCCGGTCAGGTCGAATTCACCTACATGCGAGATTAAGTCGCGAGCAGCTTGGTTGAGGTTCTTGGAACTTCACTAAAAGACATAACATCTCAGCGTGAATGGTCGCCGTGCTAGCCGATCAACGTGCCCGTTTATTTAATATTTCAAGCCAACAATGACTCTACTAGGGCTCGGCTTAGGGCAACCTCTGCAAAACGTGCAAGCGATTGGCTACACGCCCTACCTAGTGCATCATTAGGAACCTTAATGAATAATGCCACTACAAGAATATGCGTTGATCTCTGATTCGGTACACCGCTTATTCAACCCCACATATGCCGGTGCGGAAAGCCGGTAGGCATCAGAGCCCACCACGCTCTATCACGCCCTCAGTGAAGGCCGTCAATTACGCGATTAACGACACACTAGCAAGGATTCTGAGACGGCAGGCTACACAAGCATCTTGGAGCCCACTGGACTAACCAGGAATGACGCCAAGCGTCCCGACGGAATGACCCTCATCCCTTTTAAACGGGGCCGGACCCTTGTAGCGGACGTCGCCATAACCGACTCACTTTCTGACCCTCAGTGGTCTGTTTCGGTTCACTTAGAGCTGGTTACGCCGCGACTCTAGCAGAGAACAACAAAAGGAACGAATACGCCAAACTGAATGGAGTCCATAACTCTAGCCCAATAACCTTTGAGACCTTAGAACCACTGGGCCCCCTGACTGAGAGCCTGTTTACTAAGTTGGGCGAAAGTTTAAAAATAACTACAGGGACAAGAGAGCCGCACAATTCTTACGCCAGAGACTTTCCATTGACGTCCAGCAGAGGGCAACGCAATTTCAATTCGAGGATCGCTTTCTGAATCGCGCAGACCAGGATTATTCTAGGCTAAAGGTAAACTCGTTCGCTTAGACAAATTATAATATAAATTGATGAACAAACTGAACTGTTATCATATAGTAAATTATTTGTTTTCTGTAAATTACATTAAGTATATGAAACCTAGCGGGCATATATGGTGACTATTACGTGTTCGTTCCGCATATATATTTATATATATATATATATATATATATATATATATCGCACGATTATTTAACTCCTAAAAAGATGTACACTTTTATATCCCAGAGAACGTGGGCAGAAACGCTATCAGCCCTATATCCAGATCTTGTGTCGATCACCTGTATAAAGTGCCAGGCACAGCCACATCGCTACCCTTTGTAGATCCAAAAACAACTTTTGCCGTTTTTTTTACCTAAAAAATGCCGTTGAAACGCACTCCACCGCGTAAACGCCATGATAGTGAGGCGCCGGATTTGCCGGCATCAGTGTCAACAGATCGCCGGCCAAATGAATCCATCGCTGGAATCATGGAGACAGAGATCGCGCAACTTGCGTTGCTGGAGGACGAGAAAAGCGCTCTGCATCGAGCCCCACCGAGTATGTGCGAGTGAAAGATTGCCGTGTATCGCATGAAGATTCCCCCGATTCAAGCGCAGACGTACAGAGCCAAGCAGAAAAAGAAGTACAATGTGATAAGGAGGGTGAATCTGATGATACAGGGTTTATTACCGTGCACCGCCATAAAAGATCGCAGGCCCCAAAGGTGGTTGTGACCAGGCAAGAGGCAGTGATATTTTCTGCCGGCGGCGAAGAGCTACAGAATAATTTCAACAAGGTCTGTGACTATATTGTGGGTCAACCTCAGAAGCTACCATCCTATCTGCACTAAGATCATTAGGAGTAACCGAGGTAGCTCGAGTTAAAACCAAAAATCCGATGACCAACGTTGTATCAGCAACTGAACACGTAATCCTAACATTTACTGGCAATCACTTCCCATCGGAAATACGCTTGGGCCTAAAGAAGCATGGGGTTGTGTTATACTGCGATCCAATGCAGTGTTTTAGATGCTACAGCATGCAGCAACTCTACCACTTTGCGCCCCCGTAGAATACGTTCAACCGTCTGATAACTTTTCGAAGCGCAGCTGGTCATCTGTGGTAAATAATGGTACGAAGGTGAACAACGACGCAATGAACACTCGAGAAGTTGGACAGTCAAAGTCGAAACCTGTGGAAATAAGCGAAAAAGCGTTGCCTTCAATGGACATAGCTGCAGATCTTGTACAAGGTTTACTAGACAAGGTTGTCCCCTGTATCATCAAAGCGGTTCAAACAGCGGTAACCAGTGTATTTGAAAAGTTGTTTCCCTGTCTGCTCTGTAGGGCAACCGCAGGAGAGATAGGTGGTGACTTAAGCAAAGCCACTGGAGCTACTTCCCTTGAAAAAACCTTGCAACACTCTATTGAAGCCTCCTTGCGCGATGCACTTTGCACGCTATCATGTAATCAAGGTGTAAAGACGAGCAAGCGCGACAGGCCTCCTGGAGGCTCGTGACCGGCTTGCTCAGCAGTAACAAACGCACCAATACAAAAACAACCGCAACATACTCAAGACAAGAGATCGCTACTTAAATTCTTTCAATGGAACTGTGAAGGCATTAAATCAAGTTACCCACTTCTCCCTTTAGCTGAACAGTATGACGTGTTGGTCCTTACTGGGCCACCAAACCTACAGTCGTTCCAAGTTGGTGTATAGCGGAATGCCTGGGTGTACAAACAGAGGGACCGGGCAGAACAAGTGGGGGAGTTGCAGTGTTGTTTAACAGCAAGCTCGCTGGCGCAAAAACATGCTACAAAGAGGATAACTGCGGGAACCGCCATTAACGTCATTGCAATATATTCAAGTCCTTCAAAAGCGATTTCAACACTGCTGGAGAAAATAGTACTATGCCTTGACACGGTGGACTTACACAAAGTGACTGTAGTATGCGGTGATCTCAACTGTCGGCTTGACAAACCAAGATGTATAAGAACGGTATCACTACTCAACGCCTTGGCATATCGCAGTATGTGGGTTATATCTACAGCTGAAGATTCGACATTCGTCGCGCCTCACGGACAATCTACGATTGACATTTTTGCCACAAATGCTAACCCATGTAATGTCAAGTACAGGGGGGTGCAGGAGAAGACTCTGGCGTTCGGTGCAAGGTAGCACCTACCCGTCGCAATGGAAATATCAATTGAACCTCAATCTACAGATCACAAGCGGCTTTGTCTAAGTCGCAATCTGAATCTCAGCCTTTTGACGGTTACCTCGCGAAACATTTTCCCAGTGCCAACCGTGATCAACGTGGAATCCTATGCCACCAGCATTCGAAGTGCCATTACTGGTAGCGCTCGGCTAAAGCAACAAACGGAAAGCAAGCAAACAAACAGAAAGCAAGCTCCATGGTACAATCAGGAGTGCGCTTCTTGCAAACATTATATAATTCAAGCATACATTTTAGCAAAAATCCGCCCGGAGATGACTTATTTTTATACTAGATTAAGTCGTGACTATAAAAGAGTTGTAAAAAACGCCATACAAGAATATGAATAACGAAAACAATACAAGCTGCTCCTAGAAGCGCAACAACGACCTCATAAGTGGCTGCAGACAGACAGGCGCGTTACTGCGTGTCCTATCCCACATGATATACTAATGTGTAATGCGTTCCGACCTGCGCTCCTGTGATAATATCAGTGTGGGACGAGCGCGTCACTGACGCCCGTCAAGCCCTGTCGCGGCCTTTTAGCAATTCTGAAGTTATTGACTCAATAATGAAAGCACCGTCCGGGAAGGCCCCGGAGCTCGATTTTGTCACAAATGAGCATCTCAAGCAAGCGATTCACCTTGCGCCTTGTTTTACCAGACTTTTTAACGAGGTGATGAAAACTGTCTAACTACCCTCGGAATGGAAAACCAGTCTTCTTAGCATTATCCCTAAAGGAAAAGGAAATCCGTTGGCACCGTCGTCTTACCGAGGTATCGCAACGAAGAGCGCAATCTACAAACTTCTATCGGCTATCCTAGCCCGTCGATTAGAAAATTTTCTTGAGATTAACAGAAAGCTGCCGGAGCAACAACATGGCTTCAGAAGGGGCCGGTCAACAATGACAGCATGTGCTGTACTTCTAAATTCGATACAACGGGCACTTTGAACTAAAGGGGCTTATCTATTTGCTGTAATTGTAGATTTTGAAACGGCCTGTGATACGGCCGCACGAACAATTATACTTGACAAGCTGGCTTTTGCGGGATCTCATTGAATATATTGGAGCTCATTAAAGGTATTTTACAGGAAGAACAAGTTATAATAGATGACGCAGGCGCTAAACACATGGCGATCTTACAGACCACCGGTGTTGCCCAAGGTGATAATCTTAGCCCCCTGCTGTTTTCGGTGCTGGTGAGAGACCTTCCTGAAGAGATACAGAGTCGGCACTTGCAGGTAGACGTCCTTATGTATGCAGACGACTTGGTGCTATATTCTCGCAGTCGATTTCATTTGCAATAATCCCTTGCGACCTTGCAGCATTACGTTCATCGAAACCAGTTAGAAATAAATTTAGATAAAACAAAGGCAATTAAGTTTAGACGTGGAGGGAAATTGGCTGGAATCGACGAACTACGGTTAGGTTCAAAATCTATAGAATCTGTCTCGAACTTCTCATACCTAGGGGTTATGTTCTCGTCTCGAGGTACGAACTTCTCGAGGCACATTGACGAACGAATTCGGAAAGGACTACAGTCCTTTCATAGTATCCGAGACCCTCAGAAACTATCAATGGACGTTGCCGTTCATCTCTTTAACCTGAAGATTGCGCCTACTGCTTCTTACGGTATACAGGTGATATGGCCGCATCTGACGAAGTTAAACTTTAAGGCGCTTGACCAAATCAAGGCCGCTTTTCTGAAAAAGGCGCTAAGAGTCCACCGCACTAGTCTCAACAGATTAGTCTATTTACTGGCGTCGACTCCGCTATTTGTTAAGAATTTACAATAAAATCCACGTGTTACCGAAAACGGCAGCTTTCAACGAGTACATGTCTGAATGGGAGAATAAGATGGCAGACCCGCTCTTTTATGAAACCCAGGCAATGACGTGTACTTCATGGAAGCGCTGCAACTATGAGAATAGGCACCTAATTGCACGATTTGCTGTACATGGCTTCCACATGAAGATCTGTATTCAAGAGAAGTTCCATGAAATTTCCTCGTTATGCTTGTGCAAACTTTTCGGGAGACAGTGTGACTTATATCACCTTCAACGATGCGATAGAACAGTTCCGTTAACTCGACTTTAGAACCGTGATGAATATATGCATATGTGAATGTGTGTTTTCTCTGTACGCGCAATATTGTAAACCAACCATCGGTTAATAAAGCTATTATGTATGTATAATAACAACTTTTGCCAGAAAATCTCACCAGGACGTAGGTTCCCGGTAGCTAATTTTAGATATGCATGTACCTTACTAATAACTTGCTTGGTTAAATCGCCTAGCCTTTAATGTCTTGAAGGCAAAAGGACAAGAGTCCATACAATCCCTGAGAAATGCTTACTATATATATATATATATACATATATATATACATATATATACATATATATATATATATATATATACGAGGTGTGTTCAAAAAGTATCGCGACTTTTGAATTTTCGCGGGTTACGTATATTCGAATTTCGATTTTTTGTGGCGTTATGTTGGTACTCATGTCTCTCACTTATGCCGACAAGCTCGGCCATTTTGAATGTTCACTTAATTGTTGACAGCTGCTTTGCTTGCACGTGTTTTAGATCGTCTTCGATTTTTACCTATTCAAAAAATGGATCAAAGAACCTGTATCAAATTTTGTGTGAAAAACGAAATTAAGTGCGCGGATGCATTCCGAATGTTGACTGTGGCATACGGAGAAGCTACCTTGGACCGAAGCAACGTTTATCGGTGGTACAAAATGTTCTCAGAAGGTCGAGAAGATGTGAACGACGAAGAGCGTGCCGGACGCCCGAGCACTTCAACAACAGACGAAAAAATTAATGAAGTGGAGAAAATGATATTGGCCAATCGTCGAATCACCGTTAGAGAAGTTGCTGAGGACCTAAACATATCGATTGGCTCGTGCCATTCGATTTTTATCAATGATTTGAGCATGAGACGGGTCGCCGCGAAATTCGTACCAAAATTGCTCAATTGCGACCAAAAACAGCATCGCATGAACATTGCTAATGAGATGTTGGACTCTGTCCGCGACGACCCAAATTTGCTCCAGAGGGTCATAACTGGTGACGAATCGTGGGTTTATGGTTATGACGTGGAAACCAAAGCTCAATCATCTCAATGGAAGCTGCCGCTCGAACCAAGACCGAAAAAAGCGCGCCAAGTTCGGTCGAATGTGAAAGTTTTGCTGACAGTTTTCTTCGATTGCAGGGGCGTGGTGCATCATGAGTTCTTGCCACAGGGTAGAACGGTCAATAAGGAATATTACCTGCAAGTTATGCGCAATTTGCGCGAAGCAATCCGCCAGAAACGCCCGGATTTGTGGAAGAACAAAAATTGGCTTTTGCACCACGATAACGCCCCTGCTCACACATCGTTGCTTGTGCGCAAGTTTTTGGCCAAAAACAACACACTAATGATGCCGCAGCCACCGTATTCCCCCGATCTGGCCCCCTGTGACTTTTTCTTGTTCCCTAAACTGAAGAGGCCCATGAAAGGACGACGTTACGCTACGCTTGACGAGATAAAGACGGCATCGAAGGAGGAGCTGAACAAGATAAAAAAAAATGGTTTTTTGAAGAGCTTCGAAGATTGGAAAAACCGTTGGCACAAGTGTATAATATCTCATGGGGATTACTTTGAAGGGGACAAAATAGATATTCATGAATAAATGAATAATTTTTGAAAAAACACAAAAGTCGCGATACTTTTTGAACACGCCTCGTATGTATATATATATATATATATATATATATCGAGCAAGCAAGTCCTGGGTTTCCATCGGTCAGCCCGCAACCGACTTGTCTCTCTCCTCACGGACAGCCCCCTATTCGTCGAGGAGCTAAGACGACGTTTCGACTTGAGTTTTTCCAATTACGTTAACGTCCTCAAAACGTAGGAGTGCAAGTTTGCTGAAATCGATGCGGAGTTCTTTAGCACAATAGCAATGCAAAACCAGACATGAAAAGGGCCGAACCGATCTAACCGTCATGTGGTGACTAGGTTCGCCGTGCATGGTTTTCACCACGTGGTGTGCGCGACTCCCAGGTTCCACGATCCCTTGGACTCTTGTATGTGTCAACGTTGTAAACTACCTTGCGGTAGATACCATGCTACCTCCTGTACCCTAGTCCCGTCTCTAGCTAGTCTGATTAACCAAGCTCGCGTCATAGCTTCATAGCTTTTACATATATATTATTTTATAAGTCTAAATGTGTGTATGTATGCATATGCATATCTTTTAACTGTACACATAAGACAACATGTGTGATAATAAATCTGACGTATATATATACAGGTAGTTCTACAAGTTCTTAAAATGAAAACCAAGAATTTTCCAAATCTTGTTTTTAATTTTTTCTTATTCGATATACTCCCCGAGAAGCGCAATACACGTTTCCCACCGATATTTCAGAGCATTTATACCTCTTGAGTAAAATTCTGCGTCTTTAGACTAAAAATAGGCATTTGACAGCAGTTGTAACCTCTTCATTGCTGGAAAAACGCTTTCCACCGAGACGATTCTTCAAATGTTGAAGAGGAACTAATCAGAGGGGGCCAGGTCTGGAGAATAGGAAGGTTGTTCAATAAGTTCGAACCTCAGTTGGGCCAGTTTTGCCGATGCTTGCCGCGACTTGTGTGCATGAGCATTGCCCTGGTGAAACAGGACAACCTTATTCTGCAAAGCGGACCGTTTCACGATGAGTTCTTGCTTCAGGCAGTCCAACAGTCTTGCATAATATTCTCCTGAGATCGTTTTACCGCTCTCAAGGTAGTCGACCAGACTTATTCCACGTTGGTCCCAAAAAACCGTAGCCATCTTTCCGGCCGATGCCGTTGTCCGCACCCTCTTCGGAGGTTCTTCACCAGGTGCACACCATTGGCGAGATGCTTCTTGGGTCTCGGGAGTGTAGTGATGGACCCAGCTTTCATCGACGGTCACGAATCTGCGCCAAAAATCCGACGGATTTTTCGACATCTTGGCTAAATTTTGTTGTGAAGCGGAAACACGCGCGTCTGTTTGGCCTTGGTTGAGCAAATGCGGCACTCATTTTGCTCTGAGTTTTTTCATCTTCAAGTTCTTGTGCAGGATGAAATGCACACTACCCAAACTGATCCCCAAGGCCTCCGATATCTCCTTAATGTTCACTCGCTTATCTGCGGCAACGATTTTCCGCACTTTTTCCACGTTTTCCTCATCAGTTGCCGTTTTTGGGCGTCCTGAACGTAGTTCATCCTCGGTGCTCCTGCGACCTCTTTTTAACTCATTAATCCAGTTGGAAACAGTGGCAAAATATGGCGCAGAGTCACCGTACACCTCGTCTAACTCAGTTTTCACTTGGGTCGCATTCCAACTTTTGAAATAAAAACGCTTGATAACCACTCGAAACTCTTTTTTCTCAATTTTTTAAAATCACGCCGATACGTTGCACGGGAAAAGCGATCAAACGAAATCGCAACGGCCAATCACCATAATATTTTGACTGCTAGCAATCGAAAAGTTGCCGTTTCCAATAGCGGTGAAAGCGCGAAAAAATTCGAATTCTGAAAAGCTCATTTTAAGAACTTGTAGAACTACCTGCATATATATATGAAAATGAAAAGCGGGAAAGGAGCGGAGTAGAATGGGTATACGATAATTCAAGAGCAAGTGGGGTATTGGCAGATGCCAGGGCAGGGATATTGGGTACAAAAATACAAAGAGCTAAATATAGGGAGGGGCAAAGTGCAGAATGTCGAGCGTGTGGACTAGAGAATGAATCAATCGAGCATATTATTAAAGAATGTATAGCCTTAGGGGGGAGCAGAGATATAGAGTTGTCGGAGGCTCTAGCTCTAGGACCAAATGTTAGAAAGGACCTGGTCAATATTACAAATAATAGGTTGTCCCAATGGAAAGCAAATACTCAGTAGGTATTGAAGTAAACATGGCTTATATGGATGCGTAGGTAACATATATACTGCCGTTTCCAAGCGCCCCTGATATAAAAAAGTGACATGTGTATTTAGGTATATATGCCAAGCAAATATTAAATCAATCATATATATATATATATATATATATATAATTGAAGACAATCCCGCGTGTGACCCTTGAGCTAGTCAACACTTGTGCAAACCCCGACAAAAGCATACAGTGGTTAAGATTGTTAAATACGCTATCAATGTTACATGTTATGTGCTTTTTCTGCATATGAACGCACACAAAACTACGTCTTCTCTAGTTTAAACGCCCAATAATAAAAGAATTACTTGACGGCAGCGCCAGCAAGACGTTATCTGTTGGTAATGACCGTTTAGGGTTAAAAGATGTCAAACGAACTTAGTTTATTCCGCGCCCGCAGCGTAGCATTGTTCTATGGGTCGTTCACAGTCCCCGAACCCGATCAAGAAGCTCAGTCGCTTCGAACTAGTAATCGAAGAAGCCGCTTTTAAAGAGTACATAATTGTAGCAGTTGAATGAAAATCTGTCTGTCGGAAGGAATGCATAAGGCACATGCCTCGTAAAAACCTGCATGACTCACAAATTTACGTTGGGTATTACTTCGAATCGTAACCTACAAATTGGAAAAAATCAGATGTTTAGCATCGGATTTCCTGTACTAGATTCCTAAGTCACCTTGTATTCCGTATCTACCTACGGATTCGAAAAAAATGCCTTCGGGTGAGGATGTGTCGCATTGCATTTCTCGCACTTATGAGTCAGCTTGTATATCGTGCGCATTGATAACAAACATATCTTGAACAACATCTATGCATTGTAATTGACTAACGTTTAGATATATTTAACTGACTTTAATTGACAATACGTTTAGACCTGTTGAATTGTTTGGTAAGAAACCTATCTCAGTATATGCATTGCACTTGACCATACTATTGGGGTCATACGTTTTTGAATTGTCTGATAAGAAACCTATCTCAGTACATGCATTGCACTTGACCATACTATTGGGTCATACGTTTAGATCTAGTTATTTTAAGCATTCATTTTGACCATACGGTTAGACCTATAAATTTTAGTACTTAAGGTAATTGACAACACTTTTTCAACGTTTCATTTTTTTCAATGTTTATTATCACAGAAAACGTACAATGTATCTTGCTGACGACGTAAACTAAGAACACGGTATGGTTTCATATGTACAGATTTGGCCTTGGTTTCATATGTACAGATTTGGCTTTGGTTTCATATGTACAGATTTGGTCTACTATCAGATCGGGCTTAACTAATTTATTTGTACAAGTATAATGCGTCATTCGAGTAAGGGCCACCACACAACTTCAATTAGCTTCAGAAGATGACGAGATGGAGATGCTGTCACAGTCTTCGTCCGGTCCAATGTCTTCAATCTCGATGGGTGTTTGCTTAATCGGGATTAAAATGTTGCCTGGCTTTCTTGAACTGTCGGAATGACTCTGCCGGACTTCTTCGTTTTTATTCCGGCCGTCCTTGGCTTCACCTTGGCGTACTTGACCGTCCTTGGCTTCATTGGAAACATCATCGACCTTCAGTCGGCCAGGTTGACTCTTCTGGCTATGTCCTTCTTCTCCATTAAGGCATGTGGAAGACTGAGTTTCCGCAGTGTCGCAGGAAATCATCGAACTAGTTTCACCTTGCGGTAGCGCAAGCACGGGCGCTTTAAGATGAAGTCGTCCACTGCAGAAGTCTACTGAGCCTTCGAGTTGAGTCAGGTCGATGGAATCGTCAAGTGTCTGAGAGTACTTCCAATCAGAGAAGACACGGCAGTTCGCTGGTCCCTTGCTAGATCTGGCCTTGACAGTGATCGTACGGCTCGCCTCATCAAGCTCCACGTTCAGATCATCCGACTTCTTCAGCTGGCGGGGAAGAAGCATTTCCGCCTGTGCTTCGCCCTTGTCATCGATACTCCAGCGAAGTTGTCCCAACTCTCCAGTAGGAATGATTCTCTGACATATGCGCGCTCTCTGTTGGCCATCAACCATTTCCCTTGCCAATCTTTCGAACTCGCTCATGTCTTTCCACACGGGCTCGATTCCTCGGTTCGAATAGAAGAACGAAGGCGTAACCTGGCCGAGGAGATTATCCATTGTGCGTTCTATCGGCCAGATCATTGCTTCGTCGTAGGGCTTGCGGTGGGCGCCACAAGTTGATTCCCAAGGAAACGTTGAACGCAGACGACGACAGCGACGGTGGTTGGAGTCCCACATAGGTCCACAGGAGGACAACTCCGCTTTCCACGGCTGTAGAGCAAGCAGCATTCTGGCTGTTTTTGTTTAGTTCGGTACACGGTTAAGGCGGATAGACACGACTCTTTGTTTTCACGTTTACTTTGGTTTGACAGCGCCAACGTCAACGCACGTATCTACCTTGTTCGGCAATTCTTGGTGGTCGACTACGCGCGCAGTCGGCTTTTATAGCGTCGGTGGCGCCATCTAGCAGCTACAGGAGTAAGCGAGACGCTTCGCCATCCAGCTGGACTATTCGAGATGTCCCTGGCGTTGTGTAAATGGCCCTAAGAAGCCAATAGAAGCCTAGCTGCGGCGGCGGCTACCCTCCCCAAGCACTCTCCCGCTCATACCGGAATCACTGTGTGAATGCGAAAATGGTTTACAGCAATGTCGTTCATTGAGCACAAATTAAATAAATAGAATCAGATTAGACGAAAATGGCAAACGTTTTAGAATTGAATTAACTTTGACTTGCATTTGTTTATTAACATTTTATATAAGATAATTGCATACGTTAATTTCGAGCTTTATTAAGCACATAGCTTATTCGGAGTTCCTTTTATAAGATAATAATGTATGATTTATATTTGCAATTTTTACCTATTTACAATATGTTGCAACATAGTTTGTATTTTTATATTACTTTTAACCAGATACCAGAGTTTTAAGACAATGCTCTCTGAAATGCATTTGAATTTGAACAGAGACATTGTCTGCCTGACGAAGACCGGTACTTTGTTCCAGTGGGGGTCCCAAATTAATTAAAGAAGACCTTAAGCGACTCTCAGATTGGTTTAGAGCCAATGGCTTGTCCGTGAATTGGTCGAAGACCGGTGTCATCCAGTTCTTATCGCCTAGAGGTGTCCTAAGAACCATGAGACATTTAAATGCGGAAACCACACTCGTTGTAGGGAGCATCGCTGCCCTGTTCAAGAGCCGTAATATTCTGCCCCGTGACTGTCTACTTGCCATGTACTACGCCTACGTGCATAGTTATCTGACCTACGCAGTTGAAATAGTTGGAATGACTTATATGTGTTTTTATGTCCGTTACATCGCCTGCAAAAACGAGCCTTGCGCGTAATATTGAGATATCCACCATGATAATCCATGCGTTATAAATACGTGGAGATGTCGATTCTGCCTTACCCTCTGCAAATAGAGATGCCTGTCGTAACGAGTCGCCCATTCGACATCCACCATGAACACAAGGGGATCACACACAACTTCTCATCTTGTCTGCAGCTTCATGTAACCAATCTCGTTTCTCAATATCAAATCTCGGTGCCACATATTGAAAACAAGCTCCCCCCAGATGTGCGCGCAACCTCTTCTTTGACAATATTCAAACGAAGCGCTAAGCAATACTATTTAGGCATCTTACTCTAATATAAGCCGAACACGATATTAATCATAATGACAATACATAAAATTATAAAAAAACATGCAATATAAACACATCATACTAGCCTTTGATGGCTTTGAGGAGCTGTGAACCTCTGTACAAATGTAAACCACTCATGAGAATAATAAAACCTATCTATCTAATGTTTGCGATTCATAGCCCTGGGTTCGAGACCCAGACCGGCCACTCCTAAATTAGTTTTCATGGTTGCCAATTTAAACAAGGTGAATGCCGAAGTGGATTAAAAATAGACCATGATAAAAACGGGCCACCCGATAGAAATCAAAAACAAGGGGGACTTTGGGGTCATGCTAGACACTGGACTGACCGGAGCGGTACACGTGAAGTACGTGGCCGAAAAGGCCCAAAGGGTCTCTCTGAACCTAGGGTCATGCCTAGGGTCGGTGGAGTGGCTGAAGTGAAAAGAAGGCTCCTGGCCTCGGCGGCCGAATCAATGGCGCTATACGCAGCCCCGGTCTGGGGGGACATGGCAATGCGGACGGCGAAAAATAGGGGGCACTAAGGTCGACCCAACGAACGCTGGCAATCAGGTTAAGCCGGGCGTATCGAACAGTCTCGACTGAAGCTCCCCTGGTCCTAGTCAAGATGCTACCATGGGACCTCCTAATGGCTGAACGAAGTAAAATGTATCTAGACGAAGGTCTGGATCTCACCAGGGCCAGGAGTGCCACCGTATCGGCCTGGCATGAGGAGTGGGCGCAGGTAAGACTCAATGTGACCACAGGGAGCTGGACCAAGAGTCTGATACCGGACCTCAGGGTATTGTATGACCGCCGGCACGGGGAGCTTTCCTACTGGACGACTCAGGTTCTGACCGGACACGGCCAGTTCCAGAGCTACATGTCAAGGCTCAAGAAGGCCATCAGCGATATCTGCGTATTGTGCGACTCTGGAGAGACGGACAACGTGGAGCATACTGTTCTGCAGTGTGATGCTCTCAGGGAAGCACAGGTCGCAGCACCAACCGCTGTGAGAGGCCGACCCATCAAGGAGGTAGTCGCCCATATGATGACTTCGGCGGAGTCATGGAAGAAGGCGACAAACTTGTTCGACGCCGTTTTGACACTCAAGACAGCCAAGGAAACGACCAGGCGGGAGAGGTTTGAGCGGATTTCTCGGGAGAGTGGTCGTGCCGAGGAGCCGAGGAGGGGGTGGGGATGGGGAGCAGCCAGGCCCTCATGGTCTTGACTCACCCTCACATGACGGATTACAAAATGGCATCCCCCTATCCAACCGCAGGTAGACATGCGGGATGATAGTTAGGGATAGAGCTGATTGAAGGAGAACGCCAGAGACGCCGTTCCCACGGCTTCGAAGTAACGCCAAAATAATACCGAGCCTGGGGGGGTGGGGAGGAATCCGGGTTTAGTGGGTTTGCGAGTCTCACACTAGTCACGCAGGCTGCTAGTGGCGCATGTGCATCATGCATTCCCGAAACCTCCCAGATCGAATTCATTCGAAGTTCTCGATGGGTGTCTGCCACGGCGGGCTCACTTCTTGCAGGCTCTAGACGATCAGCCAAAAATTAACGTTAACTTATTTTTGTTCTGCAAGGTTTCAGGACTGAATGATGTACGGGCGTCGCTAACAGTCTTTTTTTTAGATTTCCCGTAAGGCAATTTCCCGTGTACGGTTTTTCATGTCATGGCTAATTGTTATCCACTCTTGTATTTACCTTGTCTAAATTGGAAACCATGCAAATCAATTTAAGAGTGGTTGGTCTGGGTCTCGAACCCAGTCCTTCCGGATACAAGGCAAAGGCTTTGCCACTAAGCCATCTTGCTCGGTAAGTCTGCATGATTCGTGTGGGGCTTACAAACTTACGTTGGACATTACTTCAAATCGTTACCTAATTTCGAACAAACATAAAGATGTTTCGTATTGCACTCTTTGTATTAGAGTTGTTAGCCACCCTGTATAGAGTACCTAACCTACGAATTTGAAAAAAATATTCTTTCGGGTGAGTATGTATCGCATCGCGTTTTCCGTACTAGATTAATGAGTCCCAGTGTATACCGTGCCTACTGATATACAAACGTATCTCAAACAAAACCTACGCATTGTAATTAACCATCCGTTTACACTTATGTAATTGACTGAAATTAACCATATACTTAGACCTAGTTAATTCACTGATAACAAACCTAACTTAATCTATGCTTTATACTTAACTATACCTTTAGAAAAACTTAAGCATTGTACTTGACCATACGTTTAGACATATTTAAGCATTGTTCTTGACCATACGCTTAGACCTGTTTAAATGGTAGTTCTCGAAATTGACAACGCTGTTTTTCAATGTTTAACGTTTTTTCAAAGTTTATTATCACAGAACACACAACGTATCTTTCTGTCGTTGCAAACTAGGAACACGGTATGGTTTAATATGTACAGATGTTTGGCCTACTATCGGATCAGGCCTAAATAATTTATTTGTACAAGTAAAATGCGCCATTCGGGTAAGGGCCGCCACACAGCTTCAATTAGCTTCAGAAGATGATGAGATCGAGATGCTGTCACAGTCTTCGTCTGGTCCAATATCTTCAATCTCGATGGGTGTTCGCTTAATCGGGATCAAAATGTTGCCTGGCTTTCTTGAACTGTCGGAATGATTCTGCTGAACTTCTTCGTTTTTGTTCCGGCTTTCTTGGCCGTCCTTGGCTTCATTGGAAACATCATCGACCTCCAGTCGGCCAGGTTGACTCTTCTGGCTATGTCCGTCTTCTCCATTAAGTCCTGTTGAAGACTGAGTTTCCGCAGTGTCGCAGGAAATCATCGGAGTAGTTTCACCTTGCGGCAGCGCAAGCACGGGCGCTTTAAGATGAAGTCGCCCACTGCAGATGTCTACTGAGCCTTCGAGTTTAGTCAGGTCGATGGAGTCGTCAAGTGTCTGAGAGTACTCCCATTCAGAGAAGACACGGCAGTTCGCTGGTCCCTTACTACATCTGGTCTTGACAGTGATCGTACGGCTCGCCTCATCAAGCTCCACTTTCAGATCATCCGACTTCTTCAGCTGGCGGGGAAGAAGCATTTCCGCCTGTGCTTCGCCCTTGTCATCGATACTCCAGCGAAGTTGTCCCAACTCTCCAGTAGGAATGATTCTCTGACATATGCGCGCTCTCTGTTGGCCATCAACCATTTCCCTTGCCAATCTTTCGAACTCGCTCATGTCTTTCCACACGGGCTCGATTCCTCGGTTCGAATAGAAGAACGAAGGCGTAACCTGGCCGAGGAGATTATCCATTGTGCGTTCTATCGGCCAGATCATTGCTTCGTCGTAGGGCTTGCGGTGGGCGCCACAAGTTGATTCCCAAGGAAACGTTGAACGCAGACGACGACAGCGACGGTGGTTGGAGTCCCACATAGGTCCACAGGAGGACAACTCCGCTTTCCACGGCTGTAGAGCAAGCAGCATTCTGGCTGTTTTTGTTTAGTTCGGTACACGGTTAAGGCTGATAGACACGACTCTTTGTTTTCACGTTTACTTTGGTTTTGACAGCGCCAACGTCAACGCACGTATCTACCTTGTTCGGCAATTCTTGGTGGTCGACTACGCGCGCAGTCGGCTTTTATAGCGTCGGTGGCGCCATCTAGCAGCTACAGGAGTAAGCGAGACGCTTCGCCATCCAGCTTTTTTTTTTTTTTGAGGAGGTTTAGGGTTAAAAATACATTTACGTACGACTGAGAGAAAGCATAACAGGAGTTGGTAAGCCCCCTAAAATGCCAACGCTCAGACAGTGTGGGACTCAGCCACCTAACGGCAAGTCTTGGCGCTTGACAAGAGGCGAGCCGAAGGATTAAGGCAATACCCACTAAAACCCTACATATATAGACGGCAGTGCCTACATATATGTATCCTCCTTAAGATGACCCTCCGACCTGCGGGATCCTTAACGCAGAAGAGTAACTACACACAGGCGGCGGGGAAGTCTCGGAAATTTTAAATCTTTAGGTCCTGCTTGTCGAGTCGCGCCTTGGCACCAACTCTCGGACGCTTTCCATCATTTTCCTTCTTCCTGTCTCTTCCTTTGCTTTCATGATCCGTTGAATAGGCTTTGCAGCCGCGTCCCAGTTTTTGGCCGACGTAAGCATGTACGTGACTAGCTCTCCCAGCGTGTTCTTTCTGGGCAGGCCGCGTCTGGTCTCGGTCCATGCGGCGCATCGCAATACTGTATGTTCCGGAGTGTCCACCTCGTCACAGTACAAGCATTGCGTTGTCTCAGCCTTCCCTATCCGATTTAAATACACCTGGAAATCGCCGTGACCCGTGAGGACTTGGGTCAGGTGGTATGTGAGACGGCCCCCGGGACGATTCATCCATTGGCGGATGTTCGGAATGAGGTTCCTCACGAGCGCCCCTGGTTGCCCGTTCGGGATGCTATCCCACTCCTTCTGCCACCGATCGAGTGTCACCTCGCGTTCTTGTACGAGCTCCCTATCTGGGTTAACCCACAGGCGCCGACGTTCGGCTGCCTTTAGGTCCCAGGGCACTGTCTCCGCCAGCACGAGCGAGGCCGCCGTGCTGATGGTGCGATACCCCCGAATGATACGTAGGGCTCCGATCCGCTGGACCTTTCTCAGGATCCTTTTAGTAGCGCCTGTGTCCATTGTAGGCGACATCCAAACGGGCGAGCCAAAAAGGATGATCGACTCAGATACGGACATCAGAATTCTCCGGACGCTATCTCTCGGGCAGCACGTGTTGGGCAATAGACGGGCGATGTCATTAGCCGCCTTTTGCGCCTTCCCAGCCGCAATCCTTACATGAGGAGTTCCTCGCAATCCTCGGTCTAAGTGTATGCCTAGGTATCTTGCCGTGTCCTTTAGCTCAATTTTTACGCCTGACAGCATAAGCTTTAGAGGAGCACATTTCTTCTTCCCGATGAGTAGAATAGCTTCACTCTTCTGTGGTGCGAGTGTTAGACCGGCACCTCTCATCCACTTATCGACATCCGCCAGCGCAATGTTGGCGTATGTCTCCAGCTCTATCTTAGTTCTGGCCCTGCTTGCCACAGCCAGATTCATCCGCGTACGCAACCAATTCCACTCCCGGTGGAAGATGCTGGATGTTCAGGACGTCATCGTATGCCAGATTCCAGAGAAGAGGTCCAATGATTGAACCCTGCGGCACTCCGGCAGTCATCTCCACCTTGGTACGCCCGTTCTCTACCCGTCTATTGCTCAGGTAGTCGGAAACCAACCGCACCAGATATGGTGGGACATTCTTTCGCCGGAGCGTCTCGAGAACCACTTTCCATGGGATACTGTTAAACGCGTTTTTTACATCCAGCAACACCACTAGGAACAAATCCCTGGTTTTCCGAGTAGATTTCTTGATAAGTTCGGCCTTTGCCACCACTTTGTGGATGGCCGACAGAACAGACCTATGCTTTCGGAATCCGAACTGCATTGTTGACAATAGTCCATTTTCCTCGGCAAAGGTCCTCAGCCGATCCTCCATAATGGCTTCTACACCCTTGGCTAAAGTGCCTAACAGGCAGATCGGGCGGTGTGTCCCGTTGCCTTTGGGTAGTAGTACTACCTCGGCGGCCTTCCAGCTCTCTGGAAGCTTACCCGTACGAAAGATCTTTGTGATGATCTTCGCCACAAGCGACGAATACTCTCTGAAGAGGAATTTCACTGCTTCTGGCAATATTCCATCCAAGCCAGGCGCCTTTCCAAGCTTAATCCTGTGTGCCGCAGCTAAAATTTCGCCCGTGGTGACCTCGCGGACGTCGTCGCCATCCAGCTGGACTATTCGAGATGTCCCTGGCGGTGTGTAAATGGCCCTAAGAAGCCAATAGAAGCCTAGCTGCGGCGGCGGCTACCCTCCCCAAGCACTCTCCCGCTCATACCGGAATGACTGTGTGAATGCGAAAATGGTTCACAGCAATGTCGTTCATTGAGCACAAATTAAATAAATAGAATCAGATTAGACGAAAATGGCAAACGTTTTAGAATTGAATTAACTTTGACTTGCATTTGTCTATTAACATTTTATATAAGATAATTGCACACGTTAATTTCGAGCTTTATTAAGCACATAGCTTATTCGGAGTTCCTTTTATAAGATAATAATGTATGATTTATATTTGCCATTTTTACCTATTTACAATATGTTGCAACATAGTTTGTATTTTTATATTACTTTTAACCAGATACCAGAGTTTTAAGACAATGCTCTCTGAAATGCATTTGAATTTGAGCAGAGACTTTGTCTGCCTGACGAAGACCGGTACTTTGTTCCAGTGGGGGTCCCAAATTAATTAAAGAAGACCTTAAGCGACTCTCAGATTGGTTTAGAGCCAATGGCTTGTCCGTGAATTGGTCGAAGACGGGTGTCATCCAGTTCTTATCGCCTAGAGGTGTCCTAAGTATGAACCATGAGACATTTAAATGCGGAAACCACACTCGTTGTAGGGAGCATCGCTGCCCTGTTCAAGAGCCGTAATATTCTGCCCCGTGACTGTCTACTCGCCATGTACTACGCCTACGTGCATAGTTATCTGACCTACGCAGTTGATATAGTTGGAATGACTTATATGTGTTTTTATGTCCGTTACATCGCCTGCAAAAACGAGCCTTGTGCGTAATATTGAGATATCCACCATGATAATCCATGCGTTATAAATACGTGGAGATGTCGATTCTGCCTTACCTTCTGCAAATAGAGATGCCTGTCGTAACGAGTCGCCCATTCGACATCCACCATGAACACAAGGGGATCACACACAACTTCTCATCTTGTCTGCAGCTTCATGTAACCAATCTCGTTTCTCAATATCAAATCTCGGTGCCACATATTGAAAACAAGCTCCCCCCAGATGTGCGCGCAACCTCTTCTTTGACAATATTCAAACGAAGCGCTAAGCAATACTATTTAGGCATCTTACTCTAATATAAGCCGAACACGATATTAATCATAATGACAATACATAAAATTATAAGAAAACATGCAATATAAACACTTCATACTAGCCTTTGATGGCTTTGAGGAGCTTTGAACCTCTGTACAAATGTAAACCACTCATGAGAATAATAAAACCTATCTATCTAATGTTTGCGATTCATAGCCCTGGGTTCGAGACCCAGACCGGCCACTCCTAAATTAGTTTTCATGGTTGCCAATTTAAACAAGGTGAATGCCGAAGTGGATTAAAAATAGACCATGATAAAAACGGGCCACCCGATAGAAATCAGAAACAAGGGGGACTTTGGGGTCATGCTAGACACTGGACTGACCGGAGCGGCACACGTGAAGTACGTGGCCGAAAAGGCCCAAAGGGTCTCTCTGAACCTGGCGCGGATCATGCCTAGGGTCGGTGGAGTGGCTGAAGTGAAAAGAAGGCTCCTGGCCTCGGCGGCCGAATCAATGGCGCTATACGCAGCCCCGGTCTGGGGGAACATGGCAATGCGGACGGCGAAAAATAGGGGGGCACTAAGGTCGACCCAACGAACGCTGGCAATCAGGGTAAGCCGGGCGTATCGAACAGTCTCGACCAAAGCTCTCCTGGTTCTAGCCAAGATGCTGCCATGGGACCTCCTAGTGGCTGAACGAAGTAAAATGTGTCTAGACGAAGGTCTGGATCTCACCAAGGCTAGGAGTGCCACCATATCGGCCTGGCATGATGAATGGGCGCAGATATGACCCGGTGTGATTACAGGGAGCTGAACCAGGAGTCTGATACAGGACCTCAGGCTATGGTATGACCGCCGACACGAGGAGCTTTCCTACTGGACGACTCAGGTTCTGACCGGACACGGCCAGCTTCAGAGCTACATGTCAAGGCTCAAGAAGACCATCCGCGATATCTGCGTATTGTGCGACTCTGGGGAGACGAACAACGTGGAGCATACTGTTCTGCGGTGTGATGCTCTCAGTGAAGCACGGGTCGCAGCACCAACCGCTGTGAGAGGGCGACCCATCAAAGAGGTGGTCGCCCATATGATGACTTCGGCGGAGGCATGGAGGGAGGCGACGAACTTGTTCGACGCCGTTTTGACACTCAAGACAGCCAAGGAAACGGCCAGGCGGGAGAGGTTTTAGCGGACCTCTCGGGAGCGTGGTCGAGACAAGGAGGGGGGAGGGCGTGGGGAGCAGCCAGGCCCTCATGGTCTCAACGCACCCTCACGGGACGGATTACAAAATGGCATCCCCCTATCCAACTGCAGGTAGACATGCGGAATGATAGTCAGGGATAGAGCTGATTGAAGGAGAACGGCAGAGACGCCTCTCCCACGGCTTTGAAGTAACGCCAAAATAATACCGAGCCTGGGGAGTGGGAAGGAATCCGGGTTTAGTGAGTTTGCAAGTCTCACACTAGTCACGCAGGCTGCTAGTGGCGCATGTGCATCATGCATTCCCGAAACCTCCCAGATCAAATTAATTTGAAGTTCTCGATGGGTGTCTGCCACGGTGGGCTCACTTCTTGCAGGCTCTAGACGATCAGCCAAAAATCAACGTTACCTTACTTTTGTTCTACAAGGTTTCAGGACTGAATGATGTACAGGCGTCGCTAACAGTCTGTTTTTTTTAGATTTCCCGTAAGGCAATTGCCCGTGTACGGTTTTTCATGTCATGGCTAATTTTTATCCACTCCTCCCGGATACAAGGCAAAGGCTTTGCAACTAAGCCATCTTGCTCGGTAATGTCGGTAAGTCTGCATGATTCGTGTGGAGCTCACAAACTTACGTTGGACATTACTTCAAATCGTAACCTACAAATTCGAAAAAACATAAAGATGTTTCGCATTGCACTCGTTGTATTAGAGTTGTTAGCCACCCTGTATAGAGTACCTAACCTACGAATTTGAAAAAAAATCCTTTCGGGTGAGTATGTGTCGCATCGCGTTTTCCGTACTAGATTATGAGTCACATTGTAAAGTGTGTTGCAAAAAATTAGCAACTCATGTTTTTTGTGATAATTTCGGCTTGGTTTATTTGAATGGCTTAATTTAAGCGCATGATGTACATGACGAAACATGAGTATAGTGTTGATTTCATTGCAATCTCAACATCGGTTCATACAAAAAATAAAAAATGTGAAAAAACAGTGTTGCAAAATATTAGCAACAATAGCGTCTTACAGCGTATTCGATTCTTAGCAGGGCTGTATGACTAATTTGAAACTACATATTTTATTCTAGAAACGGGTTTTTCGTCCCTTCTGCTGAATCAAATCGTAAACTCGGTCTTTCATGGAGTTAATGAGCTGTTGTAAGTACGAAAGTGGAATATTAGTCCATGCATGCTGGACAGCTTCTTTGAGGTCCGACAAATGATTATATTGTCGACCATTTGCGTAAATCTGCTTTACCAAATGTCCCCAAAGATTTTCAATAGGATTCAGGTCTGGACTTAATGCCGGCCAGTCAAAAAGTGGCACTCCTTGTTCTTGAAAAAAGGCTATAGTGCTAGCGGAGGTATGAAACGTGGCGTTGTCTTGTTGAAAAACTGCGTCAGGTCCCCCAATTCTTCTGAAGTGGGCTTCTAACTGGGAACCGACAATGCGCTGGTACATGTCAGAATTGTTTCGGCATACAATCTCGACTAGATCAGACTTCCCATTATATCCAAACGCGCCCCAATATTTCACAGAGCCACCACCGGCCACACGTTTCGAGAACCATTTAGGTTCCTTCCGTAAGTCGTGCCAATAGTACTGACAGCCGTCAGGGCCATCGAGATTAAATTTATTTTCATCCGAGAAGACGATGTTTTTCCGCTCGTTATCCCAAGTTTGGTATCTATGCGAAAATTCACGCCGTGCGACAATGTGCTTCGGTTGCAGTCGCGGCATAAGCTTCCTTTTCGCGTATCGCACGTTTTTGTCAGAACTTAACACTCGGTACACTGTGGATCGGTGCACTGGCACTCCCAAAGTAGTCCTGATCCTGGAAGAAGACATTTGGTCATGAGTAGCCAACTGTATGATCCTTCGCCGATCTCGAATAGTCAAAACTGGCTTACGCCCACTGTTAGATCTGCACCTTTGGTTCCCTCCAGGCTGTAAGAACCTGCTGATGGCGCTCTTATGCCGTCCTAATCTGGTTGCTATAGCAGTTACTGTATGACCGAGCTCAGCATATGCCTCAATTCTTGTATTTTCGTTATCCGAGAGATCCTTTGTACGACCCATGGTTTAAACATACGCTTCGCCGTTAGTTTGGAAAAACGACTAAGCTGTAGAACATTTTGCAGCTATAGAACGATTGATTTAGCTAGACAATATTCCTGACATTTGATCCCTGGGATCGAATATCAGCTGTAGTATCGACTATCCTTTACAAACAAGAGCTGTGTTGTTAGCATGTTATTGTTGCTAATATTTTGCAACACTGTTTTTTCACACTTTTTAGTATGAACCGATTTTGAGATTGCAATGAAATCAACACTATACTCATGTTTCATCATGTACATCATGCGCTTAAAATTTCAAGCCATTCAAATAAACCAAGCCGAAATTATCGCAAAAAAACATGAGTTGCTAATTTTTTGCAACACACTTTATACCGTGCCTACTGATATACAAACGTATTTCAAACAAAACCTATGCATTGTAATTAACCATCCGTTTACACTTATGTAATGATTGAAATTAACCATATAATTAGACCTAGTTAATTCACTGATAACAAACCTAACTTAATCTATGCATTATACTTAACTATACCTTTAGAAAAACTTAAGCATTGTGCTTGACCATACGTTTAGACATATTTAAGTATTATTCTTGACCATACGCTTAGACCTGTTTAAATGGTCGTTCTCGAAATTGACAACGCTGTTTTTCAACGTTTAACGTTTTTTCAAAGTTTATTATCACAGAACACACAACGTATCTTTCTGTCGTTGCAAACTAGGAACACGGAATGGTTTAATATGTACAGATATTTGACCTACTATCGGATCAGACCTAAATAAACTATTTGTACAAGTAAAATGCGCCATTCGGGTAAGGGCCGCCACACAGCTTCAATTAGCTTCAGAAGATGATGAGATCGAGATGCTGTCACAGTCTTCGTCCGGTCCAATGTCTTCAATCTCGATGGGTGTTCGCTTAATCGGGATTAAAATGTTGCCTGGCTTTCTTGAACTGTCGGAATGATTCTGCTGGACTTCTTCGTTTTTGTTCCGGCTTTCTTGGTCGTCCTTGGCTTCATTGGAAACATCATCAACCTCCAGTAGGCCAGGTTGACTCTTCTGGCTGTGTCCGTCTTCTCCATTAAGTCCTGTTGAAGACTGAGTTTCCGCAGTGTCGCAGGAAATCATCAGAGTAGTTTTACCTTGCGGTAGCGCAAGCACGGGCGCTTTAAGATGAAGTCGCCCACTGCGGAAGTCTACTGAGCCTTCGAGTTTAGTCAGGTCAATGGAGTCGTCAAGTGTCTGAGAGTACTCCCATTCAGAGAAGACACGGCAGTTCGCTCGTCCCTTGCTAGATCTGGCCTTGACAGTGATCGTACGGCTCGCCTCATCAAGCTCCACTTTCAGATCATCCGACTTCTTCAGCTGGCGGGGAAGAAGCATTTCCGCCTGTGCTTCGCCATTGTCATCAATACTCCAGCGAATTTGTCCCAACTCTCCAGTAGGAATGACTCTCTGACACTTGCGCGCTCTCTGTTGGCTATCAACCATTGCCGTTGCCAACCTCTCGAACTCGCTCATGTCTTTCCACACAGGTTCGATTGCTCGGTTCGAGTTGAAGAACGAAGGCGTAACCTGGCCGAGGAGATTATCCATTGTACGTTCTATCGGCCAGATCATTGCTTCGTCGTAGGGCTTGCGGTGGGCGCCACAAGTTGATTCCCAAGGAAACGTTGAACGCAGACGACGACAGCGACGGTGGTTGGAGTCCCACATAGGTCCACAGGAGGACAACTCCGCTCCCCACGGCTGTAGAGCAAGCAGCATTCTGGCTGTTTTTGTTTAGTTCGGTACACGGTTAAGGCTGATAGACACGAATCTTTGTTTTCACGTTTACTTTGTTTTGACAGCGCCAACGTCAACGCACGTATCTCACTTGTTCGGCAATTCTTGGTGGTCGACTACGCGCGCAGTCGGCTTTTATAGCGTCGGTGGCGCCATCTAGCAGCTACAGGAGCAAGCGAGTCGCTTCGCCATCCAGCTGGACCATTCGAGATGTCTCTGGCGTTGTGTAGATGGCTCCAGTAAGCCAATAGAAGCCTAGCTACGGCGCCGACTACCCTCCCCAAACACTTTCCCGCTCATGCCGGAATGACTGTGTGAATGCGAACACGATATACAACAATGTCGCTCATTGAGCACAAATTCGATAATCGAGTCAGATTAAACGAAACTAGCAAACGTTTCAAAATTGAATTAAATTTGACTTGCATTTGTTTATTGACATGTGTTATATATATATATATATATATATATATATATATATATATATATATAAATAGCAGAGTTCTAAGATAATGCTCTCTGAGATTGAGATCGCATTTAAATTGGAGCACAGACTTTTTCTGCCTGACAGAAACCGGTACTTTGTCTCAGTAGAAGACTTCAATGTTTCTGATTGATAGCTTTGACTGGTCGGAGTTGGCGTGTGACGGAGTACGCAAGTTAGACGTGTTATCCCTTGTAGATATGAGTGTTGCTGATGTTGCCAAACTATATAAGTTTGGATGCACTCCAAGGAGTATACGCTTAATTTCAACTACGAGAGAGTATTTTATAATTTTTGGGAACGGCAGAATAGTTATATTTTGGTAGTGCGGTTATGCGCTCGTTTTTGGAATGAAGCGACCGATAAGACGCACCTGTGTCAAGCTATAAACTTCTGCAGCGTAAGTCAGATGAGTATGGACGTAGGCAAAATACATCGCCATCAGGCAGTTCTGGGGAATAATTCACCAATTCATTTAAATATTTTTTTCGTCTTCATGTTTCATCTTTTACCTCTTCGCATGAACATGCACAATAGTTATCACAGTTGCTGTATACAAATTTACATATTTTAAATTATATACATGTAGTATTACTGATATATATATATATATATATATATATATATATATATATATATATATATATATATATATATATATATATATATATAGCAGAGATATAGGAACTTTGCTAGACGAGGTATGGAGAAAAAATGACAGTGTGTTTTCATTTTCTGCTGTTTCTGTTCCTGAAGTCCTTGGTGTCCTTCTTAGTCTCAAAGCAAGCTGGAGTCGAGGCGTCATGGGAGTGCCTGCAAAACTGCTAAAGCTGGCAGCTCCATCAATTGCAGGACCTCTAGCTGCCATTATAAATCGTTCATTTGAATCTGGGAGCTTCCCATCACGGTTGAAGGATACGGCGGTGTTTCCTTTATTTAAAAAAAAAAGGGTGAACGAAACCGCGCAGGCAATTATAGACCGATCTCGGTCGCTGATTATATCTCAAAGGTTATCGAGAAACTGGTGTTGGTTAGATTAGATCGATATTTAGAGTCGATCAAATTCCTTTCGGCTAACCAGTTCGGTTTTCGCAGGGGTAGGTCGACTGACCTCGCGCTGGCCCACTTATGGCAGCGGGTGTCAAATTCGATTGAGGCGAATAAGTTTTGTCTCGCAGTTTTTCTCGACGTGTGCTTTTAACTGCCTTGATCATTCCCTTCTGTTATAAATGCTCGCTCAGCTGGGTTGCTCCGCGCTGGCTGTTGCCTGGTTTAGATCCTATCTCTCAGGACGGAGACAGGTGCTACGAGCTGGTCAAATGGAGTCCTCCTGGCAGCAAGTTGACATGGGTACCCCTCAAGGCTCGGTTCTTAGACCTTTTATTTTTCTAATTCTTCTGAACTTCATTCTATTAAGCATCCAGGGGCAAAACCTTGGCTCAACTATTGCTTTTGCTGATGACACTACGCTACTGTTCGGAGTGAATCATCGAAATTTTAATACGGACTTGCACCATTCGCTTTTAAAGGTTGATAGCATAATTCGCATTTTTAACAGCTTTGGACTAGTTGTCAATGCTAGTAAAACGAATTACATAATTTTTCGTTCATCGCCAAGGCAACTGGCATTACCTGACAACTTAATACTCAAGACACGGAACATTGAGCTATCGCATGCCGCTAATTGCCTGGGGCTCGTTCTCCAGGAAAACATGAGGTGGCATCCTCATCTGGATTATATTGCACCTAAGTGCTATGCAGTAATAGCTGCGCTGTGTAGAATGAAAATGATTGGGGTCCCCATAGAGGGTCTACTTATGGTATACAAAGCCGTATTCTTACCAGTGCTATGCTATGGTTTTCTTCTCTGGGTGGTGGCTACGATGGAATTCTCCGGAGAGCCAAAGTGATACAGAATGATTGCACTTAGAGCAATTTTTTCAAGGAAGTGAAGGGATTCGGTCCGTGACTTGTTTAGTCGTTTTAATCTACTTACTGTGGAAAGCATTCATACGCTAAGGATTTCAATGTTAGCATACAACATTTCGCAAGGTATTGTGCCCACGGAAATCGCATTTCCACTAATCCCTACCCTCAGCCGAACATCAACTAGGCGTAGCAACAACTTTTGCAGTGCCCTCTGTGTCCCTGAAGTCCAGTCAGCACTCACTTGCATGCCGTCTTCCGAAAACCTGGACGTGCATTCCCAAACACATTAGATGCCTAACAAGGAAACATTTCTTCATTCGTGAACTGAAACAGTGGCTTTTAATTTCACAGTCAGAATCTGGCTTGTAATCTAGGTAAATTCGGAATTGGGATGGTAGTGCTTTGTATAAAGGGGCACACTCTCGGCTTAGATAGTAATGTTTATACGTGTTTTTACCAATAGTTGTGAATTCTGAAGATGCTGTACTAGTGAAGTGTACTTCGTTTGTGCGAATATTTACATGTGTGTAGCCTTACATGTTGTTCGTGTTCAATCAAACATACCAGCTGCTGTTTTGGTGTTCTTGTGATACTCAATAACCACGGCGATTGTGTAAAGTGCTTATAAAAAGCACTCCTTGGACTTTGTCGAGAGTGATTTTCTACTTCGTTGTTTGAATCATATTTTTTTGTTTTTTTTATTATTTTTATTTGCCGAGAACTTAAGCGTTGTGAAATGCAGTTCCGTAAATAAATCACGTTGAAATTGAAAATTGAATATATATATATATATATATATATATATATATACAAAAGTTATCATAGTTGCTGTATACAAATTTACAAATGTTAAAGTATATACGTGTAGTAATATTGATATATATATATATATATATAGTCCGGAAAAAAGACTTCTCTTCGCAACGACGAGGTGCATTTACCGACGAACCCTGCGGAATGCTAAAAGGCAACACGAGCAACAACTGGAGACTCGACTGCCTCAGAAGACCGAACAAAATCCATATTTGTGGCTCCGTAACACCTCGCAGGAGAGGTCTGCATGTCCAATTGAAAGCGTGTTTCATACATCGTTTTACTTGTCGTTCGTTGGACTTTATCAGTCCGAGACTACTAGCCGACTTGCTGTCCGCAAGCCTCGCGGAGACAGCAAGTAAGTTGGCAATATATATAGCCAAGATTGTTAACATACTACAATTTGGACAACCACCAGCGGAGCTTTTACCAGTCATTTTTGACGCCAAATGATTTGCCTTAAAAGAGAAATGCGGCTCAATCTGACCTTCAATACAGTAAGAAAAAACACTTGCTATGGATGATTAAGACTTCTCATATAGATGTCCAAATTGTCATACCACACCTGACTTAATATAAAAAGGCATACATCAGGGAACCCCCTTGCTCCACCTTTGTCTTGCGTGGCAGTTATTTTTTTCTTTTTTTGATAATTTGATACTTCACGCGGACGAAGTCGAGCTCCTAGGGTGCATCTACTTCAAGAGGGGATCTCCATACAGCCAAAAAGGTTGGGTAAACTGAGTACCGCTTCAAGAACGCCTTCCTCTAATAGGATATCATAGTGACTTTAACCTGCTGAAGTGCTCTTACTCAGCCACAATGCTGACTAATATTCTGAGGTGTATCGACCTTACTGACAAAACGGACGAGCCACGGCGCTTCAATGACCATACACCCGATACGATAACCAACCTGCTTAACATCGAACTGAATACTAGCTAAACGACAGAATGTTTTGCCAGTAGCCAGGGGGACTTGGCTTACCAGACCCCGCAATGCTAGCACTCCGTGCGACAGTTGCCTCCACACAGCAGGTTTCCAGCAGGGTCTGCGACCTCCTTGACTAACCCGGTCAGGTCGAATTCACCTACATGCGAGATTAAGTCGCGAGCAGCTTGGTTGAGGTTCTTGGAACTTCACTAAAAGACATAACATCTCAGCGTGAATGGTCGCCGTGCTAGCCGATCAACGTGCTCGTTTATTTAATATTTCAAGCCAACAATGACTCTACTAGGGCTCGGCTTAGGGCAACCTCTGCAAAACGTGCAAGCGATTGGCTACACGCCCTACCTAGTGCATCATTAGGAACCTTAATGAATAATGCCACTACAAGAATTATGCGTTGGTCTCTGATTCGGTACACCGCTTATTCAACCCCACATATGCCGGTGCGGAAAGCCGGTAGGCATCAGAGCTCACCACGCTCTATCACGCCCTCAGTGAAGGCCGTCAATTACGCGATTAACGACACACTAGCAAGGATTCTGAGACGGCAGGCTACACAAGCATCTTGGAGCTGGACTGGACTAACCAGGAATGACGCCAAGCGTCCCGACGGAATGACCCTCATCCCTTTTAAACGGGGCCGGACCCTTGTAGCGGACGTCGCCATAACCGACTCACTTTCTGACCCTCAGTGGTCTGTTTCGGTTCACTTAGAGCTGGTTACGCCGCGACTCTAGCAGAGAACAACAAAAGGAACGAATACGCCAAACTGAATGGAGTCCATAACTCTAGCCCAATAACCTTTGAGACCTTAGAACCACTGGGCCCCCTGACTGAGAGCCTGTTTACTAAGTTGGGCGAAAGTTTGAAAATAACTACAGGGACAAGAGAGCCGCACAATTCTTACGCCAGAGACTTTCCATTGACGTCCAGCAGAGGGCAACGCAATTTCAATTCGAGGATCGCTTTCTGAATCGCGCAGACCAGGATTATTCTAGGCTAAAGGTAAACTCGTTCGCTTAGACAAATTATAATATAAATTGATGAACAAACTGAACTGTTATCATATAGTAAATTATTTGTTTTCTGTAAATTACATTAAGTATATGAAACCTAGCGGGCATATATGGTGAATATTACGTGTTCGTTCCGCATATATATTTATATATATATATATATATATATATATATATCGCACGATTATTTAACTCCTAAAAAGATGTACACTTTTATATCCCAGAGAACGTGGGCAGAAACGCTATCAGCCCTATATCCAGATCTTGTGTCGATCACCTGTATAAAGTGCCAGGCACAGCCACATCGCTACCCTTTGTATATCCAATAACAACTTTTGCCGTTTTTTTTACTTAAAAAATGCCGTTGAAACGCACTCCACCGCGTAAACGCCATGATAGTGAGGCGCCGGATTTGCCGGCATCAGTGTCAACAGATCGCCGGCCAAATGAATCTATCGCTGGAATCATGGAGACAGACGATCGCGCAACTTGCGTTGCTGGAGGACGAGAAAAGCGCCCTGCATCGAGCCCCATCGAGTATGTGCGAGTGAAAGATTGCCGTGTATCGCATGAAGATTCCCCCGATTCAAGCGCAGACGTACAGAGCGAAGCAGAAAAAGAAGTACAATGTGATAAGGAGGGTGAATCTGATGATACAGGGTTTATTACCGTGCACCGCCATAAAAGATCGCAGGCCCCAAAGGTGGTTGTGACCAGGCAAGAGGCAGTGATATTTTCTGCCGGCGGCGAAGAGCTACAGAATAATTTCAACAAGGTCTGTGACTATATTGTGGGTCAATCTCAGAAGCTACCATCCTATCTGCACTAAGATCATTAGGAGTAACCGAGGTAGCTCGAGTTAAAACCAAAAATCCGATGACCAACGTTGTATCAGCAACTGAACACGTAATCTTAACATTTACTGGCAATCACTTCCCATCGGAAATACGCTTGGGCCTAAAGAAGCATGGGGTTGTGTTATACTGCGATCCAATGCAGTGTTTTAGATGCTACAGCATGCAGCAACTCTGCCTACTTTGCGCCCCCGTAGAATACGTTCAACCGTCTGATAACTTTTCGAAGCGCAGCTGGTCATCTGTGGTAAAGAATGGTACGAAGGTGAACAACGACGCAATGAACACTCGAGAAGTTGGACAGTCAAAGTCGAAACCTGTGGAAATAAGCGAAAAAGCGTTGCCTTCAATGGACATAGCTGCAGATCTTGTACAAGGTTTACTAGACAAGGTTGTCCCCTGTATCATCAAAGCGGTTCAAACAGCGGTAACCAGTGTATTTGAAAAGTTGTTTCCCTCTCTGCTCTGTAGGGCAACCGCAGGAGAGATGGGTGGTGACTTAAGCAAAGCCACTGGAGCTACTTCCCTTGAAAAAACCTTGCAACACTCTATTGAAGCCTCCTTGCGCGATGCACTTTGCACGCTATCATGTAACCAAGGTGTAAAGACGAGCAAGCGCGACAGGCCTCCTGGAGGCTCGTGACCGGCTTGCTCAGCAGTAACAAACGCACCAGTACAAAAACAACCGCAACATACTCAAGACAAGAGATCGCTACTTAAATTCTTTCAATGGAACTGTGAAGGCATTAAATCAAGTTACCCACTTCTCCCTTTAGCTGAGCAGTATGACGTGTTGGTCCTTACTGGGCCACCAAACCTACAGTCGTTCCAAGTTGGTGTATAGCGGAATGCCTGGGTGTACAAACAGAGGGACCGGGCAGAACAAGTGGGGGAGTTGCAGTGTTGTTTAACAGCAAGCTCGCTGGCGCAAAAACATGCTACAAAGAGGATAACTGCGGGAACCGCCATTAACGTCATTGCAATATATTCAAGCCCTTCAAAAGCGATTTCAACACTGCTGGAGAAAATAGTACTATGCCTTGACACGGTGGACTTACACAAAGTGACTGTAGTATGCGGTGATCTCAACTGTCGGCTTGACAAACCAAGATGTATAAGAACGGTATCACTACTCAACGCCTTGGCATCTCGCAGTATGTGGGTTATATCTACAGCTGAAGATTCGACATTCGTCGCGCCTCACGGACAATCTACGATTGACATTTTCGCCACAAATGCTAACCCATGTAATGTCAAGTACAGGGGGGTGCAGGAGAAGACTCTGGCGTTCGGTGCAAGGTGGCACCTACCCGTCGCAATGGAAATATCAATTGAACCTCAATCTACAGATCACAAGCGGCCTTGTCTAAGTCGCAATCTGAATCTCAGCCTTTTGACGGTTACCTCGCGAAACATTTTCCCAGTGCCAACCGTGATCAACGTGGAATCCTATGCCACCAGCATTCGAAGTGCCATTACTGGTAGCGCTCGGCTAAAGCAACAAACGGAAAGCAAGCAAACAAACAGAAAGCAAGCTCCATGGTACAATCAGGAGTGCGCTTCTTGCAAACATTATATGATTCAAGCATACATTTTAGCAAAAATCCGCCCGGAGATGACTTATTTTTATACTAGATTAAGTCGTGACTATAAAAGAGTTGTAAAAAACGCCATAAAAGAATATGAATAACGAAAACAATACAAGCTGCTCCTAGAAGCGCAACAACGACCTCATAAGTGGCTGCAGACAGACAGGCGCAGTTACTGCGTGTCCTATCCCACATGATATACTAATGTGTAATGCGTTCCGACCTGCGCTCCTGTGATAATATCAGTGTGGGACGAGCGCGTCACTGACGCCCGTCAAGCCCTGTCGCGGCCTTTTAGCAATTCTGAAGTTATTGACTCAATAATGAAAGCACCGTCCGGGAAGGCCCCGGGAGCTCGATTTTGTCACAAATGAGCATCTCAAGCAAGCGATTCACCTTGCGCCTTGTTTTACCAGACTTTTTAACGAGGTGATGAAAACTGTCTAACTACCCTCGGAATGGAAAACCAGTCTTCTTAGCATTATCCCTAAAGGAAAAGGAAGATCCGTTGGCACCGTCGTCTTACCGAGGTATCGCAACGAAGAGCGCAATCTACAAACTTCTATCGGCTATCCTAGCCCGTCGATTAGAACATTTTCTTGAGATTAACAGAAAGCTGCCGGAGCAACAACATGGCTTCAGAAGGGGCCGGTCAACAATGACAGCATGTGCTGTACTTCTAAATTCGATACAACGGGCACTTTGAACTAAAGGGGCTTATCTATTTGCTGTAATTGTAGATTTTGAAACGGCCTGTGATACGGCCGCACGAACAATTATACTTGACAAGCTGGCTTTTGCGGGATCTCATTGAATATATTGGAGCTCATTAAAGGTATTTTACAGGAAGAACAAGTTATAATAGATGACGGAGGCGCTAAACACATGGCGATCTTACAGACCACTGGTGTTGCCCAAGGTGATAATCTTAGCCCCCTGCTGTTTTCGGTGCTGGTGAAAGACCTTCCTGAAGAGATACGGAGTCGGCACTTGCAGGTAGACGTCCTTATGTATGCAGACGACTTGGTGCTATATTCTCGCAGTCGATTTCATTTGCAATAATCCCTTGCGACCTTGCAGCATTACGTTCATCGAAACCAGTTAGAAATAAATTTAGATAAAACAAAGGCAATTAAGTTTAGACGTGGAGGGAAATTGGCTGGAATCGACGAACTACGGTTAGGTTCAAAATCTATAGAATCTGTCTCGAACTTCTCATACCTAGGGGATATGTTCTCGTCTCGAGGTACGAACTTCTCCGAGGCACATTGACGAACGAATTCGGAAAGGACTACAGTCCTTTCATAGTATCCGAGACCCTCATAAACTATCAATGGACGTTGCCGTTCATCTCGTTAACCTGAAGATTGCGCCTACTGCTTCTTACGGTATACAGGTGATATGGCCGCATCTGACGAAGTTAAACTTTAAGGCGCTTGACCAAATCAAGGCCGCTTTTCTGAAAAAGGCGCTAAGAGTCCACCGCACTAGTCTCAACAGATTAGTCTATTTACTGGCGTCGACTCCGCTATTTGTTGAGAATTTACAATAAAATCCACGTGTTACCGAAAACGGCAGCTTTCAACGAGTACATGTCTGAATGGGAGAATAAGATGGCAGACCCGCTCTTTTATGAAACCCAGGCAATGACGTGTACTTCATGGAAGCGCTGCAACTATGAGAATAGGCACCTAATTGCACGATTTGCTGTACATGGCTTCCACATGAAGATCTGTATTCAAGAGACGTTCCATGAAATTTCCTCGTTATGCTTGTGCAAACTTTGCGGGAGACAGTGTGACTTATATCACCTTCAACGATGCGATAGAACAGTTCCGTTAACTCGACTTTAGAACCGTGATGAATATATGCATATGTGAATGTGTGTTTTCTCTGTACGCGCAATATTGTAAACCAACCATCGGTTAATAAAGCTATTATGTATGTATAATAACAACTTTTGCCAGAAAATCTCACCAGGACGTAGGTTCCCGGTAGCTAATTTTAGATATGCATGTACCTTACTAATAACTTGCTTGGTTAAATCGCCTAGCCTTTAATGTCTTGAAGGCAAAAGGACAAGAGTCCATACAATCCCTGAGAAATGCCTACTATATATATATATATATATATATATATATATATATATATATATATATATATATATATATATATATATATATATATATATCGAGCAAGCAAGTCCTGGGTTTCCATCGGTCAGTCCGCAACCGACTTGTCTCTCTCCTCACGGACAGCCCCCTATTCGTCGAGGAGCTAAGACGACGTTTCGACTTGAGTTTTTCCAATTACGTTAACGTCCTCAAAACGTAGGAGTGCAAGTTTGCTGAAATCGATGCGGAGTTCTTTAGCACAATAGCAATGCAAAACCAGACATGAAAAGGGCCGAACCGATCTAACCGTCATGTGGTGACTAGGTTCGCCGTGCATGGTTTTCACCACGTGGTGTGCGCGACTCCCAGGTTCCACAATCCCTTGGACTCTTGTATGTGTCAACGTTGTAAACTACCTTGCGGTAGATACCATGCTACCACCTGTACCCTAGTCCCGTCTCTAGCTAGTCTGATTAACCAAGCTCGCGTCATAGCTTCATAGCTTTTACATATATATTATTTTATAAGTCTAAATGTGTGTATGTATGCATATGCATATCTTTTAACTGTACACATAAGACAACATGTGTGATAATAAATCTGACGTATATATATACAGGTAGTTCTACAAGCTCTTAAAATGAAAACTAAGAATTTTCCAAATCTTGTTTTTAATTTTTTCTTATTCGATATACTCCCCGAGAAGCGCAATACACGTTTCCCACCGATATTTCAGAGCATTTATACCTCTTGAGTAAAATTCTGCGTCTTTAGACTAAAAATAGGCATTTGACAGCAGTTGTAACCTCTTCATTGCTGGAAAAACGCTTTCCACCGAGACGATTCTTCAAATGTCTGAAGAGGAAATAATCAGAGGGGGCCAGGTCTGGAGAATAGGAAGGTTGTTCAATAAGTTCGAACCTCAGTTGGGCCAGTTTTGCCGATGCTTGCCGCGACTTGTGTGCATGAGCATTGCCCTGGTGAAACAGGACAACCTTATTCTGCAAAGCGGACCGTTTCACGATGAGTTCTTGCTTCAGGCAGTCCAACAGTCTTGCGTAATATTCTCCTGAGATCGTTTTACCGCTCTCAAGGTAGTCGACCAGACTTATTCCGCGTTGGTCCCAAAAAACCGTAGCCATCTTTCCGGCCGATGCCGTTGTCCACACCCTCTTCGGAGGTTCTTCACCAGGTGCACACCATTGGCGAGATGCTTCTTGGGTCTCGGGAGTGTAGTGATGGACCCAGCTTTCATCGACGGTCACGAATCTGCGCCAAAAATCCGACGGATTTTTCGACATCTTGGCTAAATTTCGCTGTGAAGCGGAAACACGCGCGTCTGTTTGGCCTTGGTTGAGCAAATGCGGCACTCATTTTGCTCTGAGTTTTTTCATCTTCAAGTTCTCGTGCAGGATGAAATGCACACTACCCAAACTGATCCCCAAGGCCTCCGATATCTCCTTAATGTTCACTCGCTTATCTGCGGCAACGATTTTCCGCACTTTTTCCACGTTTTCCTCATCAGTTGCCGTTTTTGGGCGTCCTGAACGTAGTTCATCCTCGGTGCTCCTGCGACCTCTTTTTAACTCATTAATCCAGTTGGAAACAGTGGCAAAATATGGCGCAGAGTCACCGTACACCTCGTCTAACTCAGTTTTCACTTGGGTCGCATTCCAACTTTTGAAATAAAAACGCTTGATAACCACTCGAAACTCTTTTTTTCTCAATTTTTTAAAATCACGCCGATACGTTGCACGGGAAAAGCGATCAAACGAAATCGCAACGGCCAATCACCATAATATTTTGACTGCTAAGCAATCGAAAAGTTGCCGTTTCCAATAGCGGTGAAAGCGCGAAAAAATTCGAATTCTGAAAAGCTCATTTTAAGAACTTGTAGAACTACCTGCATATATATATGAAAATGAAAAGCGGGAAAGGAGCGGAGTAGAATGGGTATACGATAATTCAAGAGCAAGTGGGGTATTGGCAGATGCCAGGGCAGGGATATTGGGTACAAAAATACAAAGAGCTAAATATAGGGAGGGGCAAAGTGCAGAATGTCGAGCGTGTGGACTAGAGAATGAATCAATCGAGCATATTATTAAAGAATGTATAGCATTAGGGGGGAGCAGAGATATAGAGTTGTCGGAGGCTCTAGCTCTAGGACCAAATGTTAGAAAGGACCTGGTCAATATTACAAATAATAGGTTGTCCCAATGGAAAGCAAATACTCAGTAGGTATTGAAGTAAACATGGCTTATATGGATGCGTAGGTAACATATATACTGCCGTTTCTAAGCGCCCCTGATATAAAAAAGTGACATGTGTATTTAGGTATATATGCCAAGCAAATATTAAATCAATCATATATATATATATATATAATTGAAGACAATCCCGCGTGTGACCCTTGAGCTAGTCAACACTTGTGCAAACCCCGACAAAAGCATACGAAGATTGTTAAATACGCTATCAATGTTACATGTTATGTGCTTTTTCTGCATATGAACGCACACAAAACTACGTCTTCTCTAGTTTAAACGCCCAATAATAACATAATTACTTGACGGCAGCGCCAGCAAGACGTTATCTGTTGGTAATGACCGTTTAGGGTTAAAAGATGTCAAACGAACTTAGTTTATTCCGCGCCCGCAGCGTAGCATTGTTCTATGGGTCGTTCACAGTCCCCGAACCCGATCAAGAAGCTCAGTCGCTTCGAACTAGTAATCGAAGAAGCCGCTTTTAAAGAGTACATAATTGTAGCAGTTGAATGAAAATCTGTCTGTCGGAAGGAATGCATAAGGCACATGCCTCGTAAAAACCTGCATGACTCACAAATTTACGTTGGGTATTACTTCGAATCGTAACCTACAAATTGGAAAAAATCAGATGTTTAGCATCGCATTTCCTGTACTAGATTCCTAAGTCACCTTGTATTCCGTATCTACCTACGGATTCGAAAAAAATGCCTTCGGGTGAGGATGTGTCGCATTGCATTTCTCGCACTTATGAGTCAGCTTGTATATCGTGCGCATTGATAACAAACGTATCTCGAACAACATCTATGCATTGTAATTGACTAACGTTTAGATATATTTAACTGACTTTAATTGACAATACGTTTAGACCTGTTGAATTGTTTGGTAAGAAACCTATCTCAGTATATGCATTGCACTTGACCATACTATTGGGGTCATACGTTTTTGAATTGTCTGATAAGAAACCTATCTCAGTACATGCATTGCACTTGACCATACTATTGGGTCATACGTTTAGATCTAGTTATTTTAAGCATTCATTTTGACCATACGGTTAGACCTATAAATTTTAGTACTTAAGGTAATTGACAACACTTTTTCAACGTTTCATTTTTTTCAATGTTTATTATCACAGAAAACGTACAATGTATCTTGCTGACGACGTAAACTAAGAACACGGTATGGTTTCATATGTACAGATTTGGCCTTGGTTTCATATGTACAGATTTGGCTTTGGTTTCATACGTACAGATTTGGTCTACTATCAGATCGGGCTTAACTAATTTATTTGTACAAGTATAATGCGTCATTCGAGTAAGGGCCACCACACAACTTCAATTAGCTTCAGAAGATGACGAGATGGAGATGCTGTCACAGTCTTCGTCCGGTCCAATGTCTTCAATCTCGATGGGTGTTTGCTTAATCGGGATTAAAATGTTGCCTGGCTTTCTTGAACTGTCGGAATGACTCTGCCGGACTTCTTCGTTTTTATTCCGGCATTCTTGACCGTCCTTGGCTTCATTGGAAACATCATCGACCTTCAGTCGGCCAGGTTGACTCTTCTGGCTATGTCCTTCTTCTCCATTAAGGCATGTGGAAGACTGAGTTTCCGCAGTGTCGCAGGAAATCATCGAACTAGTTTCACCTTGCGGTAGCGCAAGCACGGGCGCTTTAAGATGAAGTCGTCCACTGCAGAAGTCTACTGAGCCTTCGAGTTTAGTCAGGTCGATGGAATCGTCAAGTGTCTGAGAGTACTTCCATTCAGAGAAGACACGGCAGTTCGCTGGTCCCTTGCTAGATCTGGCCTTGACAGTGATCGTACGGCTCGCCTCATCAAGCTCCACGTTCAGATCATCCGACTTCTTCAGCTGGCGGGGAAGAAGCATTTCCGCCTGTGCTTCGCCCTTGTCATCGATACTCCAGCGAAGTTGTCCCAACTCTCCAGTAGGAATGATTCTCTGACATATGCGCGCTCTCTGTTGGCCATCAACCATTTCCCTTGCCAATCTTTCGAACTCGCTCATGTC
Organism: Dermanyssus gallinae; assembly: GCA_003439945.1. Taxonomy (NCBI): domain Eukaryota; kingdom Metazoa; phylum Arthropoda; class Arachnida; order Mesostigmata; family Dermanyssidae; genus Dermanyssus; species Dermanyssus gallinae. The sequence goes on along the minus strand of QVRM01004646.1, from coordinate 200,828 downwards.
TTTCCACACGGGCTCGATTCCTCGGTTCGAATAGAAGAACGAAGGCGTAACCTGGCCGAGGAGATTATCCATTGTGCGTTCTATCGGCCAGATCATTGCTTCGTCGTAGGGCTTGCGGTGGGCGCCACAAGTTGATTCCCAAGGAAACGTTGAACGCAGACGACGACAGCGACGGTGGTTGGAGTCCCACATAGGTCCACAGGAGGACAACTCCGCTTTCCACGGCTGTAGAGCAAGCAGCATTCTGGCTGTTTTTGTTTAGTTCGGTACACGGTTAAGGCTGATAGACACGTATTTATGCTTTCACGTTAACCTTGTTTCGACAGCGCCAACGACAACGCACGTATCTCACTTATTCGGCTATTCTGAGTGGCTGACTACGCGCGCAGTCGGCTTTTATAGCGTCGGTGGCGCCATCTAGCAGCTACAGGAGCAAGCGAGACGCGTCGCCATCCAGCTGGACTATTCGAGATGTCTCTGGCATAATGTAGATGGCTCTAAGAAGCCAATAGAGGCCTAGCTGCGGCGGCGGCTACCCTCCCCAAGCACTCTCCCGCTCATGCCAGATTGACTGTGTGAATGTGAAAATGGTTCACAGCAATGTCGTTCATTGAGCACAAAATGAATAAATCGAGTCAGATTAGACGAAACTGGCAAACGTTTCAAAATTGAATTAAATTTGACTTGCATTTGTTTATTGACATATATATATATATATATATATATATATATATATAGCAAAGTTCTAAGATAATGCTCTCTGAGATTGAGATCGCATTTGAATTGAAGCACAGACTTTTCTGCCTGACAGAAACCGGTACTTTCTCTCAGTAGAAGAGCCCAATGTTTCTGATTGATAGCTTTGACTGGTCGGAGTTGGCGTGTGACGGAGTACGCAAGTTAGACGTGTTATCCCTTGTAGATATGGGTGTTGCTGATGTTGCCAAACTATATAAATTTGGATGCACTCCAAGGAGTAAACGCTTAATTTCAACTACGAGAGGGTATTTTATCATTTTTGGGAACGGCAAAATAGTTACATTTTGGTAGTGCGGTTATGCGCTCGTTTTTGGAATGAAGCGACCGATAAGACGCACCTGTGTCAAGCTATAAGCTTCTACAGCGTAAGTCAGATGACTATGGACGTAGGCAAAATACATCGCCATCAGGCAGTTCTTGGGAATAATTCACCAATTAATTTAAATATTTTTTGCATCTTTAGATTTTATATAATGCGTTAAGTATAATTCGCATGAACATGCACAATAGTTATCACAATTGCTGTATACAAATTTACATATTTTAAATTATATACGTGTAGTATTACTGATATATATATATATATATATATATATATATATATATATATATATATATATATATATATACAAAAGTTATCACAGTTGCTGTCTACAAATTTACACATTTTAAAGTATATACGTGTAGTATTATTGATATATATATATATATATATATATATATATATATATATATGACGGAAATGAGACTTCTCTTCGCAACGACGAGGTCTATTTACCGACGAACCCTGCGGAATGCTAAGAGGCAACACGAGCAACAACTGGAGACTCGACTGCCTCAGAAGACCGAACAAAATCCATATTTGTGACTCCGTAACACCTCGCAGGAGAGGTATGCATGTCTATGGCCACTTTAGATCGATCCTCAGATCACATGACACAGTGCCAAGGGCAGTTCCCACTCTCAGTGTCGGTCTGGTCAGAAGAGGATCTGAAATGGAGAACCCAACTGGACGAATACTTCACCGTCCAAGAAATGGTGGAGGCACTGCGTCAACTTCCGAGAAACAAAGCACCCGGGCCAGATGGCATCTGTAATGAGCATCTGCAGCAGGCAGCCACAATGACCGCACACTGGACCGCGCTTTAAAATAAGTGCGTTTACAACGGTCGACTTCCATCAGCGTGGACACAGTGCGTTATGGCACTTATTCCAAAGGGCAAGGGACCGCGGAGTGAGCCCTCTTCTTGGCGGGGCATTGCCAAGAAAAGCTGCGCTTACAAACTGCTTGCAAGCCTCCTAGGCGCTCGACTAACGTCGTTCGTCGAACACAATGCAGAGGTCAACACTAACTGCATGTGCAATCCTCCTTGCAGATATCGAGCAAACCCTGTCACGAAAGGGGCAGTTTTTATACAGCGTATTTGTGGATTTTCGAGCCGCGTTTGATTCAGGCACAAGAACTCGAGTCCTGCTTAAGCTCGCCGAAATCGGGGTCCCAACCCGGATGCTGACATTGATGAAGGACGTGCTACAATCTAATCAGATCATCTTGGACGACGGCGTAGCGGAGCACCCAAGCATAAAACAAACGACAGGCTTTTCCCAAGCCGATAATCTCAGCCCTTTGCTTTTTTGTTTACTGGTAGCAGAATTAGCAACACGTCTACAGACCCGACACCCAGCTGTCAAGAATTATGTATGCCGACGATCTAGTACTCTACAGTAGCAGCAGATACCCTTTGCAACAGGCGCTGGCCACTTTGTCGGCGTACGTGAACGTAGTAGGCCTTGAAATAAATATGCAGAAGACAGAAGCTGTGAAGTTCAGGCACGCGGGCAGGCTGGCCGTGACCGATTCACTTAGGTTAAATGGACAAGACCTGAACTATGCAAATAAGTTTACATATCTCGGTATCACAGTGACCCCCTCAGCCAAGACCTTCGCTGCACATATAGAGGAAAGGTCTCGAAAAGCCTTGATTGCGGCGACAACCCTTAAGAAGCCCCAGATGCTCTCGATTTAGGCAGCGCTAGCTCTATTTGATATGAAAATAGCGTCAATTGCATCATACGGGATCCAGCTTGTGTGGGCAAAGCTAAGATCGAATCAACTTGGTGCACTCGATCGGGTGAAACCAGCTTATTTAAAACGGGTACTAGGTTTACATACGTCAGCATACAACCGCCTCGCGCATTTGCTGTGCGATGCTCCACTATTCGTGGAACAGATAAAAAACAGTTTGCGCTTCCAGGCACCCCTGCATACAGCGAGTTCATACGGCGATATGAAAATGACAGAGATCGACCCACATTTCTATATGACAGATGCAATGGTTAGGTCAGAATGGAAAGGCACGAGCAGGACAAACAGTCATATAACCGTCCGCTTTGCTGTGCACGGTTTTCACCACCTTCATGTCAGAAAGACGTTGCCATGAATCCTGTGACACATGTGTTTGTAAATATTGTTATGACATATGTGTAAGATATCATGGCAGTAAGTGCAATGCAATCCCTTCTCTAACAAAGCTGGCACTGGGCGATTTTTAATATTAACACAATTACGAGGCTGTAGTGATATCGATCGTACTATTGTTTATGTTGCCCAATCTGGTGTGTAAATAAATCATGTGGTTAATATATAATCCATTTATGAAATCGGAGGCTTTGCCAGACGACTGGCGATAGAATGCGCCAACCAGACGAGATTTTCCCTTTACTACACCACTCACCTCCACTGCTAAACTCTCGCAGAAAAAGATAGCTGAAGTTACAAAAGTCAGCTCCTTTCGTACTTTGACGTCATAGTCACATCGTATATACAAAGCTACTCTGCCTCCGCAATAGCCTGACCTACAGCTGTAGTAGCTATAATTGTTCATTTTATTTTTATATATATATTTTTATATATATTATATTTATAATAGTTACTACAGCTGTGGGTCAGACTCTCACGGAGGTGAAGTAGCTTTGAATATATGGTGTGACTATGACGTTAAAGGACAAAAGGAGCGACTTTTGTAATTTAGGCTGTCTATTTCTGCGAGAGTTTAGTAGTGGAGAATATTGATGTGGTGGAGGGAAATTTCTTTTGGTTGGCGCATTCTATCGCCAGCCGTCTGGCAAAGCTTTTGATTTCATAAATGGATTAGAAAGTAAAATTTTAAAGATTAGCAGCCAAATATGCTCCTTCTTGGAGATGCTACTATCGTTGCTCTTTGCCATGACCAAAATGCTTGTGATCTCCAAAAAATACTGTGCTTATTTAACTTTAGCGAGTTCGTCGGTGTGCCGACGCGAGTTGCCGTAGTGGAGACGAGGAGAGACGTAGCTTCCTTTACTCCTCCCACTATTTGACGTCACCACCAATTAAAGTGGGTAGCTATCCCGGTGCCCGGTCGCGTGGTGCATTCGCGTGCGCTTTGCGAGCGGAGTAGACACAGAACGGTTTCGTCGCCGCCGTTGCACCTTTTTTATATATATGGGGTCCGTCTCACAAAGCAATGCAAAAGCGATTCCGTGGACAGTTAAATGATGGCTGAGAGTCAGCTCGAAAAAGTTTTTCTAGGAGTGGGTAGCTCCAGCTTTAGTCCCGGAGTCTCGTGCTGATCGTTGCCGCGAACGGACGTCCGCTCCGCGACACTTTTGGTCTACTAGACTTTGCTGTTATCGTGACATCCGTGCTAGGTGATGTGATCTGTGCGTTTTGACTCTCGTGATGTGTTTGTGCGCTTTGACACACGTGATGTGAACTGTGCGCTTTGACACCCGTGGCGTGATCTGTGCGCTCTGACACTCGTAGTGTGATCTGTGCGCTTTGACACCCGTAGTGTAATCTGTGCGATTTGACACCCGCGTCTCGTGCGCAGAGCCCGCGGAGCGACGCGGATGCGTGTCCGCATCTCGTAACCGCTGTGAGCTAAGTGTCGACCTGTAGTTCTATTTGTGGCCACCAGGGCGGCGCCACTGCCGGCCTTGTCCGCCTACCCGGCGAGACGCAGGCCAGACAGACGCGGCAACGCTGCTACTGTTTCTTTCTCAAGAACTCTGATAGCGAACGGCTATAGATATCGCCTTGCCGTTTCGCCACCGTAAGAGACTTGCTCAAACGTAGCATAATCTAAGGCGCTTGCAACAATACCTGCTACATTTCCCGAGATATCTGGCGGAACAAGAGGTACAATGCCCGTACGGCCGTCGTCGAGCCACGCGAGGCCTCCCCCTGATCCTGCGGTGCCTACCAGCGAGGACATAGGGGGCGACCTCAACGTTCCCGTAGCGGAGCTAAACCGTCCCGCCATAGACGTCGACGATGTAGAATCTTCGATGGAGATGGATAACTCGTGCGTCGAGTCTCTCGGCATTCGAAAACGTCCATCGGATACCACGATGGGAATTCATTCTGACAAGAAACGCGTTTCTGACGTCGTCGAACAACACACCGTGACACCCAAGACGACTTTCGCAACAGGGATGACGGATTGCGCAGAGGCTAATCTCAAACAAGGCTTTGACGCGGAGGCAGCATACGGCTGGGCGTTAACGGTCCTCAAAGGACATGTCAGGACAGTGGTAGAGTCCTGCAAGTTAAGAAACACCAGAATTGAGCTAAAAGAGATATCAGAGAAGCTGGACCTGGATCTCCACAGGGTCGAAACGGCAGTTGATTCCTTCAAGGTTTCTCTGCGGACCTCGCTAAAGGACGCGGAGGAGAGGATCGGGAGCCTCCGGAGCTCATTGGAGGCGGTGCAGAGGGAACGAGATGAGTTGCTGGCGCGGCCTTCTCAATCCTCGGACCCTTCAGCAATCTGCCTGCGATGTGCTCCGGCGGACCCTGAGGCTGCCCGAGTGTATTTAGAGTCGCGTATCTCGGCAGCGACGACGACTGAAGACTTTGCCAAACTAACGGGCCTGTTCTGGCCCCCGGGCTCCCTTCGGCAGGTTCCCTCATCTTCGGAGGGAATCACTTCTCTCAGGGAAGTGAGGGGCGTGCTGGTCGTGCCGGGAGCAAAGGCTGACTCAGAGGTACTTGCCGGCCTCGCCGGTCAATTCCCCTCTTTATCACGGCTGCTTACACAGCCCCCAGGTACGGCGGCGGTGTTGCATACCACAGATACCTGGGAGTCACTCGCTGGGACCCCAGGCAACGGTGGCGAGAATCGTCACCTTGTCGTAGGCATTCTACATCCCAACAAACCCTGCGATGAGGCTGCGATTACACTGTTTCGCGCTGTTATCGAGCGCATGACCCAGCTCTCAGTCTCAGCGACCACGAAACCCCCTCTTTTATACGTTGCCCATGAGTGGCAATCAGGACCAATGCAGCGGATTCTGGCGGCCCTTGTGTCCCAGTCGTCACGGGACGGCCTTATAGAGCTTTGCCGGGCAGACACGCCGCAAAGGGGTCGACTGCCAGCAAATGCGAGTAGGGCCCCTCCACCGGCCTCGGCCCTGGCGGGACAAATGACTGTCAGGGTCAGGGTCAGAGAAGGCCGGACCTGGGCCGACACAGTAAAGAGCCTCCGAGCTCACCTGGCGGACAATGCGCAGGTGGAGTCGGCCGTGAGCGGCCTCGTTAGGAACGGTGACGGTGACGTCATTATCCGATTACGGGGCATCACCCATGAACTTGGGGCTCAGTTGGCCGATAGCATCAGCAAAGCAACCGGCCACCAGGCTGACAGCCGAATGGGTGCCGGCATGCGAGAAGTGGCCTTATGGGGCATTAATCCTCTGGTCAGCGCTAAAAGGATAGAGGCAGATATCCGTCAGCTACTAGGAGCCACCGAGGCAGTTCCCATAGTGGCGAGTGACCCACGCCAGGGCCGCACCACGACCCGCTGGTACACGCTGCTTAAGGTGACGGCCCCTACAGCCAGGTGGCTTCAAGCTCAACAATCTATCCTGATTGCGGGCAGTAGGTGCAGGCCCGAGGTCTGGGAGAGATTACCCACATGCTTCAACTGCCAGAGACCCGGCCACAAGGCGGCAACCTGCGAGGCACCCAAGTCGGCCGCCCGCCTCTGTCGCCGATGCGGATCGCCAGATCATGCGGCGGCTGCGTGTAAGGCCGAGACGACACACTGTATCGTGTGCGATGTCTCGGGTCACAGAGCCGACAGTATGGCCTGCCCGTCATACCGCACACAGCTGCAAGAGTCGCGTAAGCGAAAGGAGCCTATTCCATCTGGAGAGTCGAAAACAGGGGTTACGGCTCAGCCCAGGCCTGACGCTTTACCAGGAGCGTCTAGTCGCGCTGAACCGCCATCGAATCGGGGCCGGCAACAATTTTGCCGTAGGACCCTCGCGCCGACGGAAGACTGGCAAAAGGTGGGCAATGCCCCCCAGGTCGAAATCCCGCAGGCAGAGTAATGATCAAGTTTCTCCAGGTAAATCTCAATCGGTGCCGGGCGGCCCACGACATGCTGGGCGCATACACCACAGAGCACCAGGTGGGGCTCTGTCTCATAACAGAACCAAATGTGCACATCTCCCGTTCTACCCTACGGGCATCTACCGCGCAGGCGATCGTCACACACATTGTCGATTCGTCGACTAACTGGGGTGCTGGCCTAAAGTACCTCGATGGGCTCATGCGCGAAAAGATCCGGCTAGAGAATATTCGTCGGGCGCGATTCGTCGCCCGGAACCTCCAAGATTTAACCCAGCAGGTCCTACCTGCTCGGGTCGCACCCACAGACTATGGAGAAGGTTGAAGTGTGAGACTCCCCTCTCCTGGTCTCGAAGTAATGGTTCACAATTCCGAACCAGGAGGGGGTTCTTGGGGGTGGTTTTTAGTGGGTAGTGCGCTGGAATTAGATTGAGTCACGTACTCTCTCTCCTGCGTTTAGTCTCACACTACCCGCCAAAACATTGGCGAGTGTGCGTAAATGCATTTTCCACCCCCTCAAAAAAAAAAAAAAAAAAAAAAAAAAAAAGAAGCTTTAGTCCCGCTAGATCGCATCGGCGACATCATCATATTTCAGAAAGGGACTATAACGAGGCGTACGACAGGGTGCAATAAAATATTCCTTAAATATTATAATTAAGTCACTTCTCGGTATAGTTAAACAATTTGAATTGCATTACATGTTTTCATACAGTCTCGAAAACAGCAATAGTTTTCATTAATCCTCAACATGTTTAGAACACTGCACGAAGCGCTACGTGAACATGTACAGAATATTGTGACGAAGCGTTATGTTTTGGATGCCAGCAAGCCGCGGTGTTTCGTATACGAATAAAAAGACCCCGGAAAAATTGAATTATCTACAAGCGTCTTCTCAGTTGCGCTACGCAGCAGACGCACTGAGTCGTACTGACTCCTATAAGGTGGGTTTAAATGAAAAGGTACAAAACGACGCTGTGGGTATAATTTTTTTTAACGCTCTGACAACCACAGTTTAGGCACGATATCGTCTAAATGCATCTATCGTCATCGCGTACTGGATTTATATAGGCTTCCTCTAGCAGAAGTATGTAGCAGCAGGGCAATGACAACCACGTCCAACAAATACAACCAGCACGGCCGGGGCTCAAACGCGATCGTTTTGCTAACCGTGGTTGCCACGGCAACGCCCCGTTTTGAACGGTGCGTTAGCCGCCTAAGCCACCGCCACTACAAATGTATGTCCTTATACAAAAAAAAATTGCACAGACATGAGAAAATTATCGCACTGCTCCACGAGCCGAAGTGTTCTCTGATCCCAGAATTTCTGCGGCGGCCTGTCCTCCACCGCGCATTTCAGTTCATCGTTCGCGTTGAAACTCTTTCCTTTGCGACTAGTTTTGCGGATCAAACTGATTAAAGTTACTGAAGGGCTTACCTGTCTGGGCTATAGGGCGTATGCTGAAGCTGCTCCTATCTGAACTTAGCCAGCTTACTTTGTGTAACCCTGGAGACGTTGAGGAACAGGACATAGAGGAGAAGATCACTCTATCCTGAGGCTATTTGCTCTCGACGGGGTCGCATACGCTATGGAGTGTCTTACAGTACCCGTCACTGCTAATGACTGTTCCGTGCTCAAGGAATTTTATGAGTATCGGATCTCAGACGTCGAAAAAGACGGCGAGCAGCACCTTGCCTGCTGAGGGCACAGCTTTTAATGTTTTAGGTGGAGGTGACGATGCATGCTTCCATTGCAGGCTGTCTTACTTTGTCTTCTTTGGCAATCGTACGGAACACGTGACTGCCTGCTTCTCTTCTCTGTTATGCGGACGACGCGCATAATCTCAAGCCAGACACTCTAGTTGTGCCCTTCGATGTCTCATGGTGTTATCCCAAAGCGGTATATTCAAATTTCAACCTGGTTTGGTTGTTACCTTTTCATTTAAACCTACCTTATATATATTCGATTAACTCAGCCTAACCATCTTGCTACAATACGAGGTGTGTTCAAAAAGTATCACGACTTTTGAATTTTCGCGGGTTACGTATATTCGAATTTCGATTTTTTATGGCGTTATGTTGGTACTCATGTCTCTCACTTATGCCGACAAGCTCGGCCATTTTGAATGTTCACTTAATTGTTGACAGCTGCTTTGCTTGCACGTGTTTTGGATCGTCTTCGATTTTTACCTATTCAAAAAAATGGATCAAAGAACCTGTATCAAATTTTGTGTGAAAAACGAAATTAACTGCGCGGATGCATTCCGAATGTTGACTGTGGCATACGGAGAAGCTACCTTGGACCGAAGCAACGTTTATCGGTGGTACAAAATGTTCTCAGAAGGCCGAGAAGATGTGAACGACGAAGAGCGTGCCGGACGCCCGAGCACTTCAACAACAGACGAAAAAATTAATGAAGTGGAGAAAATGGTATTGGCCAATCGTCGAATCACCGTTAGAGAAGTTGCTGAGGACCTAAACATATCGATTGGCTCGTGCCATTCGATTTTTATCAATGATTTGGGCATGAGACGGGTCGCCGCGAAATTCGTACCAAAATTGCTCAATTGCGACCAAAAACAGCATCGCATGAACATTGCTAATGAGATGTTGGACTCTGTCCGCGACGACCCAAATTTGCTCCAGAGGGTCATAACTGGTGACGAATCGTGGGTTTATGGTTATGACGTGGAAACCAAAGCTCAATCATCTCAATGGAAGCTGCCGCACGAACCAAGACCGAAAAAAGCGCGCCAAGTTCGGTCGAATGTGAAAGTTTTGCTGACAGTTTTCTTCGATTGCAGGGGCGTGGTGCATCATGAGTTCTTGCCACAGGGTAGAACGGTCAATAAGGAATATTACCTGCAAGTTATGCGCAATTTGCGCGAAGCAATCCGCCAGAAACGCCCGGATTTGTGGAAGAACAAAAATTGGCTTTTGCACCACGATAACGCCCCTGCTCACACATCGTTGCTTGTGCGCGAGTTTTTGGCCAAAAACAACACACTAATGATGCCGCAGCCACCGTATTCCCCAGATCTGGCCCCCTGTGACTTTTTCTTGTTCCCTAAACTGAAGAGGCCCATGAAAGGACGACGTTACGCTACGCTTGACGAGATAAAGACGGCATCGAAGGAGGAGCTGAACAAGATAAAAAAAAATGGTTTTTTGAAGTGCTTCGAAGATTGGAAAAACCGTTGGCACAAGTGTATAATATCTCATGGGGATTACTTTGAAGGGAACAAAATAGATATTCATGAATAAATGAATAATTTTTGAAAAAACACAAACGTCGCGATACTTTTTGAACACACCTCGTATGTTGTACATGGATTTATCCAACAAATATCACTGACCTATCATCAAAATAGCTGGCGCTAATCGACACACCTCATGATGATATATGGGTCAAATGAGCGCGCAGTAGTTTGTGAAAGAGCAGGTGAGAGCGTTTCGCTACTTGAGGAACTCTTCGGGACGTGCGTTGTGCAGAATTGCCGGCGTCATGTAGAACGTTTCTGATGCTTCTAGACTTTTTTAAAAGAACGTTGGCATTATCGCGTTGTCAGCGATGAGCTTTTGAGCGGGTAGATATTCTCAAATTAGTGTAATAGTACCATATGATGTCACTAAGCCTTTTTTTAAGTCATAGCGACAATAGACTGCTAATGACTCACTGTGATATATGTGAGCGAAGATTGATATGCCGAATATTACAATCAAATAGTGCTACTGGGTCGGTCATAAATCCATAAACAAGGGCTTGAGTGTTATATCGCATCGTTTCTATGCAGGGTCAAGATCAATACGAAGAGATAGATTAAAACGACAAGTGGAACATGCAACACTGCTTGCGTAAAAGTTTCGGGTCATACTTGCTTTGCTGACATATGTTTTTTTGCTGTACTAGTGCTCGAATATGACCTATTTGTTTAGTAAATGGCTAGCTAATACAAAATCAGTCTATAATCGATTATAAAATATCAATAATTAAGGAGCTGTGAACCTATGTTCAAATGTAAGCCACTCATGAGAATAATAAAACCTATCTATCTATCTAATACGGCTGGTACTAGCTGCTAGTCGACTTAACTGCGATGTTATACAGCGATGCGATATGCAATGTTATATATATATATATATATATATATATATATATATATATATATATATATATATATACATATATATATACATATATATAGGTATCGAGCAAGATGGCTTAGGGGCACTTTGTATTGCATTCGGGGGAGGGGCCTGGGTTCAAGACCCAGACCGGCCACTCTTAAATACCAGCGCTTCAGCTTGTAGAACGGGATCCTACTCTGCAGGAAAGTCGTTAGAAGAAATAGACGACAATCCTGGACAGAAGTAGTCAAAGTAGACTGCAATTGAATCATTAGACAAATCAGCCAGTTAGTCAGTCAACAATCAGTGCTGTCTGATCGAGCCTTGAGATCGTGGTACAGAGGGCTGGTGGTTCAATGGTTCGTACTACCCATCGGGATTCCTCCAGCCGCCACTGTTTATGGGCGTCTAGATTATACACACGGGGCCGCGTATTGAATTTGAACGTACGTCTTCACAGTCACTTTAGGCATTGTACGAAAACCTGAGGGCGCTCTGCCAGCCAAGTGGTATGAATGCCTTCTTAAAGTAATTCCAAAAGAAAAGGAGATTCTTCGGACCCTGCTGCGTGGCGGCCAATATCAAAAAGAAGTTGTGTCTACAAACTACTCTCAAGCATACTGACAAGACGTCTCACGGATTTTCTGACAGCATTGGGGTTCTTTTCAGAGGGCTTCAGGACCGGGCGTTCCACTATCTTAGCCTGCGAAGTACTTCTCGAGCAGATCACAATCTCATTAAACCGGAAAAAAACTCCCTTTGTTCGCGGTTTTTATTGATTTAAAGTCTGCCTTCGACATCGCACCCCGTAACATTTTCTTAAAGAAGTTGGGACAGGCTGGAGTTGGACCGCGAATGCTCACTCTACTCTGCGCACTTCTGAGGGCTACTCAAATTATTCTCGATGATGGTGTGTGCGAGCATAACACGTTTGATCAGACAACCTGGTATCCGCAAGGCGACAATCTCAGCCCATTACTATTTATAACGTTACTCAGTGATCTGCCACGCATCATGAAAGAGCGGCACTCAACGGTCATGACCCTGCTCTACGCAGATGATCTGGTAATATTCAGCAGAATCCGTACTGACCTGCAGGCTGCTCTTTGCACACTGGACATTTCTCGCAGAATGGCCTCATAGTAAACGTGTCAAAAACCAAGGCTGTTGAGTTTCGGCGTGGCGGGCAACGAGCCCGCGCAGAAAAACTGCGATTTCACGGTGAGCAAGTGCAGTTCGTAGAGACCTTTTGCTATCTCGGGGTAATTTTCTCGTCTCGAGGTACAACTTTTTCACAGCATGTAACTGAGCGTTGTAGAAAAGCGCTTATCGCGGCAGCGGGTATCAGAAACCCAACACAGTTGTTCGTCCGTACGGCCATGATATTATTTACGCTCAAAGTGGCATCCGTAGCTGCTTACGGTATTCAAGTGACATGGAAACATCTTAGCACTTCGCAGTTATGGCAGTTGGATAGGGTGAAGCCAGCTTTCTTGAAGCGAGTACTTGGCCTTCCTCAAATTCGCGCAACAGATTAGTGTACATGCTCGCGGGGTCAATATCATTTATTGATGAACTCGTAGACCGCTTTAATTGGCCGCAGACAATCGCTCTGGAAACGTTTCGGCATGAGTATTCTCAAAAAGTGTCTCTACTTCCCAGAGAGTTTCATCTATCACCAGCTATGACTAACCAGGCCTGGAAGGCTCTCTCCGGCCATGTCGTCACCTCACTACTCGCTACAGTGTTCACGGATTTCATCATCTACTATGCCGATCTGCTGGGTTTCATGAACCCAAGGAGGACTGCAAATGCCGTCGTTGTGGCGGTCCATGTCCCCTCTACTACCTAGCTGATTGTACGGAATCCGTGTCGCATTCTCAGCTTCAGCAAGAATGCTCATAATTCATTTTACCATGTTTGTTATATATATCATATTCGTATTTACATACCCAAACAAGGTGCAATTTAAATAAATAAATTGTACAAAAACCAAAAAGAGAAAATCTATCTTCTTTATGTTCGCTGGCAATTCATTCCATACGCCTGTGACTGCATGGCTTGGCCCTTGCTAAACGACGGCTGTTCTGTTGTTTAACATAATACGATTTAGTGATGTATCCGGATTCTCAGGATTCTCGCCGTTGGTAAGGCGAAGCACCATTTTAGAGCATCACCCCATCGCTTGCTTACCGATTTTCAACTTTCAATTTCAGATGTCTGCGAAGCAGTCAACAAAATATACTATGCTAAGAAGAGAGAGGTGATCCTAGAAGTAATTTCAGTAAGCTACGATCACTTACATATAAGGTGCCATGATGTCGCTGTTTTTTTAGGGAGGGCCGCCTCTTAGCGTGCATTCACTCTTAAGGCGTTAAAATCTAGAACCCGAAGAAAAAACAGGGACAAACAAATGTTAAGCCATACGCAAAAGCACCGCACCACACCGTGAGGCAATCTCATAAGCTGAAACAGCACAGAGTAGCCGCAAGCATCTTCCAGCTGCACCAGCTGCGGCTTTGCGAAGCAAAGCGGATATCAGCGTTTAGTCCAATACCAACGGAGTCGAAATGCATTTATTGTTTTGCTACTTTGGATGCAGGACATACGGCCACCTGAGCGGATGTAGCAATTCTCTACATTCGACAATGAGATCAAATTAAGGTCTTGGTAGCCACAAACAATTGTGTCGTTCTAAAGCGAACCGTACAAGATGCATTCATATTGCGTTATTACGAGCACTTATAAGCTGTTTTCTTAGCACAGCTCTTCCATCTTTTTGCTAGCGTGTGGTCCAAGCAGGATGAACTCTGAGATAATTCGTTTGTACCGTCTAGGTTGCAGATAGCAAACGCCAATTTTAAGCAGACAATCCTGCATCGTCGAACCACGTCGACAACACTGCAAAATTCAGCATAATATGGAAATTGATAGTGCCAATGTTATGAATCGTTCTTTTGTTTTCACGCGCGTGAGTGTATGTACATTGCTTCAAAAAGTCAATCAAGTTACCAATATATCAACCAAGCGCGCCAACATGGCACTCTTCATTTAGAAAACACAAAAGCTGCAACCATGAAAAGACGGGCTCCCAGTCATTTTTAGAAGTACGAATAATCTATGAAGCAAAATACAAAACTGGCAAACTCTTTTTATCTCTAAATAAGTATTGTGTGAAAAAAGTCGTCTTTTAGTCGCCATATGGCAGACTACTAACTAAAGCTGCCGTCCTTATATTTTGGGTAGGATTATCTTAAACGTACGAAACGAGTGCCAGGCAGTAAGGCACACGATTGACGTTGTCTCACCTTCATTCTTGTGCTAACCTCTGGTTGTAAAAGGTGCAAATATAAAGAGTAGCACAGACTAGGAAAGTTCCTATACTCTTTTGTTTGTATTGTACGTGCGCATTTCTAATCGGGCGTTCGTTAGGCGCTACGTCATATACGGCTTACAATGCCTTATGTAATACACGGCTTACAAAATACCACATTGCCTACAGCTCAGAAAGCTTCGATAGTAGCTGCTCACGAGATATGTGAAATATGTCCAAGAAACTGAAGTATTGAAAAAGTAAAAAAAGTGGCGAATAACCGAACAGAGACAATCCTAAGATTTGCAAGGTGACCTTTTTCTATAGCTATGAGAACCATACTAAATGCCCATTCTATTTCATGTAGGGTCCTGTGCTTGTATTTCATTCTGAACGATATACTATTAAAGATTCACACAAAAATGCGACATTGAAAAAAAACGGAAAGGATACTGGAAAACAGAATGTTGTGTGGAATGACTTATAAGGCAAAATCCGAACAAATCTCTGCCTTTTGAAGTAATTAGCTTTGGCCCAATGCCACACGAACAACGGGAACAGTCAGTCCGATCGTGGTTAATTGGAAATGATCTTTTTTGAGACAATTCCAACGTGCAAACTAGAAAATATACCTTCTGAACTAATTACTATGCATGCAATGCCGAGCGTCACACGCACAATGAGAGAAGGGTCCGACCGTGGCTGGTCGGAAAGATTATTTTTTGCGTGCAAACTAGAAGCATTTTCAACCTAAATCAAACTAAAAATACTTGTCTAGCGTGTTACCATAAATATATATATATATATATATATATATATATATATATATATATATATGTATAAACATATCACATGAAACATAGCCTTACACAACAAACATTTGGTTCTTGTTAGAGACGATGTATTTTGAGTTGCCTGCACCTACAGGTAAAACACTCGTAAAAATACTTAATACCCTTTATTGTACAGATTTTTGTATTGTACAGCTTTGATTTACAGTTAAAATTATCTCACGCTTATATATGTGATGGATTCGCCGTCACGGTTTTCACCGCAAGCCTAAAACAGGTTTCATAAAAACTGCCCTAAGTAGGCAACAGTAAAAGAAGAGTCCCCGCTTATCTGCTGGACCCATAAAATATAGCGCTTCGACTGCCGTCAATCACGTTCAAATAGAAAACATTGGCAAATGGCAGTCACAAAATACAAACCCTGGAATTTGTGCGCAACACAGCTCTGCAGGCACGGACGAAACGAGATCACCGGTTTCACCCAGACTCAAACATAGAAGCAGCATCCGTGCATTATCTTACAGCCTCTTATGTATAGTGACTGCGCTAATCAAAGCAAAATCAGCCCGACGTGTCGCACAGGCTGTTTGGGCTGGATGAGAGTCGCGAGGACGGTGAAGATGTCGACTAGGGTATTTCCTGCACGGTTCAAGTCCAATACGGTAAATAGTCTATTTCTGCAACGAACGAGGTGTCTATACGGTCAAGCGACCTTAGACGCATCGATTTAATTTTGTTTAAAAGGTTCATTCGGAACGAATGGCGCTTTGCCCAATCTAGCATGTTGTTCAATGTCACTGGTTCGGCAAAAACCGCATGCCTAAAGAAGCGAGGTTGGAGGTAGTAAAGCCACTCGATTGGTACATAGTTTACAATCCCAAAATCAACGTATGCAACTTTCACTTGCGAATCGTAATATGGACCAAGAACAACGGCCCGACGAAAGTCGGACTTTCCGTCAAACGGCACGACGCAGACCATTCCTGGAAATACCTGTTCCGCAGGAATTCCACGCAACGTGAAACGCGTGTAAAACTTTTGAAGGTCGTCCTGCAGATTATGACGCGCCGCCAGTCTTGAAGAAAACGTCACGTACATTCGTAGATACGGACTTCCAACGTCCACCTCATTTACTAAACCTTTAATCTCGGCACCAGACGGCGGATCTTCGACCTTCAGTGCTTTACTATATGGGAATGCGTGAAGATGCGTTTGCTTAGTAGGTGCACTGTTCACTGTTAGGTCGACGTTCACAGCGCATATAAACGATACAGTACGGAAGGCACTTGTTTTACGGGGTCTTGTCTTTACGGGGAAGTAGGCAATGTCCGAAGACGGTCCGTTTTCTCAGCAGTGAGGCTATTCATGCTTAAGATTGTTCCGGGGCTGATGTATGGCCTTGACAGGGTGTGGAACCGCCTCACACTGGCGAATTTTAACCAGCTTGACAGATGTTTCTCATTATATACGAAACCAGCGCTTTGCTTGTCTATTCGAGCAAGGAGCTGCTTTGTGTATCTCAGTCAGGTTGTCCACCGGCTACTGAAACAATCCGATTAAGGCTGAAGATGCCGCGTACAGTACCATACGAATGTTTCATTTCTGAATGGGAAGCTAAAGTCGAACAGGCGGGAGGTCGGTGGTTTGGACGTTTTCAATGCCGTGCACCTTTGGTCTGGTTCTGCATGTTACAGTCGCCACGTATACACCAGGTACATAGTGCATGGTTATCACTACCTGGTATGTTCAAACGCAGCCTTTCACGAGGAGTACGAGTTGTGCACCTGCCGGTTCTGCCTGCAGAGGTGTGCCAAGTACCATGCAGTGGAATGCACAGCGCTGGACAAAACATCGTTGCACTACTTCTCTCGCCGAAAGCGTGAAGAAGATATAGTATTATGAATAAACATCTTGAACTGTATATTATACTCAATCTGAGTGAAATAAATATAATTGAATTATACTCAATCTGAGTGAAATCAATCTCTCCATCAGAACAGGAGTATATCTTAATGTCCAAAAGCTATACCGTGTGGTTCCACTGTTCAAAGGCGGGGATCGTCTGTGCAGACCTGTCAGCATTCCCGCGTCCATATCGAAAGTCTTTGAAAAATGCATTATTGAACAGTTCAGAGATTTTGC
Organism: Dermanyssus gallinae; assembly: GCA_003439945.1. Lineage (NCBI taxonomy): Eukaryota > Metazoa > Arthropoda > Arachnida > Mesostigmata > Dermanyssidae > Dermanyssus > Dermanyssus gallinae. Next base: position 183,304 of record QVRM01004646.1, on the reverse strand, counting down.
CGAAGAACATAACGTCCTACATAGTAGGCAGCTCGGTTTTCGGCCCAAGATGTCGACGATTGTGCATGTGATGGATTTTGTCGAAGAAATACGGAAACAGATACAATTAAAGACGACGGTAGCAGTGCTATTTATCGAATTTAGAAAGGCGTTTGATACAGTAGATCTAGACATTCTTTTTTCAAAAAACTCTCTACTTATAGGGTGAATGAAAATTGATAAGGTGAGGGCGCTCATTTATTTCTGAAAGACGCCAAGTTGTCCAAATTGGATAATCCCTCTCCCGTATAGAAAATATATCAATTGGAGTGGCTGACGACACAACGGCTCTATTCGTGGGGACTCTCCCCAACAGGTTGAGGCAATGATTCGTGAGGATGTTGAGAGGCTAAACGACAATCAATCCTCAAGCTTTTGCATGCGACCGCACGCTTGATATGCTAGTTGAAACGAAGTTCTTGGGTATTGTTCTTGACGAACATCTGACGTTCCAGGCGCATGCGAAACATGTTAGGAAAAAATGGACAGTGGCGTAGCCGCCATATACCGCACTCGCAAAATCATTCCTCGCCAATGCCTCTCGGCAATGTACCACGCGTATGTACAGAGCCACCTAACATATGATCTGCAGGTGTACGGTCTTTCTTATGCGTCTCATAAAACTCTGCTTCATCTACTTCAGAAAAAAGCACTTCGCCTCCTGTTAGGTCTCCTACATCGCGACTCAATATCAATAGAACAATATAACAAACTCTCAGTTCTCCCGTTACCATACCTAGTTAAGTTTACCAGAGTTGTCGAAATAAAACGTATTATTGTTGGTCACCATCTCAACCTGCTTCATTATCTCCTCGGCTACAACTACACAATCAAGGTTTGCACTCTGTAATTGATGTGCTACTTTGTGGAACAATATGCAGAGTGACATTAGAACACTTATGTCGCTTAGTCAATTCAAAAACACTGCGAGAACGCACTATCTAAGCTTACTTGGGTCTGATTAAGCCATAACTATGTAAACATGTACAAAATCCATAGATAAATAATTGCAATAATCCGAGATACTACGGTGATAATGTATAAAATCTTACTGTTACTTGTACATATGCTTCGCGCTAGCCTGTGGCTATATGATGTTGTAACACAAATGAAACTACAATTAAGTATCAATAAACGTCATATCATATATCATATCATATTAATCAGAAACATTGGAATCCCCCGCTGGAACAAAGTACCGGTCTCCGTCAGGCAGACAAAGTTTCTACTCAAATTTAAATGCGATCTCAGAGAGCATTATCATAAAACTCTTGGTTAAAAGTGATATAAAAAAAATACAAACCATGTTGCAACATATTCTAAATATGTGAAAATACCAATTATAAATTATACATTGTTATCTCATAAAAGAGGGCTCCGAGCAAGCTATGTGCTTAATAGAGCTCGAAATTAACGTGTGCAATTATATATATATATATATATATATATATATATATATATATAAATATATATATATATATATAATATATATATATATATATATATATATATATATAAAAAAAATATATATATATATATATAAATGCAGTTCAAACGTAATTACATTTTAAACGTTTTGGTTTAATCTGACTCGATTATCTAATTTGTGATCAATGACCGACATTGCTGTAAACCATTTTCGCATTCACACAGTCGAGCTGGAGAGTGCTTGGGGAGGGTAGCCGCCGCCGCAGCTAGGCTTCTATTGGCTTCTTAGAGCCATCTACATTATGCCAGAGACATCTCGAATAGTCCAGCTGGATGGCGAAGCGTCTCGCTTGCTCCTGTAGCTGCTAGATGGCGCCACCGACGCTATAAAAGCCGATTGCGCGCGTAGTCAGCCCTCAAAATAGCCGAATAAGTAAAGTACGTGCGTTGATGTTGGCTCTGCCAATATAACGTAAAAGTGAAAGCACAAAGTTTGTTTGCCTTAACCGTGTACCGAACTAAACAAAAACAGCCAGAATGCTGCTTGCTCTACAGCCGTGGAAAGCGGAGTTGTCCTCCTGTGGACCTATGTGGGACTCCAACCACCGTCGCTGTCGTCGTCTGCGTTCAACGTTTCCTTGGGAATCAACTTGTGGCGCCCACCGCAAGCCCTACGACGAAGCAATGATCTGGCCGATAGAACGCACAATGGATAATCTCCTCGGCCAGGTTACGCCTTCGTTCTTCTACTCGAACCGAGGAATCGAGGACGTGTGGAAAGACATGAGCGAGTTCGACAGATTGGCAAGGGAAATGGTTGATATCCAACAGGGAGCGCGCAAATGTCAGAGAATCATTCATAATGGAGAGTTGGGACAAATTCGCTGGAGTATTGATGACAATGGCGAAGCACAGGCGAAAATGCTTCTTCCCCGCCCGCTGAAGAAGTCGGATGATCTGAACGTGGAGCTTGATGAGGCGAGCCGTACGATCACTGTCAAGGCCAGATGTAGCAAGGGACCAGCGAACTGCCGTGTCTTCTCTGAATGGGAGTACTCTCACACACTTGACGACTCCATTGATCTGACTAAACTCGAAGGCTCAGTAGACTTCCGCAGTGGACGACTTCATCTTAAAGCGCCCGTGCTTGCGCTACCGCAAGGTGAAACTACTCCGATGATTTCCTGCGACACTGCGGAAACTCAGTCTTCAACATGCCTTAATGAAGAAGACGGACATAGCCAGAAGAGTCAACCTTGCCGAGTGGAGGTCGATAATGTTTCCAATGAAGCCAATGACGGCCAAGAAAGGCGGAACAAGAAGGAAGAAGTCCAGCAGAGTCATCCCGACAGTTCAAGAATGCCAGGCGACATTTTAATCCCAATTAAGCGAACACCCATCAAGATTGAAGACATCGGACCGGACGAAGACTGTGACAGCATCTCGATCTCGTCATCTTCTGAAGCTAATTGAAGCTGTGTGGCGGCCCTTACTCGAATGACGCTTTTTACTTGTACAAATAAATTATTTAGGCCTGATCTGATTGTAGACCAAATCTGTACATATGAAATCAAGGCCAAATCTGTACATATGAAATAATGTTCTTAGTTTACAACGTGAGAAAGATACGTTGTATCTTTTCTATGAAAATAAACATTGAAAAAGACTAAACGTTAAAAAACATCGTTTTCAATTACCTTAAGTACTACAATTTAAATAGGTCTAACCGTATGGTCAATTATGCTTAAAGTAAATGGGTCTAAACGTGTGACCCAATAGTATGGTCAAGTACAATGTATTTACTGAGCTGGGATAGATTCGGCTTAAATGAACAATTATAGTTACTACAGCTGTAGGTCAGGCTATTGCGGAGGTAGAGTAGCTTTGTGTGTACGATGTGACTATGACGTTAAAGTACGAAAGGAGCTGACGTTTGTAACTTCAGCTATCATTTTCTGCGAGAGTTTAGTAGTGGAGGTGAGTGGTGTGGTGGAGGAAAAATCTCTTCTGGTTGGCGCATTCTATCGCCAACCGTTTGTTAATCCTTCCAATTTCATAAATTATATATATATATTTATATATATATATATATATATACATACATACTGTGATAACTATTGTGTATGTTTATACGCATTATATTTAACGCATAATTTCAAATCTAAAGTTAAAAAAATATTTAAAATAATCCGTGAATTATTCCCCAGAATTGCCTGATGACGATGTATTTTGCTTAAGTCCCTTGTCACCTGACTTACGCTGTAGAAGTCTATAGCTTGACACAGACGCGTCTTATCGGTCGCTTCATCGACTCCAAAAACGAGCACATAACAACTTTGGATGCGAGACTCAATGCAACCGCACTACAAAAATTTAAGCATTCTGCCGTTCCCAAAAATTATAGAATACTCTCTCGTAGTTGAAATTAAGCGTATACTCCTTGGAGGTCATCCAAAATTACATGGTTTGGCAACATCAGCAACACCCATATCTACAAGGGATAACACATCTAACTTGCGTACTCCGACACACGCCAACTCCGATTAGTCAAAGCTATCAATCAGAAACAATGGAATTTCCTACTGCAACAAAGTACCGGTCTCTGTCAGGCAGACAAAATCTCTGCTCCAATTCAAATGCAATCTCAGGGAGCATTCTCTTAAAACTCTGGTATTTGGTTAAAAGTGATATAAACAATACAAACTATGCTGCAACATATTGTAAATAGGTGAAAATGGCAAATGCAAATTATACTTTGGCATCAGCCGGGCTGACAGAGAGTGAAGCTTAAGGGGAGAGGTGCGTTTAGTGAGTATGATCTCGGCGGAATAATGTCCAACTGTCGGGGGTGAGTCCCACACTGCATAGGCCTGAGTTTCTACTTACCCTATTGCGTTAGTGCCTAAAGCATTTAAATCCACCTCCATAAAAAATATATATATATATATATATATGTATCGAGCAAGATGGCTTAGGGGCACTTTGCCTTGCATTCGGGGGAGGGGCCTGGGTTCAAGACCGGCCATTTTTAAATACCAGCGCTCCAGCATTGAAGTACGGGATCCTACCTTGCAGGAAAGTCGTTAGGAGAAATAGACGACAATCCTGGACAGAAGTAGTCAAAGTAGACTGCAACTGAATCATTAGACGAATCAGCCAGTAAGTCAGTTAACAATCAGTGCTGTCTGAGCAAGCCTTGAGATCGTGGTACAGAAGGCTGGTGGCGCAATGGTTCGTACTACCCAACGGGATTCCTCCAGCCGCCACTGTTTATGGGCTTCTAGATTATACAGGTAGCTCAACAAGTTCTTAGAATGAGCTTTTTAGAATTCGAATTTTGGCACGCTTTCACCGCTAATAGGAACTGCAACTTTTCGACTGCTAGCACTCAATATATTATGGTGATTGGCCGTTGCGATTTCGTTTGATAGCTTTTCCCGTGCAACGTATCGGCGTGATTTTTAAAAATGGAGAAAAAAGAGTTTCGAATGGTTATCAAGCATTTTTATTTCAAAGGTTGGAATGCGACCCAAGTAAAAATTGAGTTAGACGAGACGTACAGTGATTCTGCGCCATGTTTTGACACTGTTTCCAACTGGATTAATGTGTTAAAAAGAGGTCGCAGGAGCACCGAGGATGAACTACGTCCAGGAGGCCAAAAAACGGCAACTGATGAGGAAAACGTAGAGAAAGTGCGAAAAATTCTTGGCACAGATAAGCGAATGAACATTAAGGAAATAGCGGAGGCATTAGGGATTAGTTTAGGCAGTGTGCATTTATCCTACACGAAAACTTGAAGATGAAAGAGCTTAGAGCAAAATGGCTGCCGCATTTGCTCAACCAAGGCCAAAAAGACGCGCCTGTTTTGGCTTTACAGCGAAATTTGGCCAAGATGTCGAACAATCTGTCGGATTTTTGGTGCAGATTCATGACCGTCGATGAAAGCCGGGTTCATCACTACACTCCCGAGACCCAAGAAGCATCTTGCCAATGGTGTGCACCTGATGAAGGACCTCCGAAGAGGGTGCGGACAACGGCATTGACCGGAAAGGTGATGGCTACAGTTTTTTAAGACCAACGTAGAATAATGCTGGTCGACTACCTTGAGAGCTGTAAAACGATCACAGGAGAATATTATGCAAGACTGTTGGACTGCCGTTAGCAAGAACTCATCGTGAAACGGCCCGCTTTGCAGAAGAAGGTTGTCCCGTTTCACCAGGGCAATGCTCCTGCACACAAGTCCCGGCAAGCATCGGCAAAACTGGCCCAACTGAGGTTCGAACTTATTGAACAACCCTCCTATTCTCCAGACCTGGCCCCCTCTGATTATTTCCTCTTCGGGCATTTGAAGAATAGTCTCGGTGGAAAGCGTTTTTCCACCAATGAAGAGGTTAAGGCTGCTGTCAATGCCTATTTTCAGTCTAACGACGCGGAATTCTACTCAAGAGGTATAAATGCTCTGAAATCTCGGTGGGAAAAGTGTATTGAGCTTCTCGGGGAGTATATCGAATAAGACAAATTTAAAAACATGATTTGGAAAATTCTCGGTTTTTATTCTAAGAACTTATTTAACTACCTGTACATACGGGGCCGCGTATTGTAATTTGAACGTACGTCTTTACAATCGCTTTAGGCATTGTACGGAAACCAAAAAGAGAAAATATATCTTCCTTATGTTCGCTGGCAATTCATTCCATACGCCTGTGACTGCATCGCTTGGCCTTTGCAAAACGACGGCTGTTCTGTTGTTTAACATAATACGATTTAGTGATGTATCCGGATTCTCAGGATTCTCGCCGTTGGTGAGGCGAAGCACCATTTTAGAGCATCGCCCCATCGCTTGCTTACCGACTTTTAACTTTCAATTTCAGATGTCTGCGAAGCAGTCAACGAAATATACTATGCTAAGAAAAGAGAGGTGATTCTAGAAGTAACTTTAGCACGCTACGATCACTTACATATGAGGTGCCATGATGTCGCTGACTTTTTTTAGGGAGGGCATTCACTCTTAAGGCGTCAAAATCTAGAATCCGAGAAAAAAAACAGGAACAAACAAATGTTAAGCCATACGCAAGAGCACCGCATCACACCGTGAGGCAATCTCACAAGTGGATATCAGCGTTTAGTCCAAGACCAACGGAGTCGAGGTGCATTTATTGTTTTGCCACTCTCTATGCAGGATCTACGGCCGCCTGAGCGGTGATGTAGCAATTCCCTACACTCGACAATGAGATCAAATTAAGGCCTTGGTAGCCACAAACATTGTGCGTTCTAAAGCGAACCGTACAAGATTCATATTGCGTTATTGCGAGCACTTATAAGCTATTTTTTTAGCTCAGCTCTTCCATCTTTTTGCTAGCGTGTGGTCCAAGCAGGATGAACTCTAAGATAATTCGTTTGTATCGTCTAGGTTGCAGATGGCAAACGCCAATTTTAAGCAGACAATCCTGCATCGTCGAACCACGTCGACAACACTGCAAAATTCAGCATAATATGCGAATTGATAATGCCAATGTTATGAATCGTTCATTTGTTTTCACGTGCGTGAGTGTATGTACATTGCATGTACATGGAGGTGCCCAGGAAAAAACGTGTGTAAAACTAAAGATTGATGATGAGATAGTCACAGACTGTGTACGACTTTCTAACATCCTTAATGACTATTATGCAACTTGCGTAACGGCTGATACCGAATGCTCGGCCGCTTACGAGGTACCGATGTCGATACCTGAACTTCACGAGCCATTTTTGCCTAGGCTGGTCCCTGTGGATCGAGTGCATTACCTGCTGAAAAGGGTCACAATTTGCTCGGTGGGAGAAGGCCCTCTCAAGTATTGAGACACTGCGCTGACGTTATTGCTAACGCAGTGGCATTTATAGTTGATCTGTCGACATGCCAGGGGATCTATCCTACGGCCCTCAAATTGTATCGCGTTGTACCACTGTTTAAAGGCGGTGACAGACTAAGCAAGGAAAATTACAGGCCGGTCAGCATCTCCCCTCCAATGTCCAAGATTTTCGAAAAAGCTATATATGAACAGTTAACGAACATTTGAGATGTTTAATGGCCTAAGTCAGCGTCAGTTCGGTTTTCGATCCAAAATGTCGACGACGGTACCCATCATGGATTTTGTTGAAGAGGTTCGCAGAAACCTAATGTTAAAAAAGACAGTCGTCGGCGTATTTATAGATATTTGAAAAGCATTTGATACAGTTGATGTAAATATTCTGATTAAAAAGTTAACTCGATATGAAGCAGATAATATTTTTTTGTCTTGGCTGCGGTCGTTTATGTCGAATAGGAGGCAAGTTGTTCAGATGGGCAATGCAATCTCGGATGTAAGGAATATATCTGTTGGAGTGGCTCAGGGCAGTATAGGTGGTCCGCTTCTCTTTAACATCTTCATTAACGACATATTTAGCGTAACAAAAAATGCAAAGTTGACCTTGTTTGCGGACGATACCACATCCCTATTCGTCGGGAACTCCCCAACTGAGGTAGAGGGTATGGTCCGCGAGGACCTTCAGAGGTTATCATCATGGTTCACGAGTAACGGCCTCTATATGAATTGGAGGAAAACAGGTGTAATGCAATTCCTTCCCCGCGGGGTTCCGCTACGATCAATCCCCGTTTCCAGTGCGACGGCATAGCCCTTTCGCTTCTAAAGGAAACGAAGTTTTTAGGCGTTACGTTGGACGAGAAGCTGACCTTTGAAGCGCATGTCACACATATACGTAAGAAAATATCTGGCAATGCATCTCTATACAAAGCTCGACGAATTCTTCCCCAAAGCTGCCTGATGGCGATGCATTTTGTCCATAGTCACCTGAATTACGCTGTAGAAGTTTATGGCTTAACACAGATGCGTCTTATCAGGTCGCTTCACCGACTCCAAAAACGAGCACTGAGAACAACTCTGGACCACTGGATGCGAGATTCAGTGCAACCGCACTACAAAAAGATTAGCATTTTACCGTTCCCAAAACTTATAGAATACTGTTTCGTAGTTGAAATTAAGCGTATACTCCTTGGAGTGCATCCAAACGTATATGGTCTGGCAACATCAGCAACACCCATATCTACAAGGGGTAACGCATCAAACCTGCTTACTCTGTCACACGGCAACTCCAACCAGTCAAGGCTATCTACCAGAAACATTGGGGCCTCCTACTGGAACAAAGTACCGGCCTCCGTTAGGCAGACAAAGTCCCTGCTCAAATTCAAATGCGATCTCAAAGAGCATTAACTTGAAACTTTGATATCTGGTTAAAAGTGATATAAAAATACAACCATATTGCAATATATTGTAAATAGGTGAAAATGGCATATATAAATTATACATTGTTATTTATAAAAGGGGCTCCGAACAAGCTATGTGCTTAATGAAGCTTGAAATTAATGTGTGCAATTATCTACAAGAAATGTCAATAAACAAACAGTTGAGTTGCTTCGAAAAGCCAATCAAGTTACCAATATATCAACCGAACGCGCCAACTGTCCATTTAGAAAACACAAAAGCTGCAACTATGAAAAGACGGGCTTCCAGTCATTTTACGAAGTACGAAGAACATATGAAACAAGGTACAAAACTGACAAACTGTGAATCAGTATCTGTAAATAAGTATTGTGTGAAAAAAAGTCGTCTTTTAGTCGCCATATGGCAGACTACTAACTAAAGCTACCGTCCTTATATTTTGGGTAGGATTATCTTAAACGTACGAAACGAGTGCCAGGCAGTAAGGCACACGATTGACGTTGTCTCACCTTCATTCTTGTGCTAACCTCTGGTTGTAAAAGGTGCAAATATAAAGAGTAGCACTGTCTAGGAAAGTTCCTATACTCTTTTGCTTGTATTGTACGTGCGCATTTTTTGCTTACGATAAAAAACGACTATCTTCCAGAACCCAAGAGTAATTCGCCGTCAAAGAAACGGTGGTTGAACTGCAACTTTGAGAGGTCGTAGATTCAAATCCAAGGCTGGCCGCTCTTAAACTAGTTTTTAGTTTCTAATCGGGCGTTCGTTACGCGCTACGTCATACACGGCTTACAAAATACCACATTGCTCACAAGCTAAGTGAAATATGTCTAAGAAACTGAAGTATCGAAACAGTCGAAGAAGTGGCGAATAACCGAACAGAGACTATCCTAAGATTTGCAAGGTGGCCTTTTTCTATAGCTATGAGAACCATACTAAATGCCCATTCTATTTCTTGTAGGGTCCTGTGCTTGTATTTCATTCTGAACGATATACTATTGAAGATTCACACAAAAATGCGATATTGAAAAAAAACGGAAAGGGTACTGGAAAACAGAATGTTGTGTGGAATGACTTATAAGGCAAAATCCGAAAAAATCTCTGCCTTTTGAAGTAATTAGCTTTGGCCCAATGCCACACAAACAACGGGAACAGTCCGATCGTGGTTGGTTGGAAATGATCTTTTTTGAGATAATTCCAACGTGCAAACTAGAAAATATACCTTGTGAACTAATTACTATGCATGTAATGCCGAGCGTCACACGCACAATGAGAGAAGGGTCCGACCGTGGCTGGTCGGAAAGATTATTTTTTGCGTGCAAACTAGAAGCATTTCCAACCTAAACCAAACTAAAAATACTTGTCTAGCGTGTTACCGTATACATATATATATATATATACATATCACATGAAACATAGCCTTACACAACAAACATTTGGTTCTTGTTAGAGACGATGTATTTTGAGTTGCCTGCACCTACAGGTAAAACACTCGTAAAAATACTTAATACCCTTTATTGTACAGATTTTTGTATTGTACACCTTTGATTTACAGTTAAAATTGTCTCACGCTTATATATATGATGGATTCGCCGTCACGGTTTTCACCGCAAGCCTAAAACTGGTTTCATAAAAACTGCCCTAAGTAGGCAACAATAAAAGAAGAGTCCCCGCTTATCTGCTGGACCCATAAAATATAGCGCTTCGACTGCCGTCAATCACGTCACTCTGCAGGCACGGACGAAACGAGATCACCGGTTTCAAACATAGAAGCAGCATCCGTGCATTATCTTACAGCCTTTTATGTATAGTGACTGCGCTAATCAAAGCAAAATCAGCCCGACGTGTCGCACAGGCTGTTTGGGCTGGATGAGAGTCGCGAGGACGGTGAAGATGTCGACTAGGGTATTTCACGCACGGTTCAAGTCCAATACGGTAAATAGTCTTTTTCTGCAACGAACGAGGTGTCTATACGGTCAAGCGACCTTAGACGCATCGATATAATTTTGTTTAAAAGGTTCACTCGGGACGAAAGGCGCTTTGGCCAATCTAGCATGTTGTCCAATGTCACTGGTTCGGCAAAAACCGCATGCCTAAAGAAGCGAGGTTGGAGGTAGTAAAGCCACTCAATTGGTACATAGTTTACAATCCCAAAATCAACGTATGCAACTTTCACGTGCGAATCGTAATATGGACCAAGAACAACGGCCCGACAAAAGTCGGACTTTCCGTCAACCGGCACGACGCAGACCATTCCTGGAAATACCTGTTCCGCAGGAATTCCAAGCAACGTAAAACGCGTGTAAAACTTTTGAAGGTCGTCCTGCAGACAACGACGCGCCGCCAGTCTTGAAGAAAACGTCACATACATTCGTAGATACGGACTTCCAACGTCCACCTCATTTACTAAACCTTTAATCTCGGCACCAGACGGCGGATCCTCGACCTTCAGTGCTTTACTATATGGGAATGCGTGAAGATGCGTTTGCTTAGTAGGTGCACTGTTCACTGTTAGGTCGTCTCCAGTTTTCCAATCGACGCAGGCATCATGAGAATGCTTAATAATAAAATCGCGTTGCTTAACCTTACTTTGCTCCCGCGCAAGTAAGTGGCTTGCCGCAGGAAAGCACATTTTAAGTTCCGTCAAGTATTCGTCGATAGAGATGGTCCGACCCTGGAACCACAGATTCATCTGATGCAGGGCAACAATCAGGCCATTAATTGTTGAACACTGTGTACCTCGTTCCTCATTGTTGTATAACTCAAATGCCGAGGGGGAGGCCGTCGACAGGCCTGACAATGTAGAGCTTTTCTGGTGCACCCTGGTTGTATCCATGCTCGCCTCGAACATTCTCGTAACAAAGCCATTCTGGTCCGTTTCGACATGGAATACATCTGAAAGCCTCTCAAAAAACTCGTCCCGAGGCAAGTCCTTAGTGTCGAGCGGCTTGTAGCTTATCGCACTCTCATGGTTATAAAAGTTTTCAAACTCTTCGGGAGTCACCCAGTCTCGTCCATGTTTGTGCAGACAGTCTGCCAGTTTTCGCCTAAGGACAGCACGGAATGTACCAGGTACTGACCGCAAATTGGGTCTCCGAACTAATGCCGTATGAGACCGTTCCTTGCCGAGTTGCAACATCTGAAGTACAGACAAAGCAAATAAGTATCAATTAGGCCGAAAAAAAATTAGATGACCCTGCATAATACATATAGCTATTTAAATATATATATATATATATATATACCATTAATAGTCAGCGCTTCAATATTAGAATACATATAATAAGCGCAGGGCTACGGCTTGGTGTTGACCTAGTCGTGCCCCACCGATGTCGTTGTGGTGATTTTGTGGACGCGTTGGCCCATCATGGCCTATCATGCGCGTTAAGTGCAGGCCGACGAGCACGTCACTCCGCTCTAAATGACACTTTTAGTCGCGCACTTCGATCTGCCGGCTTCCCATGTGTTTTAGAGCCCCCGGGTCTATCGAGGGATGACGGAAAAAGACCTGACGGCCTGACTTTGACGCCCTTTGAGCGTGGCCGCATGCTTGTTTGGGACGCAACTGTAACCGACTCATTAGCCCCTTCGATGGTCGGTGCAGGTGCGGACCGAGCAGGTCATGCTTCCAGGTTAGCTGAGGCTAACAAATGCAGGAAATATTCTAGTGTGGATTATCCGCACGAATTTTGTCCGTTGGCGTTCGAGACGATGGGAACTGCAGGCCACCTTACGCTCAAACTGATTCAACGCGTAGGCAAAAGCCTTAATCTTTCAACAGGAGACTCGAGAGCATCCGAATTCTTGCGTCAGAGGCTGTCGCTTGACATCCAACGAGGAAATGGAGCGTCTGTTCGGGGCACATTGCTGAACTGGGCTAACCCTGGGTTAGAGAACCCGTAATCACACGTTCGCACGGAGACAATTGTCCACTCCAAAGTGCTAACATAACGAACTTATATACATATAATTGTGTACAAGGTGTTTATTAAATATAAAACGTATATATATATATATATATATATATATATATAGAGAGAGAGAGAGAGAGAGAGAAAGAGAGAGATTTATGTTCTAAATGTAGATGCATTTTATAAGCATTGCTTCAAAGTTAGAATAAATAGAGTTGTGTACAAGATATGTATATGCATACGAGGTGTGTTCAAAACGTATCGCGACTTTTGAATTTTCGCGGGTTACGTATATTCGAATTTCGATTTTTTGTGGCGTTATGTTGGTACTCATGTCTCTCACTTATGCCGACAAGCTCGGCCATTTTGAATGTTCACTTAATTGTTGACAGCTGCTTTGCTTGCACGTGTTTTGGATCGTCTTCGATTTTTACCTATTCAAAAAAATGGATCAAAGAACCTGTATCAAATTTTGTGTGAAAAACGAAATTAAGTGCGCGGATGCATTCCGAATGTTGACTGTGGCATACGGAGAAGCTACCTTGGACCGAAGCAACGTTTATCGGTGGTACAAAATGTTCTCAGAAGGCCGAGAAGATGTGAACGACGAAGAGCGTGCCGGACGCCCTAGCACTTCAACAACAGACGAAAAAATTAATGAAGTGGAGAAAATGGTATTGGCCAATCGTCGAATCACCGTTAGAGAAGTTGCTGAGGACCTAAACATATCGATTGGCTCGTGCCATTCGATTTTTATCAATGATTTGGGCATGAGACGGGTCGCCGCGAAATTCGTACCAAAATTGCTCAATTGCGACCAAAAACAGCATCGCATGAACATTGCTAATGAGATGTTGGACTCTGTCCGCGACGACCCAAATTTGCTCCAGAGGGTCATAACTGGTGACGAATCGTGGGTTTATGGTTATGACGTGGAAACCAAAGCTCAATCATCTCAATGGAAGCTGCCGCACGAACCAAGACCGAAAAAAGCGCGCCAAGTTCGGTCGAATGTGAAAGTTTTGCTGACAGTTTTCTTCGATTGCAGGGGCGTGGTGCATCATGAGTTCTTGCCACAGGGTAGAACGGTCAATAAGGAATATTACCTGCAAGTTATGCGCAATTTGCGCGAAGCAATCCGCCAGAAACGCCCGGATTTGTGGAAGAACAAAAATTGGCTTTTGCACCACGATAACGCCCCTGCTCACACATCGTTGCTTGTGCGCGAGTTTTTGGCCAAAAACAACACACTAATGATGCCGCAGCCACCGTATTCCTCAGATCTGGCCCCCTGTGACTTTTTCTTGTTCCCTAAACTGAAGAGGCCCATGAAAGGACGACGTTACGCTACGCTTGACGAGATAAAGACGGCATCGAAGGAGGAGCTGAACAAGATAAAAAAAAATGGTTTTTTGAAGTGCTTCGAAGATTGGAAAAACCGTTGGCACAAGTGTATAATATCTCATGGGGATTACTTTGAAGGGGACAAAATAGATATTCATGAATAAATGAATAATTTTTGAAAAAACACAAACGTCGCGATACGTTTTGAACACACTATGTACATACATGCCTGCGAAACTACCTAATGTACAAATGCTTGAAGATCCTACACGAAAGAATTGCCTCAGTGAAATCAATAAACAAACTTGTAGAAATTAAATATATTATATACACACAGTTCCTTTATTATGCCGCCACACTTATAGGGGTTGTGGAACTTGTTCAAAAAATGATTTTGTTCCAATGTAGCAAGGGGTAGATAGGGTCCCGTGTGAAGAGAGGAGGGACGTTGGACGCTGTGTACCATCCTGTACTGCCTGTACCATCCATATCGGTACAGCAAAAAAAAATTCTTTGAACAAGTTCTACCACCCCATTAAATGTAGCGACTTAATTTAGGAACTGCTTGTATATATGTATCTACAGGTATGGCTTGAAGAGTTCGTTGATTTCGTTAAAATCATTTTTATTTTTTCTATGGAGTGAGACGGTAGAATGCCTTGTTTAGGAGTGACGAAATAACTATTAAAATCCTGCCGAGATATAGATGTATGCATCTAAAATGCCATCGCATAATTTGTATACGAAAGGCCTGCCTCTGTTGAAGCAATACTGATATAGTGTAGTTCCCACCTATAATGTAGTTGATACGTGTCTAATAAAGGGTGTTTAATAACAGGCGGCACGAAGGTGTGCCGAAAATGTGTGTCCAGCCCTGACCCTGACCCTGTCTTGACAAGTCGACTGAGTTCGATCCCGACGAATTGACGCCGCATAGCGGGGTAGATAGGTACCAAGAACCACCTGTTTCTTGTGTAACCCAGTAAGTGCAAATAGAGCTATAAACATGAAAAATGTAAGAAACACAACGAAACGCGCAAAGAAGAATGTCTACTTACCTTGCGCTGTTGCGTCGTTACCATCAAAACCACAGCAAGTTCGCCGCCGGCCGTTGCTTCTCGCGGCAGTGCCCAATAGTCGACTATAACGCTTCCTGCATAGAGACGCCGCAATGCTGCTGAACGGGACGCAGTCTATTGCTGTATAATCGAACTGTAAGGACAGCAATAACAGCATCGCTACGTTGTATCTAGCTGCAGACATATCGACTCTAAACCGTATTGAAATGCGACAGACCAAAAGCACATTCGTATAATAATAATAATAATAATAACGCCGCCACCACCACCATGTAAATGAACTATGCATACAAACGTACCGTTGTGCCACTACCACATGAAGTGTACACACCCACGGACGGAAACAATTAGCACTACCATTTTGTGCTACCACAAGCTTGGCAGTAAATTGATGCTAACTTGATGCTAACAGACTGGTCAGCTGGCTGCTCTCACCTAGCTACAAAAGCGCCACATAGAAGGCTGTTGAAAAATCAGGAGAAAGGAAAAGAGGCGCAGGAAAATAGGGAATGAGGCAAGAGAAGGAATCAAAACCAGCCAGAACGTGCTGCTCGCAAAAGGATGAACGGGGAGTCCAGGAGAAGAAAGAACACAGCGGTGCGCAATTTTGAACAGAAACACTAGACAAAACCCGTGGTATACAATACTGTAAGTAGGTGGAAGTTGAAGTGGTACGAACTTGTGAGCTGGCGACTTTCTATGTATATTCGGAATGCGGATGAGGGATAAAACTACTAGTCTCAAACCGTTCAAACAGAGCAAAAGAGAAACTTACTGAAGTACGTGTTTCCCTCTTGCGAGAATAAGGAACAAAAATACATTGTGCACACCTGTTAGTTTGAGTAGCGTGTGACTCTTAAACCCACCTAGCGTGAGACATTCTTTGCGAGAGGTTTCGGGAATGCATATTGCGCATGCGTCGCGTTCAGTAACTAGTGTGCGATTTACAAGCCACATAGAAGGACGCGGTTTTATGTCACGACCTATGGCGCCACTATCCACCTTTGGTAAACAACTCTAGAGAACCTTTATAGAACAACATTTAAAAAACGTATATGCTGTAAATAACGGCAATTAATAAAATTTAAAAAAAATGACCGAAAAGCTACTGCCTTTAGATTTGGGGTTGAAATATCATAAACGCATAAAACGAGCAAAGCAAATGCCAGTCAGCCAGACGATAGTCGTTGTCTCACTTCCTCACCTACGGTAATCTCTCGTTGTGAAAGGTGCCAATAGAATAGGCAGTACAGTCTAAAAAAAAGTCCTATATTATTTCTTGTTGTACTGGATATGCGTAACGTTTTGCCTAGGATGAAAGTAACGATTTTCCGGAACATTAGAGTAAGTCGCCGTCGAATAAATGGTAGTTAAGAGGTCATGGATCCAAATCCAGCGCTGCCCCTCTTAAACTAATTTTTATAAGCTTCCAATCGGCCGCTCATTGTGCGCTACGCCACACACGGCTTTTACCATGTCGGAAAGGATGTTATTTTTTAAAGCAATTCTAACTTACAAACTGAATAATTTACCAAACGACAAATACTCTCCGCAAGGAGACACACAGCACAAATAGGCGGGAACCTTCATCCTGCATACACTCACCATTGGCATTCAACGCAATGATTCAGCAATTACTCAATAAGAATCGTATTAGATATAGTGATTGCTTGCTTCTAGTCTAAGGTGAGCTAGCTAGACTACTCTAGAAGCTTAGACGTGAAAACGTGCGATGTAGCTAATTTACGTTAAGAATCCTCGAATTCGTTCATAGACTAAACTGAGCTAACCAAGCGTGTCTAACTAACCCAATCCATTATTACATTCACGTACTCAAGCCAATAACAAAACAACTGGGAACAACAAGGCAAGCTCCGTTCAGCGTGGCATACGAAATCCAAACTGATTCCTCGAAAATCAACTGTCACAGACAGCTAAATATGTTACAAAACGAATGCGGAACGAGAACAAATATATATCAAGAATAATAAAATAGTTTCGTATTTATGTCTCGACATTGGTCTTGCCCGCGTGGGTTTGGGCTCACATTCTCTCTCACAGGGCAGACTGCGGGTCTGCTTACGACACGATAAATATATATCAACACATTGCTATCGGTGCGCGGCCGTACTGAATATCCTAATAATTCCCACCTAGCCTATCCTACGCGCACACAGGCGTGACGCAGCACAGTAGCGTGCCCGGCGCTGACTCACCCGTGGATGGCGGTTCTGACGTGCAGCGGCGGATGCAGGGGCTCGCGTCCAGAAGAGGCACGCGTCCAGAGACCAGGGTGGTGCAGACTGTGTCTACACCAGTCCGGCTGCGGCCGCTTAAATACCGTCAGCCGACCGACCGACCGACCTGCCCCCTGGCGGCATTTCACGCTACTACAACGTCGTCCGCTACAACGTGCACTCTACATGCTTCTTGTTTGTCCGCTTAATTGTGTGGTTCGCTCTAACAATCTGTCGCCTGTTGTAATTAATTGTGTGATGCGCTCGATCTCTTTGTGACAGAAACCAATCGAACTGAGGTGCCCTTCGCATCTGAACTTAACTACCTTTTCAATTTGTGTCTAAACTGTAGTACTCGAAATTGACAACACTATGTTTCAACGTTTAATGTTTTTTTGTCAACATTTATTATCACAGAAAACGTACAACGTATCTTTCAGACGTTGCAAACTAGGAACACGGTGTGGTTTGATATATACATATGTGGCCTTCTATCAGATTAGGCCTAAATAATTTAATTGTACAAGTACATATAATACGTCATTCCAGTAAGGGCCGCCACACAGCTTCAATTAACTTCAGAAGATGACGAGATCGAAATGCTGTCAGACTTCGTCCGGTCCAATGTCTTCAATCTTGATGGGTGTTTGCTTAATCGGGATTAAGACACGGCAGTTCGCTGGTCTTTGCTAGATCTGGCCTTGACAGTAATTGTACAGCTCGCCTCATCAAGCTCCACGTTCAGATCATCTTACTTCTTCAGCTCACGGGGAAGGAGCATTTCTGCCTGTGATTCGCCCTTGTCATCGATACTACAGCGAATCTGTCCCAACTCTCCAGTCGAAATCATTCTCCGACATTGTTGGCAATCAGCCGTTTCCGTTGCCAACCTCTCGAACTCGCTCATATCTTTCCACACAGGGGTTCGAGTTGAAGAACGAGGACGTAACGCGTGGGCATTTGAGATAAAGCGTGGGCATTTGAGATAAAGCGTGGGCACTGACGTCGGCATCATTTGCACCAAGGCGTGAGCCAAACTCCCCAAAATGCATTATTAAATCACATAAACCGCCAGCTGAACGACCCACTGCCTCTCCCTCCTCAAATCTAAACACCAGTGGACGAGAGATCAGCTGTTATACCCGGCTGCAGCAGCAACGGAAACCTCAGCATCATCAGCGCGAACAACTAAACAACTAGCCATCTCCTTCAACATTCGCTCTACAGCAACATCTACAGCGACAGCGGCAACGTCAACGTCAACCTAGGCAGACACACTGCTGTGACATCTAATTCTGCCACACCGTCTGCTAGCATTTCTACTGCTGCTGGCGGTGACGACGTCGGAATGACGGATTGCGGGAAACAGCAGCCTGACACACAGACGACGGAGATATCTCCAAAAACGGCAGTCACGGCTACGACAAGGAGTTGCAACAGAAGAAGAAGAAACAGAGGAAGAGGAACTAGAATCATAAAAAGAGGAGCATCCCCGACCACATAACCGGCAACAGCGACTTACGAGAAGCCGCTCTAACACCAGCGCAACTGTGGACGCTATCGAAAGTTCTACAGGCAGTGACATCAACGCCAAGGAGCAGACGACGACGACGACGACGACGCAGACACCTGCGCAAGCAGCAGATGCAAATGACCAAAAGAGAAAGAATAGGAAGCGGCAGCAGCCGCAACCTCAAGATAATCAACTAACTAACTACCAGCTGTTGATGCTGACGATGCCGAAACAGCACTCGCTGACCTGCAAGAAAGTACCGCCATTCGACTTAAACCGAATAGTCCGGCTACAAAGTGATGTGATGATATAGCGATAACGATCATGAGTGAACTGCAGTGTTGAAATATCAGTCAATGTACATTTAGATTTTATTTTAGATTACAAATCGTAATATATAATTAAACCAAATAATTTGGCCTATTTTCATATGTACCGCATACACTCTAATTTAAAATGAAAGTACACGAAAAAAAAAACGCAATATTATTACTGCATTATTAAATATAATAAAAACTGATATCTATTCCCAACTCTAATATGCTAGCTACTAACAATGTACTTCCACCGTAACATAAAAGTCATGTATGGGCATACATATATGTATGCTCAGATAGCCACTTTCAAGGAAGCACTAGACACAGTGAAGCACCGCTTATCGTTCGAGGCAAGACGCTAAAGTCATTACCAGTACTATTCATTAATGTATTACTACATTTTACTACTATTATTACAATTTTGCTTATCATTACTTTTGTACTACTATTATTGCAATAAACCAAGAGGAAAGCAACAGCCTACTATTCCAGTTTCCTAACCGATGTACAACAAATATGAATGTCTTACCAAAAATACTTCAAACATATCTCTGTTTGCCACTTAAATCTGAGGGATATTAGCGCCAATACTAGATTCCATGATCTAAAACACGATATTGAATCGTTTACATTCCATCTTGACTTTGTTGCAATTTCTGAGAGCTGGTGCACAAAAGGTACAGAACGTATGTACAATATAGCCGGATATAAACTCTTAGCTGAATCTCGAAAACAAAATACTCGAGGAGGAGTTATCTTATATATTAATGAAAAATTCTTATTCTTCTGAATTTTATCCTATTAAGAATTCAGGGGCTAAATCATGGTTCTACTATAGCTTTTGCTGATGACACGACGCTAACCTACGGAGTTAATAATCGAAATTTTGATGCAGATTTGCACCAGTTTCTCCTAAATGTTGGCAAGACAATTTGCATTTTTAATACTTTTGGTTTAGTTGTCAATGCCGATAAAACACATTTTGTAGTCGTTCGCTCATCACCGAGGCATCAGGCATTGCCTAACAACCAACTACTCGAGCTACGAAACATTGAGCTCTCGCAGACAGCCAAGTGCCTAAGGCTCGTTCTCCAGGAAAGTCTGAACTGGCATCCCCACATAGATATTGCACCCAAGTGCTATGCTGTTATATCGGCGCTGCGCAGAATGAAATTGATTGGGGTCCCCACAGAGGGCTTGCTTCTGGTGTACAAGGCCGTGTTCTTACCGGTACTATGCTATGGTATCCTTCTCTGGGATGGTGGATATGACGGAATCCTCCGGAGAGTCAGAATAATTCAGAATGATGCACTTAGAGGCATTTTTTTCTAGGATACGGAGAGATTCGGTCCATTATTTATTTACTCTATATAACCTGCTCAAGGTAGAAAAAATTTACACGCTGCGAGCTTCTATGCTAGCATATCAAATTTCGCGAGGTATTGTATCAGCGGAGATTGCGTTTCCTACCTTAAATCGGACACCAGCTAGGCGTGCAACAACTTTCGCAGTGCCCTCAGTGTCCTTAAAGACTAGTCAACACTCACTTGCATGCCGCCTGCCCGAAACTTGGGCTAGGAATCCTAAAAATATTAGATGCCTCACATCGAAGCACCTCTTTGCTCCTGAAGTAAAAAATAGCTTTTAGTTTCACAGTCTGAATCAGGCGGGTGATCTTGTTTATCCTAAATCGGGGTTATTCGTGCTTTTTATAAGGGATCATCTTTCCAAATTAAATTTGTTTTTAATTTTTCAGTGTGTTTTTACCTGATGTCGTTGTGTATTATATAGATGCTGTATGAGTTTATCAATTCACTTGCGCGTATATGTGAGCGCGTGTTGCCTCATATATTGCTGTACATTGTAACAAACGCTGTATAGAAATCCTTGTGATGATGCCTATTGTGACTATGTATTGTGTAATTGCGCTTATCCAAAGCATTCTTAGAAATATTGTCGAGTGTGACTTTTGTCTCGGTAATTGATTTATTTTGGAACCATTTTTATTTATCGAGAACTTAAGGATTGCAAAATGCAGTTCCGATGAACAAACCACGCTTGAAACTAGAAACTTGAAAGACTGCCACATAATAAAATAACTAAATATACCAATGCAACTGAAACCATTCAAGCAATAGCTTGCCAAACTGAAATCCAAGGGCGTGGTGTTGTCGTCTCCGCCCACTCCTGAAAACCATAACTCGTCCTTCTGACAACGGCAGCTGTCTGGTCTGGACAACATTTTAATCCGCAATGACGAACACCAATTGAACAAATTATATGGAGCAGTCGATGTTCTCACACCCGATCATCGACCAATTTTTGCGGCATTTACTGGGCTAGAAGGTACACCATGTGTGAGAACGCAAACTAAATATGAACCGCGCAGAAACTTCAAGAAAAAATACCACCTAGAAATTTAGCAGGCACTAACTACAACGCTGTGGTTTGACATAATCACCAGTGACTCTGCACAGACAAACGTTTCTACTTTTAGTTGCACACTAAACAATCTGTACGACAAACATTTCCCGAAGCCAAACCACGCACGAATTTCTGACCAGTAGTTTGATCAGGAACTCATACAGGTGAGATTGACCAAGGACAGACTAGCTAATAAGGTTAAAAAGTATAATAGTAAATATGATAAGTTGAGGCTAAAAGAGGTTTCAAAAATATATAAGAAAACATGCGCTCGAAAACAAAGATAATTTTATGCGAACAAATTTAACACCTCTACACTCCGAGAGAGATGAAAAATTATTAACATGCTTTGTGGCAGAAACATACAGAAAGAAACTAGTCGATTAACCACAACAACACATCTACAACTGAGCCTGCTGAGATAGCCGAAGTATTCAACATTAACTTTGCAACAATGGGTTCTAAAACAGTTTACAATAAATAAGGAACAATGATAACCGAATACAATTATAAAAATAATCAATTAAATCCGCATAACGAAGATATTCCTGCTGAAATTTACATTCAATGAAACTATCCCCGAGGCAAATATACTAAAATCAAGTAAGCTTAAAGCAAAAATGGGAGGCTGTCAAGCGCATATACCCGGCAAGTTTATTAAGCAATACATAACCTACATATCAAATATTTTAGCTGCTATCTGCAACCAAGGTCTTACACAAGGGGTTTGCCCGGCAGAATTGAAATATGCAATAATTACACCACTTTTTTCGTTCGTCTGCTACGGCGACAGCTACGGTCGTGCTTCGCAAGAGCTCTGTGAATATTTGTTTCGTTTTGGTAATCCCACCTCATTTTCCCGGATAAGTTTTGTGTGAGTGCTCCTCCTCGCTCCCAAGTGCCTGGTGCGGTGTGCTTTTCCCATTTTTTTCGAGTTTCTTCGTGGTTTCCAGCCGTTTTGGTGTTTCCGACCAAACGCGCTAATGGACGGCGATGCGAATGCGGACGGCGAGAACAGCGGTTTGCGCGGGTATCCACTCGAACTGGCGTCTGCTACGCCGTCCTCGTCTGCTGCGCTGGCGGCGGAGGGTTGCCGCACGATGCGGTCACGTTTAGAATTGTTGTCCGATGCACCTACGCCCGACGTGCGCTGCACGTCGCCTGTGACGTCGGCGCCCGTCTATGGTACAGGCAATGCAGCTGTTCTACCGATAGAACAGCCTCGCCCAGCTGACAACGACACAACGACGGCGGAGACAATGGCTACTGAGGCCGCACCAGGTGTCTCATTTGCGCAAAAGCCTGCTGTAAAACGGGCCTGAGCTGCCTCAGACACGGAGGACTCTTCTAAAAGTGCGGGGGTTTCACGGAACGCCGGTGATACGGCGAATGACGACGGCTTCGTGACAATTGTGAACAAGAAGTCGGCTAGACGGGTGCTTAAGCGGAACTCTCGCGTTTCCGTGAATCGGTTGACAGTGTCGCCGGTCCATATTATACAGTGCGATTTCTGCCACAGGATTTGACGGCTTTGCCGCCCGAAGCCCCCAGCAAGCAGCAGCAGAGCCAGCCCCGGACTTTTCGGCTGAATAACTGTTGAAAGTGTTTAAGGCGCTCCATGACCTTGTGCCGGCGGCAACGTTGGGAGGGGGTCCTAAAGGGATAACGGCCACGGTGTCCACGATCTCGGCCGCAAGTGACTTAGTGTCACTCAAGGTTTTAGGATGCGTGACGGTCGTGGGACTATGTTCCTCAATGGATCAGTTTTGGGGCGTTATCAAAGACGTCAACCCGGCCTTCTCTGACGAGTGCCTCCCATCCGAGCTTGCCTCCTAGGGCGCGGTGAAAATAAAGAGGGACACGAGACCTGGGTGGAAAGATAAGCAGAGCATTCGAGTGCCGTCTAGCAGGATACATGTTCTGTTCAAAAGGACACCACCTACTAAGGTCTTTATTGTGTGGAGGGATCATGATGTAACAATTGAAACATCGTGGCCGATTGTTTGCTTCAATTGCCAACGTACTGGCCACACGGCAACTTGTTGCACTCGCGCCCGTGCGTGTAGAAGATGTGGTGCGCACGACCATCTTGCCGCATCATGTCGAAATCGCGCTCGCTGCGTTGACTGCAGGGGCCCTCACTTTAGAGGGGACTCGCCGTGCCCCGTTTTCGCGTTAGCTCGCGAGAAAAGCAAGGCCCTGCTTGGGTCGCGTATGTCGGCAGTTGTCGGCGCCGGCAGCCATCCTGGTCACCGCCCCGGACCCCGTACCCCCTCGACCACGCGAATCGGCACCTGGGACCTATGCGGCAGCGGTGGTACGCCGTTTGGTGATTCCAGTCTCTTCGGGCGCGGCTCCGGAACCTTCGGCAGCGCCCGTTGAGGTCGTGCTCCCCCCTTTCCGGGCCGATCCCTGCCCCCCGGAATTCTTGGCTTCGTTCGAGGACGCCACCATCTATTGAAATGGAGTCCCCTAAACAAGCAAAACGAGTAATAACGCTGCTCACCGCCCTCCCAAGCTCCGTCGCCAATTGGTTACGAGTAGATTCGTCCCGCGTGTTCGGTCGCGCCTGCCTAAGTCGACAGATGACTTTAACCTTGGTTCTTTGTCCAAGGCCGCGTCACTGCTTGCACCTACCAACCCGAAGCTAGCCGACACGCTTCGAAGCATCGTTAACGCACTGCGTCCGCTGCTAGCTCGTCAATCTCTTCAGCAGCGGCTGTCTGATCGAACCTTCGTGAATTTCGCGATGGCTGGCGTTTTGAGTATCGCGGAGGAGGTATTAGAAGAGCCGGAACGGACCCCTGCGACTCGCCTGAGGACTCGGCACGCCGCGTTTCGAGCAAGCTATCTGATGAAGACGTTTCCGGGGCGGCCCGACTATTTTGCTCTACCGACTCATTTGCCTCGGGGGACAGAGTCCTAGCTTCGCTTGCCGCCAAGCACCCACCTGCTCCGCCGCACTTGGCTTTTCCTGCCCCTCCTGACTCGATGACGCAGCATCAAGCCTCAGTCGATGACGTCTTGAGAGCTGTAGCCTGCTTTCCGACCAGTTCGTCCGTTGGTCCTGACGGCCTTTGCCCGCGCCATCTGAAGGATCTCCTTTCCCCTGGGATCGGACCGGTGGCCGGGAGACTGGCCGCATCACTTCCTAGAGTGATGAACGTCCTGAGATGAGGCCGACTGCCGGCTGAGGTCAGGGCGATCGTGTTCGGCGCCAACCTATTCGCACTGCGCAAAAAAGACGCATCAATTTGCCCCATTGCCTGCTCTCTTACGTTACGGAGGCTCGAAGCAAAGATAGCCTGCCGCGAGGCCAAAGAAATTATTGTGGAACAACTTGGCCCGCACCAGCTGGGATTTAGCATGGCGGGCGGAGCGGAGACTGCCGTACATGCAGCACGAGCCTTTATGCAATCAAGTTCCCCCGGTACGGCACTCCTGAAGTTGGATTTTCGCAATGCATTCAACACCATCCGTAGGGATTACCCCCTTCATGCGGTTCGGGATAGAGTCCCGGAACTCTTCACCTTAGTAGAACACGTGTACGAAGAGCCATCCGTTCTGTTGTATGGCGTCGTGACGCCCTATTCAGCCTGGGGATACGTTAGCTGGTTAACTCCGTTCAAGTGCCATTCAACGCCTGGTACCTAGACGATGGCACACTTAGTGGACCGATGGTGGACTTGCTCGATGAGGTGCGCAGAGACCTTACTTTTGAGGCAGTCAGTGGTTTGCTGCTGAACACGGCCAAATGCGAGGTGTTCGCTCCGGGGACAGACCTAGACGACCCCTCATTGAGTGCCTTGCTCGAGCTGCTACCGGAGTGTAGAGTCGTGGCTGACCACGAAATAAACCTCCTTGGCGCACCGGTTCTGCCCTCTGCGTTGTCGGGACAACTCGACAACCCCTTGATGGACAGATTGTGGGCGATGCAGGAACGTCTTCCGCTTGTTGGAGCCCACCAGAGACTCTACCTGCTTCGCTCGTCGTTCTCCGCGTGCCGCATTGTACATATTTTACGGTCCATAGACTGCTCAGGCGATTTGAACCATCTTCTCCAACCATTCGACGACAGGGTGGTGGAGGCCCTACAGAGCGGGCGGCCTTGGCCTCCCCTCGGCTCGATCCTTGGCGGGCCCGGCCGTGGCTGCCTCGATGTATGCTACGTCAGAAAATGTCCAGCGCTTGCTCCCGCCAGCGGCTCGTTACGATATAGCGACTGGACTTCAAGCTTCATCGCTTAGTCGCGATAGACTTGCCTGTCAGAGGGCCTGTGCCGAGAAGGCCCACGAAGCTTCGCTTAGTTCGCTGCTTGAAGAATGCGGCGATGACCAGGACAAGGCACGCCTTCTAGCTGTCGCTCGCCCAGGAGCAAGCGACTGGTTGCATGCACTACCCGCTGACTCACTGGGTACCCGCCTTGATGACCAACCCACCCGGACATGCGTTGGCCTGAGATTGGGAGCTGATTTGGTTGAGCCACACAGATGCTCTTGTGGCGAGCCCATCGGGCGACTCGCCAGACACGGCCTGCCTTATGCTCACGCAGCGGGCCGGCGCCCAAGACACACTGCCCTCAATGAAATACTTGCAGGACCGCTGCGGAAGGCGGGGATTCCCTGCGTCCTGGAACCACCTGGGCTTTCAGGGGACGACGGTAAGCGCCCCGACGGTATGACTTTGATACCCTTCTATAAGGGTCGTTACCTGGTGTGGGATGCGACGGTGACCGACTCTCTGACCCCTTCTCTTGTCGGTCCCGGCGCGTCTCGCCCGGGGACTGCCGTTTCGCGAGCTGAGACCTGAAAGATAAGAAAGTATGCGGACCTAAGTCCGGCGCACCATTTTTCGCCATTCGCGTTCGAGACGATGGGTGGCCCTGGGCCCCTCACGGCAACATTTATTTCTCGGGTTGGCGGCGCGTTACAGTAGGCGACGATGGACAAGAGGGCGCACGCCTTCTTCTCCCAGCGACTGTTCAGCAGGGAGATAAAAATTAAGCAACTAACTATCGACCTATAAGTTGCGTTCCATTTCTAGCGAAATTGTTTGAGTCAATTATCAATGATCAGATTCGTCTATATCTTGCCAACACACGCTTTATTAGTCCGATGCAGTTTGGCTTCCGTGGCAAATGTAATACCAATTTAGCTCTTACACATCTCCAGGAATATATAACTAAAAGCTGGAAGTCGAATCAAATAATTACTGGTATGTTTGTCGATATTGAAAAAGCATTTGACTCAATCAATAAAAATATCCTGATCAGTATACTCACACAACTCAATTTCGCTGAAGGTCTGATTGCATTTTTTAATTCTTACTTAAGCGACAGGGTACAAATCACCAGACAATTTATCATCTTTATGCTCCCCACACCTCGGTACACCACAAGAGATCAGCCTATCACCGACACTATTCCTAATATTTATTAACTCTCTTCTAAAAGCTAGTGAACTTAAAACGATTGCTTTTGCCGATGACATTACATTTCTTTGCCCAATTTCACACACGCAAAGATATCGTATGTAAGCCGTCTAAGAAACATAGCCGCAAGTGAGAAAGAACAAAACTGGGCGGCCGTATTGCTCACAGCAAAATTGGGAGAAAAAAGGACAAGCAAATGAGATAGACGGCTAAAGTTCCTTGAACGCAAATTTAAGTGCAATACGATGGATTTTGAAGAACACGAGGTGATAACAATTAAACAGATAGACAAAGATGTGAAGACGAAAATTGACAAAACAGTCGGAAAAAAGATAGATAGAGGATATGAAGAGAAAGACATCCTTGCAATTGTACAGGCAACAAAATAGGATTACGGCCGAATACTCGGAAAGTGAGAGCGTTCGTTGCTGGCGGCCAGATACTCGAAAAATTAGAGCGTTTGTTGTAGAGCGTGTGATATAGAAGAAGAATCCATCGAACATATCGTGCTGAAGTGCGACGAGCTAGGAGGAGTGAGAACAGTGTCCCTAGCCGAGGCATCAGGTTTCGGTGATAAACCATTATGGCAAGAGATAAATGAAACCAGACGCAGGCTAGGGAAATGGCGTAGATTGTAAGGAACCATAGGAAAATGCCCCGCTAAAACAAACTATTGTGTAATTAGGTAGTAATATAACAATCGTGATAATCCAATTAATACTATGGATGCACGACAGACGAGGATGTTTGTTAAAATACATATAATGATACCATAGCATTAGCATAAAACTATATACGAAGCCAGCAGCACGCTGTATGACATACTACGCAGCGAGCGAATCTGATTCAAAAAATATTACACAAGGAATGGTAAAAAAATAAAAAAATATATACACTAAAATACCCATAAAAGTCCATAAAACTATACGTATGTAATTTAAAAAAATTGTATTTGTATACAGCAACTGTGATAAATATTGTGTATGTTTATGCTCATTATACGAGGCGATGTATTTTAATTACGTCCATAGTCACCTGGCTTACGCTATAGAGGCTTATGGCTTGACCCAGATGCGTCAGATGTACTGAGAACAACTCTGGATTTCTGGATGCGAGACTTCATGCAACTGCACAACAAAAATATAAGCATTCTGTCGCTCCCAAAACTTATAGAATACTCTCTCGTAGTTGAAATTAAGCGTATACTCCTAGGAGTGCATCCAAACGTATCTGGTTTGGCAACACGCATTCAACCAGTCAAAGCGATCAATCAGAAACATTGGCCGAGCCTGGTGGCGTGGTGCATTCGTCTGCGCTTCGCGACCGGAGGAGACACATAGGTGCGCGGGTTCGAGCTCTACCGTTGCACATTTGTATTTATGGGGATCCGTCTAAGAAGCAACGCAAAAGGTAGTCCCTTGGACGTTAAATCATAGCTGAGAGTCAGCCCAGAAAATATAGGCGCAAGTATTTCAGCATTTTGGACCCGTTTACCAGTGTTTTTCACCTTCGGCGCGCACATCAACCTGCATTCCCGTAGTGATGCCGCAGTCAACGAACATTAGAAAGGCCTCAAATAAGCCCAGTGGAATGCCAGCAATCAATGTGTCTCACGATTATTCTGGTCGTTCACTAAACTAAGTGTGCGAAAAATGCCGCACGACGGTAAAGCGGGCGCCTATAATTTGTGATACATGTTCATCTCACTACAATCCGAGATGTGTCGACGTTATTATGACAGTGATCAACAAAAGGAAATCTGATGATCCGTCATCCAAATGGTGCTGCCCATGCTGTAAATCGACCGCGTTGCTACAGGAACTCCCACAAAAACCCACATAATTCAGTTATTAATAACACGGCCCCTGCCAGTGACAACAGTGTAAACCCCAACAACAGCGGCAGCGATAGAGATAACGGGTCCACCAGCCCGAGTCTGAACCACCAATCCGGCCAAACTATAGAGTCATCAGATATCGACACGAGAGATTCAGCGGGACATCGAGACGAAGAGAAGGAGACGGACGAGGAAGTGCACGCGACGGTCATTGAACTTTGCCAGCAACTTGATGTGAAACTTGATGAACGTAACATCGACGTCGCCCACCGCTGCCCCCAAACTCGTATGATCAACAGGAAAAACATTACCGACCGCTCCCAGCTGCTGGTGCGGTTTGTTTGTCGATGGAAGAAACTTGAAGTGCAACGAAGATGCCGGGAGGTGAAGCCGAGATCTAGCCTTCTAGGCGGCTGCCAGGGAAGCAACAACAACATCTACGCCAATGACCACCTGACACCCGCTAACCCGAGCCTGCACTACCGCCTCCGTCGCCCCAACAAGAAAATTTCTGATGCCCGAACGTCAGACTGCCGTGCACAAATCCGCCGTTTTCCCGATTAATAATTATAACCAATTTGTTAATTGCCGTAATAGACCGGGTGGAGGTGTGGCGCTGTTTATCAGAGATGATTATGTAGTGCGCGAGCGGGACGATCTTAAACTACTCCTCCAGGCAGACTCTCTTTTTGTTGAGGTGTTTTGTTTCATGGAATTTTTGTTGACGTGTTTGCCGATGGTCAGAGCACGGTTGTGGGGTTATTCTACAGGCAACCGTCGGGAAGGCCCTTGTATTTCTTGTATGCACTAGAAGATTTAGTCTCAAAAATGGACAGGCTAAACACAATCTGCCTTGGTGACTTGAATGCTGCTTGCTCTACAGCCGTGGGGAGCGGAGTTGTCCTCCTGTGGACCTATGTGGGACTCCAACCACCGTCGCTGTCGTCGTCTGCGTTCAACGTTTCCTTGGGAATCAACTTGTGTCGCTCACCGCAAGCCCTACGACGAAGCAATGATCTCGCCGATAGAACGCACAATGGATAATCTCCTTGGCCAGGTTACGCCCTCGTTCTTCAACTCGAACCAAGCAATCGAGCCTATGTGGAAAGATATGGGCGAGTTGGAGAGGTTGGCAACGGCAATGGTTGATAGCCAACAGAGAGCGCTCAAATGTCGGAGAATGATTCCGACTGGAGAGTTGGGACAGATTCGCTGGAGTATCGATGACAAGAGCGATGCACATGCGGAATTGGTCCTTCCCCGCCAGCTGAAGAAGTCGGATGATCTGAACGTGGAGCTTGATGAGGCGAGCCGTACGATCACTGTCAAGGCCAGATCTAGCAAGGGACCAGCGAATTGCCGTGTCTTCTCTGAATGGGAGTACTCTCAGACACTTGACGACTCCATTGACCTGACTAAACTCGAAGGCTCAGTAGACTTCCGCAGTGGACGACTTCATCTTAAAGCGCCCGTGCTTGCGCTACAGCAAGATGAAACTATTCCGATGATTTCCTGCGACACTGCGGAAACTCAGTCTTCAACATGCCTTAATGGAGAAGACGGACATAGCCAGAAGAGTCAACCTGGTCGATTGGAAGTCGATGATGTTTCCAATGAAGCCAAGGACGGCCAAGACAGCCGGAACGAAAATGAAGATGTCCGGCAGAGTCATTCCGACAGTTCAAGAAAGCCAGGCGACATTTTAATCCCGATTAAGCGAACACCCATCGAGATTGAAGATATTGGACCAGACGAAGACTGTGATAGCATCTCGATCTCGTCATCTTCTGAAGCTAATTGAAGCTGCGTGGCGTCCCTTACTCGAATGACGCATTATACTTGTACAAATACATTATTTTACCTGATCTGGTAGTAGGCCAAAGCTGTACATATGAAACCATACCGTGTTCCTAGTTCACAACGTCAGGAAAATACGTTGTACATTTTGTGTAATAATAAACATTGAAAAAATTAAACGTTGAAAAACAGCGTTGTCAATTACCTTAAGTACTACAATTTAAATAGGTCTAACTATATGGTTAAATAAATGCTGTAAATAAATGGGTCTAAACGTATGACTCAGTGTGGTACAATGCATAGACTGAGATAGTTTGTTATCAGTCAATTAAACAGGTATTTAAGTCAGTTAAAAATATATAAGCGTATGGTCAACATACAATGCATAGATTTTGTTTGAGATACGTTTGTTATCAATACGCACGGTATATAAGCTGACTCACGAATCCAGTACGGGAAATGCGATGCGACGCATCTTCACCCGAAGGAACATTTTGGGAACCCGTAAGCTAGGTACAAGGTGGCTAACGCCTGTAGTATCGGGAATGCAATGCGAAACATCGTAACAATTTTTTGGAAGTTGTAGATTACAATTCGATGTAATGCCCAACGTAAGTTTGTGAGCCCTACAATAGTCATTCAGGCGGTTGGCAATGCATGTGCCTCATGCATTCCTGAAACTTTGCAGAACAAAAAAGTTAAGGTTAACGTTTGGATATATTTTGACTTGTCCAACCTTTAGTAGGCACACATATAGTGCTAACTCGATGTTTAGAATATTCAAAGGTAATTTAGTTCATTTGAACGTTATGAGGATGTAGTAAACATGGTAAGTGCTAATGTTAAACTCAATTCTGTATTAAGAATCGACAAAAAAATCGACCCTTTATAACGTCTATGTTTAGTTAGGTCTGGCGCGGAGCTTTTTAGAGGTCTTCAGCTATTTTGACACTCAGTGGTATTTTATTAAAATGTTTGATAGCAAAGCTCTCTCTGCAAGCTCGGCGAGTTCGTCTTGTGTCATAATTGGGTTCAAAGTTTGAAGGTCTGCTCAAATTCTAATAAAGCTTAGTCAGTGAAGCTATAGTATTACCTCTCTGCTGAGTTGCTGTCACTAAGATAGTTATGTAAAAACTGTTCAACCGATTCTCATGAACTGTAACTTGAAAAATGACAAGCCGTAGTTCTCTAGGCCACGACGTCCTACAATCAACTAACGGGCTCCCCAGGAAAAAATAATAGATTCCTATTCTATCGATGCCATGTTTACAAGCTCTCACCCACTTATAGAACATCAACCTTGTCTGGCTGTTAAAGAGGTAAACATAAGCTACTTTATTAGTATCCAAAATGTGTGCATTGAAGCTGATGCGCCTCATCGCGATAGACTACTAGGGAGGCTCCAGCAGTTTCCGTACATACAAGAATGTGGTACCTTCCAAGCTTTCATTTCCACGAAAACTACATACGCATCCCTCAATGTTGAAATAGTTTAGTTTCATGCACAAATAATGGTGGCATTCGTGCCGAATGACCGGCATACAATTGGCAATTTTTCCATCTGTCAGAGCAAAAAGCTGGACCTTCAACATAGTTTTCAACCTCGAACTTGACGCGCTTGACGTTTCGTCTCTCTCTGAATGTTTTGTAAAAAATTAATGTCTGTGCTAAACGGGACCTTGTTAAGTACCAGGTCTTCCGTCAGTTCTAGGGCAGTGTGGCTGACGCGTTTTTTTGGTAATCCCAGGATACGTTTAGCAAATTCAGTGGAGCCGAAAAGACAATGAGTAAGTGAGATGCCGAGCCTCGGGTGCTTTGGGTCTATGCAGATTGAATAAGGCCAACCTGGTTGGGATAGTAACCAAAGAGAATACGGTTTATTTCGACAACTATGGTAAATTTAGTTAGGTTTAGTAACGGGAGCACTGAGAGTTATTCATATTGTTCTATTGTTACTGAGATGCGCTGTGGGAGATCTAAGACGATTTCCTTTGATTGTCGTTTGGCCTCTTGAAGTTTTAAATTGAACAACACCTGTGTTTGGCCAATTAATGTAGAAGCCGTTGTCTCTGAACCATAGAGATAGTCTCTCACGAATCATTGCCTCAACCTATTGGGGGGAGTCGGCCATGAATAGAGCCGCTGTGTCGTGAGCAAATAAGGTTAGTTTAGCATATGTCAGGATATTATTATCGTTAACAAGAATATTAAATATTAGCGGGCTACTTATGCTTCCTTAAGTCACTTCGATTGATATTTTTCTCTATATGAAGAATTGTCCAATTTGAACAACTTGGCGTCTTTTAGAGATGAATGAGCGCACCCACCTTATACATTTTTCATTCGCCTGATAAGTAAAGAGTTTTTTAAAGAATTTCTAGATCCACGGTATCAAAAGCCTTTCTAAAGTCAATAAAAACCGCCGCTACAATCTTCTTTGACTGGAATTGTTTCCGTATCGCTTTGACAAAATCTATCACAGGCACAATCGTCGACATCTTGGGTCGAAACCCAATTTGCCTACCATGTAGGACGTTAGTGTCTGTAGTTGTCTCGGCTCAGGCAATCCCCGCCTTTGAACAATGGAACCACACGGTATAGTTTTAGGGCATTGCAGTATACTCCTCTATTGATAGAAAGATTGATGATATACTCAAGAGGCAATGCGAGTGCACCCGCAGCCTTACGAAGAACGTGTGATGGAATGTGGGGACAGTGGAGCATAATTTATCATTCTTTAGAATCTGTAAACGTTGACTGCCTGCAGTAAGGTTTGTTCGACAGACGTCGGAAAGTTATCCAGAATGACGTACCTCGAAGAGCACTCGGTGTCGTGGGTCACGCATGTCGCGTAGTCGTGGTTGAAGACGTTAGCTAGCGGAGTTTCATCGGTGACGAGTTCTTCGTTTACGAGTAGCTTTGAGCATTTTTTCTCCTAGATACCTTCAAGTACAGATCGGATTGCCTCCCAAGGATCCAGCCGGTTATTAATTCTGTGTGTAACAATTTTTCAGTTCGCCTCCATTCTACATTTACGTGAAAGCTATTTTACTCTGTTCCTAAGCGTACGATGCGTTTCTGCGTTCCTCGAGCGAGTATTCTTGAGCTTAGTACTATTACGCTTCACCGCGGACATAACTCTTTCTCTAAACAATTTAAATGCCTCGTTGACGTCATGTAGCCCGTCGAGGTCGTCCCACATAGACGACGACAGTTCGGCGGTTATTTGATCATGGTTAAGTTTGAATTTTGAACTTTTGTTGGTTGCCGACGGCTTATATTTTAGACTAATAAATGTAGTGAAGTGGTCAGAGAAAGTGATCGTAAGAACGCCAGAGGCGATAGTTCACTTGGGTGGAAGATTGCAGTAAATATGATCTATGCATGTTTCGGTGATACGTTGGCCATGGACAGTGTCTGTCCGTACAAGCGACCCTGGTCGGCAGACCAATCATCTGTCGGAAGTTATACGAGTGTAATAAGTCATTTAGGTCAGTCACATATGAACCGCCCCTATCAAATAAGTCAATATTCACATCACCAAGGCATATTTTGTTTAGGCTGAACATTCTTAGGAGTATGCAGTGTCAAAGATGCGAGTGCTAAATGCTAAATGCATAGTAAAATAAGACGACGAAAAAGAAGAGGAAGAAGAAGAAGACGAAGCAGAAGACAGGGACTGGGGGGGGAGATGTGATACGCTCAGACGATGACGCACGTAAGCCAGACGAATTTTTCTCAAGGCAAGAAGAATTGTGGGTTAATTCGAACAGATAATATGTATTATTGGCCGGCCGCTTTTATTAAGCCTTTCCAACAACGAGAAGGAAGAGATGAAAAGAAAGAGAACATCGGTTAAAGAGAAAGGAACAACACCAGTTAGAGAGAGAGAGAGAGAGAGAGATTCCGAACACGCGGTTGGTCGGCCGGTCAAGAACCACGCTACAGCGTGAGAGAATGAAGAAAGAACTCGTTGTTGTTGTTGTTGTTGTTGTTGCCGGCGCCGCTGCTGTCGTGGTGGGGCGTCGCCGTTGAAGTCGACCCATCCACCCGCGTGCCGCTGTCGCCGACGCCGACGATAATATTCAACTACGAGACAACAAATTAGCAAACGTCAATAATCGCTCGTCCGTTTGTTTATTCTTTCGTTAGTTGTTTACTAATCCCACTAACTAACTAATCAACCAATGGAGGGATTCTCAACAGCAGCAACAGCAGCAGCCGCCGTTGGTCGTGGTGATGCCGTTACCGTCACCATCGCCACCATCACCACCGCCGGTGTCGGGTAGGAGGAGTAGGTTTTTTAGTGGGTAACCTCAACAACAACGAGGAGTCCCACACTACCCAAGCGCCTACCATCTGCGCTGGGTGTGCGTAAAGCATTTTTCCCCAAACCTCACATAAAAAAAAAAAAAAAAGGTAGTTAGCTAGCGCTTCATTTGCGGCCACAGTGGTGGCGGTTGCTGCTCGTGTTACTGTTGTTGCTGCTGCTGTTAGTGGTAGAAGTGTTTGTAATGGTGGTGGTGGTGGTGTTGGTGTTGGTGATGGACATGTTGGTTATATAGTTGTGTTGGTGCAGTGATGATGATGATGGTGGTGGTGAAAGTAATGGTCGCAACGACTGGCCGGACGGACAGACGGCGATCGGCATCGCAACGAGGCTGCTGACAACAACAACAACAACACCTTCTGTTGCTGTTGTTGTTGTTGTTATTATTGCCGCCGCTACCACCACACCACCATTACCAGCAGCAGTACCGTCACGACAGCCGCTGCTGGCGTTACTGTTGCTGCTGCCGTTGCTGTTGTTATTGTTGTTGTTGCTTTTGTCGTTGTTGCTGTAGCTGTTGTTAGAAATGATTCAATACAGCCATCCAATGCAACGAATGAGCCGCCGTCGCTGCCTCTTTCCGCCTCTCTCTCCCCCTCCCTCATTCTGACCCTTTCTCTCGTTCACGCACGAACTTTCTCTCTCTCTCTCTCCCTCTCTCTGACTCAGCATCCGCTCACACAGAGTGAGACAGAGAGCGAGCGAGAGAGAGAGAGACGTCGACGACCGTGTCGAGTTCACCTTTACTGCTACTAAAGTTTTAGGGCTGTTGCCCTCAGCCAAGATTTAACGTCGACGGAACTGTTTTTCACATTTCTTCATAGACGGACGACCCCCAGAAATACAAATCGGTGCAACGGTGGGGCTCGAACCCGCCCGCGCACCTCCCATGTGTCTCCTCTGGCTGCGAGGCGCAGACTTTAGCCACCACGCCATCGGGCTCGACAACCTTTACTGCTACTGCTGCTGCTATTGCTTCTACTGCTGCTAGCTACGACGGTTTGTTGGGCCTTCGAGCTAATGATGATAAGCAGAATAATTAGACGAAGAGGAGGAAGAACAAGAAGATGATTGCCACTTCTACTACATACTACCTCAAAAGTTTCCGGGCTGTTGTCCCTCAGCCAAGATTTAGCGAAGTCCACGGAACTGTTTTTCACATTGCTGCCTCATAGACGGCCGGCCCCCAGAAATACAAATCGGTGCAACGGTGGGGCTTGAACCCGCCCGCGCACCTATCTAACTATGTGTCTCCTCCTCCTCCTCCTCCTCCTACTCCGGTTGCGAGCCGGCGCAGACTTAGTAAGCCACCACCACCACCGGGCTGCTCGACACCACGACAATAAGCCAAGTAGTGTCTGTCTGCTACATCGACGACGACGACGACGACGACGACGACGACGACGACGACGACGACGACGACGACGACGACGACGACGACGACGACGACGACGACGACGACGACGACGACGACGACGACGACGACGACGACGACGACGACGACGACGACGACGACGACGACGACGACGACGACGACGACGACGACGACGACGACGACGACGACGACGACGACGACGACGACGACGACGACGACGACGACGACGACGACGACGACGACGACGACGACGACGACGACGACGACGACGACGACGACGACGACGACGACGACGACGACGACGACGACGACGACGACGACGACGACGACGACGACGACGACGACAACGACAACGACAACGACAACGACAACGACAACGACAACGACAACGACAACGACAACGACAACGACAACGACAACGACAACGACAACGACAACGACAACGACAACGACAACGACAACGACAACGACAACGACAACGACAACAACAACACAACAACAACAACAACAACAACAACAACAACAACAACAACAACAACAACAACAACAACAACAACAACAACAACAACAACAACAACAACAACAACAACAACAACAACAACAACAACAACAACAACAACAACAACAACAACAACAACAACAACAACAACAACAACAACAACAACAACACAACAACAACAACAACAACAACAACAACAACAACAACAACAACAACAACAACAACAACAACAACAACAACAACAACAACAACAACAACAACAACAACAACAACACAACAACAACAACAACAACAACAACAACAACAACTGCTGCTCACCATAAAATTGGTAAACAGTTGATTCAATTTTCACAAGGTGTCACAATGTGACTTTTTGGTCTTACAATATGTATTTAACTTTGGATGATAAGGACGTTTCGCAAATTTCTGGGCACACAAGTATATGATAGCGTCCAATAACAAACTCTCCGCAAAAGCTACAAACACATTCTTCACTATTAAAACAGCTTGGCTTCATGCATATGTAATGGCGGTACCCGTGCCAGGTTATTCGGCAGATTAGCGAGCGGTTCCTTTACATGGCTCCTTTCTATCTACGTCAACAAAAGACCGGGCCATCAGTATAATTCTCAGCGACAAATTTTAAATTTCTGTTCTCTCTGTAGGCTCGATATGAGTCTAGAATATGTGCTGTAAATGGCGTGGTACTAAGTGCTAGGTCTTCAAGACGTGTTCTCTCTCCGCACATCTCTAAGGCAAGTGTTGCCGACGCGCACTTTAGAAGCCGCAAAACACGCTTAACATATCTGGCCTTTAGCTTATCTAGACTTTTTAAATAGATAAGGGTCAGGTATGGTGCGATTGTAGAAAGGCAGTATGTTGCTACAGGGAGTACTTTAATTTTAAAGCAATTTATCGCTGTTTTTACGTCCACATCGCGCATATCGTGCCTAACAAAAACATTGCAGACGTAGCTTTTGCTTGTATCTCCTCGATATGTCTGCTAAAAGAGAGCCCGGGGGTTAGCGTGACGCCTAAATACGAGAAGTGGCTAACTAATTTGAGTAGTTGTTCATATACTGATAGATCATGATCCCTGGCCGCGTATGACCCTCCTCAGCTAAAACCTGTGACACTTCAGCCTTAATCTTGAGCTTGTTTTCTTCGCACCACTTCGCTGTTTCGTTGAGGTAAATTTGTAGATGGTTACGAGATTTTGCTAAAATGACTAGGTCGTCAGCATAAAATGCAAAATAAGCTTTAAGATTACGCAGTAAGTCCGCGAGTCCAGCCACATACAAAATAAAAAGAAATGGACTAGCTGAGTCTCCCTGGGCTACCCCGATGGTTTGTGTTACGGGCGTTTGTACATAGTGGTCGCCGTTTTCACCCAAATTGTATTGTGCGCTAATATATTATGAACGAGATTAAAAAGGGGGCCTGCTATGTTGAAACGTTTGCGAAGCGTGTCTAATAAACGGTCCCTTGGCAGGCAACAGGCAACAAAGCTAAGTGGACCATAAAAAACAAGGCAATGTCGCGAACACGTCACCGCCAGCCACCGCGGCCGCGGCACACGCGTATAGTTTTCTCTCTTCGGTCAAGACTAAAAATCGCACAGTTTTGAATAACAACACAACAACCTAACCAGCGCGCTAGAATCACTGTTTGGAAGTAGAGCAACATAGTGGGAGGTCATAAACATATTTATATATATATATAATATCCAGTCAGTCACAGCACTGCTTACGCCTCCTAAAACCGACCCGCATCTTAGATGCCTCACTACAACCTTTCCGCGCGAGTAAAAGTGGCTGTACACCAACCAGGTTAGTTGGATACAAATTTTGCTCTATACGGACACACTAGTTTTTATTGTCCAGACAAGTTGTTGTAATTGGTTGATGCTGTACAGGCTACTCGTTGGTTTATATTTGCAAGGTTGCCCAGTGTGTGTTCGCGTTTAAAAACGCACCAATTGCACTTTGCGTAGTTAAGTGTTTTGCTCTCGTTCGGTCCCAGGTACGAGCCGACTACACAATCTCGACATTGGAACAAACTATCCGCCCAGTTGTTGATGAAATACACCATACAACCAACAACACTAACCCAGCGCGCTAGCAATCACGTGATTGGTAGAATGTATCAGTAGGTGGCAGCAAACAGCATGTATGTGGTGGATGGTCCATCTGTTTCCGGTTGCGTCGCTCATATTTATCGATTCAATTTATATATATATATATATAATATATATATTATAAGATAGTAAATTATATATATATAATCTATAACTCTATATAGTAATGAGATATATATATAATACCTCTATATATATAGATATAGATCCATATATATAGATATAATGATATCTAGATCTTTGACGTCTGTATCTCTCTATCTCCCTCTAGATGCTACTTCTAAGTCTCTCCTGCTCTATAGACTAATCTATAAGGTATATCATCTCATATAAATTCACTTTTCTGGGGGTCACTATACCGTCAATAACAGCCGTTTCCGAGTCTATATAGAAAACATAGTAGGATAAGCAATTTGAGCGGCAGCAGCAATTAAGTACCCGCACATATTTTCAATACATACCGCGTCCGCCCTTCTCAAGAAGAGTACGATTGTTCATCATCAAAAGGGTTTTTGGGGTTAGGTAGTTCTTATAGGAATATAATAGTTCATATCTTGAGAAGACTAATGGCACAAGAGCTACAGTTACGATGGGTTTACATAAAACGAGAGCGTTTGAGGCCTACACTATAAAGTGGAGGGAGGATATAAAGGAAA
Source organism: Dermanyssus gallinae (assembly GCA_003439945.1). NCBI lineage: Eukaryota > Metazoa > Arthropoda > Arachnida > Mesostigmata > Dermanyssidae > Dermanyssus > Dermanyssus gallinae. Next base: position 143,695 of record QVRM01004646.1, on the reverse strand, counting down.
TCGACATAGGAATATACTCTTCGGTAGCGATGAGGAGTACGACCTGGCCAGCAGCCGGATATAAGAGTGGATATCTAACTACGGCGTTTGCAGCCCACGGGTCTCATCGCTTGTGTTATGCAGTACGGAAGGATTTCACGATTCTCAGGAGTATTGCTGGTGCGCTAGGTGCTTAAGCCGGAATGACAGATTCCACGCCGCAGCATGTCCATCAATTCAGTGAATGTCCAAAACAGCAAGATGACAAAAGAGTGTCCACATAGAGGAGTCTAGTGATGTGAAAGAAACACCAGTTGTGTCTGATGTATATGATAGGATAGAAGGGGCCGTGAAGCAGCGCCGGGATAGACAGCGTCGGTTGGCGGCAATGAAGAAATGCCGCAAAATATCCCCACTGACGGAGACGCGGGAAACCACAGGCCAGTTAGATGCGCGGCCAGTGTCAGGCACGAGAATAAATGAGGCAGTTGTCGTTGACACGAAGCAAGCAGACATTATGTTGTTTGAGCGATAAACTAGCGAGCTCTTAACGGTCGCCGTCCCGTCGTGGCCATGGTAAATACCACAACTCGGGCAGTCAACAGGATCAGAAAGGCAAAAACAGTGCAACAATGGCCACGGGTCTGCCAGCCCCACCTCCGTTCCTGCCAGCAACAAGACCGTGGACGGAATGGAACCAAACATTTGGGGTAGATTTAAAAGCTACCTCGGTCGGCGTGGCGAAGAGTCATTAGATATATATAAGAAGGCATGATAATGAAAAGGTAGTTGCCGTCAGTGCGAAGCAAACAGATGGCGTATGTCGTTTGCGCGAGAGACTGGTGAACTCGTAACGCCACCAGGGTCTTAACAAACCATAATAATATGTTCTTACAATCTGGCAGTGCACGGCAGGACCAGGTTCCACCTGCGGCAGTTCCAGAGGACGGCGTGCTTGTATCATGCGATCTCGCGTGAAGGTATTAGCAGAGTCCGTTAACCTCTGTACTAGATAATATGTCGCTTAAAGTCGTCTAGTACGGGGCCTATTAATCATGGGACAAGAAATGCCCGTGAGAGGCCGTCGGATAGATCTCGCCAAGAAAATATTTTTCTCAATGGAAGGAGGAGGCAGAAACGTTTTGTTTAGGGAGATAGAGTAATATTTATAGAAGTAGTTATTCTGCCTTTTTTCCCCTACATAGTTGTGCAAAATCAATGTTTGCGGGAGAACCAGTCAGCGCATGAAAAAAACGATTATGCCGGCGTGTTCGGCGGAAAATTCTGCACATTGGAAGACACTTCACTAGCTTGCGTAGCAAAAAGTCATAAAAAGTCGATATGTTACGTTAACGCTTTTTCGTGAAAAATCGTTAATTTTTTCCATTACGACCAAAATGTACGTCCAAAAGACCACTATCGCGTAATGGCAAATTTAATGCCCACCGTTTTCCTACCAAAGTGATGGTGCTGCGTTACGTAGTTGTCAAGTAACTAAGCTTTTTCGACAGTCATAGTTGTTATGTTTTACGTGAAAGCTTACATTTGCTATTGCGTGAGAGTAGCCTTTTAAACGTACATTTCTGGTCGTAATGGAAAAATGTTACGTTTTTTCACGAAATAGCGTTAACGTGAGACATAACAACATATCGATTTTTTATGACTTCCCTTAATCTGGCTATTCGCCTTTCGCTACGCAAGCTAGTGAAGTGTCGTTCGTTGCGCAGAATTTTCCGCCGAACACGCCGGTATAATCGGTTCCTTCATGCGTTGACGGGTTCTCCCGCGTAGATTTCGCACAACTATGTAGGAGAAAAAAGGCAACGTAGATTTAGCACAACTATGTAGGAGAAAAAAGGCAAAATAACTATTTTTATAAATATCACTTTCTCTCCTAAACAAGACGTTTCCGCCCCCTCCTTCCATTGAGGAAAACTTATTTTCTTGCCGAGTTCTACCAAACCGTACAATAAGTACATAACGATATGAATGACCCCGTATATATATATATATTCAATGTTCATACATGTGTGTATACGCAATTGCTATCTTTCAGTTGCCCGCCTCGATGGTGACGGCAAAAATCCAACGTTTGTTGAACCCCAACACCGGTTGTGGATGTTTCAATTAGCATTGATTGCATTGACGGGGACCTGAAACGGAAACCATTTTGAAGTGCTCGGATTTTACGCTGTTGGCCACATTATTGTATGTGCGCGCAGAGAAAGAGACGCTCCGCTGTATCGCCTTCGCTCCACCGCCATCGGCCCTCTCTTATATGCCTATGACAGAGATGCTCACATCCACCAAAGACCACTTAAGCCGGCCTTTCATATTCTCGGACGTAGCCACTGCTTTCTGTGTAAAATACCTTTGACCTGTAGGTTACTGAACCGAATATCGATGAAGCGTGTAAGTCATTGGTACATAGAAAGTTGATCGTATCGCGGCACTTTTTTGCTGTTCAAACAGTAGGTGTTACGTGAATATAAGGTCAATCTCATGGGAGCACCTCAGCCTGAGGCACCTTCTTATGTAGGACATTTCGGAAATGCTTGATGCACATGAATACACACGGAATTGTATGGGATTGCTTCGCAAAGCCTGAGAAGCCCGATGCAACGTGCTTTGTTCTCCGAAGAATAGTAAGTTTGGGAAGGACAAGTGCTTTGTGCAAATTAGTATAAAGTCCAGGCGTGGTTAGGATAAAATGGGATCCTGCCGAACGCAGGGCTCGATCGAAAGTATCATTCATTGCTGCGAGCTTTTGGAAGACACTATGCCTCGCCAGCACGGTAAGCACGGTTGTTGTCCAAAAGAACACGCATATTCGCTCTAAGTACGCTACATCATTCGAGCTCCTAGTCTAACATCTCGCAGCTGTTATCAAGCTTCTTGCCAGCAAATCGTTTTATTACTTAGCAATATTTGTTTGTTAAAATCTTGTTGTGCTTCATTACTTAATCGAACGGTTACCGAGACGTTATGCTGTTGTCTCGAAATAGGAAAAATAAATGAAATAATGCCATCAGGACTAAGAAGTGTACGACACAATGAGTCTAAACTGACTAGAAAAACGATATATATATATATATATATATATATATATATGCCGTCGTATAAAGGAACTATAAAATATAATTATATAGACATTATCGACCATTCTGCTTTCTATGGGTATCAATGTTTCTCCACGAACATGTGCTTCGGGCCGGAAAAATACGTATCGCCCAGGTTTGACATACCCAGTCCCTAGTAAACGCTTGTAGCCTCTCCTTTAAAGACAACTCGTGGAAGGATTGAAAATAGCCTGCCGGGTCGATGCAATTGCACCCACCCCTGAGCAAACAAGCTTTGGGGTGTCGAAAAACATGATCTCAGTGCGAAAATTCCGCGGTGAAATTCTAAGCGAAGGTAGACGCCTCATGGGTAACTCGAGCTTCTCTCTAAGCCCTTCAGAGTAGGGGAAACCCCGAGGAGTCCAAAGTCGTCTCTCTTAACCATCTTGCAGTCAAGAAGAAAGTCTAGCTCCGCGATGTCAATGGAGACTATATCCCAGGACCCATTACCTTAATAGCCGTAGCGTTATGCCCCTATTATTAGGATATAAAAGGGTGATGTGTACACACACTTATCAAGCCAACAAAGCAATCGATCTATCAGCGTGCACTTCACACTTGTGGGTCCCAAAATGTAGCTTTATCAGAATTGTGGGACTACTGCAAGAGCCCGTAAAGGCATGGAAGGTGTGAACGACAACTACAGAACCATCGGTTCTTATGAGACCTAGTTGATAGAGACTGATTGTCGGTGATACTGCGGCGTTGTTGACAGTTGGCACCCTACTTTCCAAGCCAACTTCCAAAGCGTCGAGGAGCATGCAATTCAATGAACGGGGGGTGAGCTCCACCAAATGACATGTTCAACCTTGGGTACACAGCAGATCCTAAAGGAGACGCGGTTCAATGAAGTCAAGGCCTGCATCAGGCTCCTAGAAGAGGACCTCACTTCATGAGCCACTTCGTCGCAGGTAGTGATGCGTCCTAACGTGGGCTGGAGACGATTTACTACAATGACAAGAAATCCAGAAGCTATTTTTTTCTGACCTTAACTTATACTCTTTTTAGAAAGAATAATATGTTTTAAGTCGAAAGACATCTTCTTAAGAAGGCACGTCTAAACACCACTAAGCGACAGTTTGCAGACCATTAGTAGAATGCACCTTACGTTTAACCAGAATCACTGAGCAATCTGTCCATTAATGTATTTTCCCTTAAGTTTATGTTAAAATATAATTTATTATAATAAGATAATAATAATTATAAAGAACGAGAAAGTTAAAATGTGCTCTGCCTCACGGACAAACATTTCTTAGGAGATTGATACTGTAGAATTAGTATATTCTGACCTTCACACTCCGGAGACTCTTCAGCTAATCGGCAGGACGTAACCCAATCCAACGAGACGATTAATCGAAGCCGATTTTGTAAATCTTCAATTAAATCTACGTCTAATACGGTCACTTGTTTCCTACATCGAGACACACTTGTATACGCGCGTACTGCGCATCTATCAAGACACAAATGAACCAGCAAGCAACGAAAAAAATTGTCATTACGACTAAAAATGCACGCCTAAAACCTATGCAAGTATGCAAGCTTCCGCTTTGGATATAGCTATCGAAAAAGCTTAGTTACAACGTAACACAGCACCATCACTTTGGTACGAAAATGATGGGCATCAAATTTGCTATTGCGAGAATAGTCTTTTAAGCGCAAAATGTTGGTCATAGTAGAAACATTTTGCGGTTAAGAGCTTCAACGTAAGACATAACAACGTATCAACTTTTTAGAATTTGGCTATTCGCGCTTTGCTAGTCTGCGTCTGGTGTCATTCAAATTGCGCAGAATTTCCCGCCGAACGCGCCGGTATTTTCTTTTTACGAAGCGATGCATAGCAGTTATTTTATAAATTTCATCCTCACTCATATATATATATATATATATATAGTTCGATACAATCCATTCGATGAATAAAGACACGATTATTTTACAGTAGAAGTCCATCCATTGTATTTGATATAGTCGTCGAGTCGCGACACATTATTTGAGGGGGATGAATCTCGACGAGTGTGTGGCACCGATACCGGGCCTGCCGTGTTTGACGGGCTTGTATGTGATCGAAAACTCGCCGAGGTAGTGCCCGATCATGTCAGGCTTGATTTCCACCTGATTGAACGCCTGTAAAATGTCGCAGGCCACGAACGAAAACCGACGTTAGCTTGTGTGTCAGTGCAGCAATCAATGAAAATTATAGCAAATCTACTCACGCACATGTGAGCGCTATTTTATCGGGCGTCCCTCTACTATGAAACGATAGCTGTGTGAGACGCTTATTTAGATAGGCCGAAGCATGTTATACTTTCACGCGTATGTATGAAGTGACAAAAGATCGTATAAGAGGTAATGAGGTAGTCCTTCCGCAATGGTCGCTTCCGATGGTTGGATGATAATATCGAATACCATTTAGTTGCAAAGCGAATTGGGTAATTCTTTAGCTAACTTGATTAGCTTGGCACACGGATAGATAGATAGATAGATATGTACCTTGCCGTTGTAAACTCCGACCATCGAACCGACCATCTCAGGCACGATGAGCATGTCACGCAAGTGAGTCTTCACCACATCGGGCTTTTCCAGCTCCTTCGTCTCCTTCTTCACCTTGCGCAATTTCTGCAAATGCCATCAAAATGAATGGTATTTCAAATCAAATAATAGTGGGCAATATATATATATATATATATATATAAGTTTAAAAAATACATATAACCAACAAGTATTGTTTTTCGAAGGCCGCCGGACGCACACAGACACATTCGCACGCACACAGACAGAGCGTCTCCCTAGCTATATAGCTAGGCGACACTGCTCAATTTGTAACTTTTTAGGCACAAACAATTAGTCAACTCAGTGGCTCTATTTTTTATGTACAGCATATTTCCTTCTCATGAGTGGGAAAATCATCATATTGGCTATTTTCAGTTAAGGCAGTAACCGTTCGATTTAACCGGACACGCTGTGAAAATACATCTCTAACGCTATTTCTAGACAATTCGTCTTTTCCACTTGAACTAGTACCAATAAAGACGCCCCAAACGCCAACGAGAATCAACGGTTATTTAAGTCAGCTTGCAACAACTCTAAAACAAACGATAGCCACAACTTGTCGCGTATGAAGAGTCTGATGGATGAAGCAACACTCAAAATCAAATTGAGTTGTCCGTATGATCGGTTTAATCCGATATTATGCACAAGTTATAGCATTGCAAAAAAATTACTTTCAGTCACTATTTAGCACTGTGCCGAATACACCAAAGGGATATTCAAATAAGCATCGTTTTGTTGTCCACGGTGTCGAACAGAACAAATACGTTGATATCCAACGGAGAGCAGCAGAAACAACTCCTCCGGTACAGGAACAACCGAAGTAAGTCGGTAGGTATGGCTCTTCACACTTCTCGGGCAACAACCGTTTGGCGTGCGAGGGAGGCAATGACTTGTTGATTTGGCTCGATTCGACTTCAACCGATAGTGTAGTTGGTGGTTTTTTTGCTACTGACCCTGAGGAAGGCCTGGTGTTTTCGCTTGAAGCCGTGGGCGAGCTTCCTGCGGGCTCGAGCGGTCAACAGCGTCATGAGCTGGGTGTTCGACATGTTCAGTAGCTGTTCGAGATCGACGCCACGGAACGTGAACTTCTTGAACGTCCTCCTCTTTACCGGCTGCTGCACTTCGTCCGCCATCGTTGCGTGCTGCTGGCTGTTCACGAGTCTCGAGTTTGATCGATTTTTAGCCAAAAACTGTCACAACTACACCGCACAACGACCGCACACAGTCGCAGCCACGAGGGAAAAGGATGCCGTACCGGAAACAGCTGGCCGCCATCTTGGACGATCATCGGCGGCAAGCAGACAAGCGCAATATTTTTACTCAACGCCCACTATTTGATCTCACCGTATTCGTTCGTGCAGTCAGCCCAAGACGCAAGTTAAGGCATATTTGCTTAAAAATCGAAGTTTAGTTCGCGTACGTCGGCGCTATAGGGGCGCAAAGTGCAGCTGCCTAATAAGCGTTGAGCGCGGCGCGAAAATTCAAAAATGTTCGAATCGGCACGTGTAGTAGAGGGTCCAAATTGCCTGCCGTTGTTTTGATTACATAGTCCAGTCGTCCACGTTCGATATACGAGCAGTCGCCGGTGTGCTGTGCTTTGGTTGGTGGCGTTTTCGAGTTTTGAGCGTCTTTTGCTTGTTGTTTGTTTGTTTGGTTGTAGCAACACATTTAAGCCAGCCATGGTTCGCAAGTTGAAGTTTCACGAGCAGAAACTGCTCAAAAAGGTTGACTTCATCAACTGGGAGGTTGATAACAATCTGCATGAGGTGAAAATTATGAGGAAATACTACATACAGAAGCGCGAGGACTATACTGCGTAAGTACCACTTACTTATATGGACCTCATGCAATTTCAGAACTGCTCCAAATTATACGAATTAAATGTGGTTTGTGTGGTGTTTGTTACTGATTTATGCTTTAGAGTTTAATTTCGTAATATATAGATGAAGGTATCTCTTTAATTGGCCAGTCCCGTTTGGCTCTCATTGTAAACAGGCATAAAATCAATTAAAGAAGTAAGTTTAGATACTTTATGTCTTCCGAGATTTTCCTTTTAGTATGATTTTTATTATTGTTTTAAATTGGTAAAAATATTAAGCTTCTTCCCTAACTACAATTAGGTTGCTATTGTACTATTATTATAATATACAATAAGACGAATATAGTAGTGTAATATTTTCGCGAGTAGGTAAATCGGAGGATTGATACGTTGGAGCTGAGCAACTAACTTGGAAACGTACATTTTGGGAAGGTCACTGCTGTGCAGGCGGCTTTATATATATATATATATAATATATATATATATATATATATATATATATATATATATATATATATATATATATATATATATATAGCGTTATGTTTATGGATTGCTCATTTTATTTCTTCATTTGAGCCCCCCATTTTACTATGATTTTATTTTGACGCGCCTATGTACCACTTGTATGGGTCCTATAGGCATCTTAAGGAAGCCTCACACTGTGCTGGTAGCTATACTTTTTTACATTTCTATTTGCCTACTTCTTAAATTCCATTTGATATTTTGACAATTTAAATATTTAGTTATTAACTGTTACCTATTTTGTCACTCTTCCATTAAAAAAAACTAAGCCTTACAAACTGACCCAGCATCGACTCTAATTTGATCTGACCTCTGTCAGCCACATGTAGACGCTCGTAGTAGGCTAAGATATGCCAATAGCACGATATCATCTAAATGATTCCATTGTCAACGCGTCCTCAAAACTGGACTTATATGGGCTTTCTCCACAAGAAGAATACAGTAGGATAATGTTTAATTAGATTCAACATAAATCATTAACGAGGCCGGTGCTTGAACCTACACTGGGTCTATTGTTTGTGCTGACACGGCAACGCCCCGTACCAAATGGCGCGTTAGCTACCCAGGCCACTGTCGTTACAAATGTGTACATATATACAAAACAACGTATATACAAACAACGTATACACATCACAAGTGCAATATTGTATATGTGCTCCGTTCTAGAACATCCACAATCTAAGCTAGGACCCGTCGTCTGTCATAATTAAGAGTCATTAAGAGCTTTAAGACAATATCATTTCGGAGTCTTATTAAGAATCTTCTTTGCACACCTTCAATCATACCTATGTATTTACACAAATGTGGATGTCATGCACAATTGATTTTTACTAACAATGATACACCGTAGGCTACTTAACAATGAAACAGCGAAACAATATAGTATTCGCAAGTATAGATGTTGCTTTGACTAGTTCTTTGATATATGCGGAGAAGGTGAGGAGTTGGCAGTTGGCAGCGTTGACTAATTGAGTAGGTAGTTTAGCTTGGAGAAGCCGTGCTTTAAAACGAGGTACTTATGAACGGCGAGCTGTATACTGTTGTCAATGCACCCCAAGCTGTGTGCGTATAGAGTCAACGCCAAAGTTCGTAAAAAAATTGGCATTATAATGGAATGGAACTGAGGGCTGAAATACGTATATCTTCAGTCTTGGATGGATCGAGGCTAAAATGAAACAAATAATGACGAAGTTACTAAATAAAATAATAATAATAATTTTATTGCCTGTTTTGTAACTAGATTTTCAATTTTATTGTCACACTTTCATCTTTCTATGTAGTGGTACTTGATTTTTCTGTGGAAATTCGTGAGTCAGGACACGGCCTCTCTCCAGAGACATGTCTAATTAAATTAAATAAATCCATACTATTACATACGGAAACTAAAGTTATGTCAGCAAGCTACCTTAGCAAATGCAAATAAAAGCTTTTTTTTGAATTCCGGATGTATACATTAAATGCAGCCTTTTAGTCCAGGTTTAGGTTGCATTTGTCCAGTAATATCGATGTGTGTGTGTGTGTGTTTGTTTTCAGGTACAACAAGTTGTCACGAGAGGTGCGCGAGATTGCACGAAAAATTCGAGACCTCGATGCAAAGGATCCTTTTAAAGAAACTGCCACGAAGGAACTACTCAACAAACTGTATGTTTTCACCCAGCCTGCCTTCCAGCATTTTTTTGATTTAAGCTTTGGGTGTCTGTTTTAGACATAAAGGGTGTATCATAAGTAAGGCCACTTTGAGATGTTACTATAAAATAACGACAACATATACTAACGTAGCCAAAGTTTAGTTTAGTGCATATTTGACTTGGTCAGGAAATATATATATATATATATATGACACTCAAACACTCTACCCTTATTTTCCACACACGGCTGCAGTCACCTTGAAGCGCTGTCGACTGTGAATTGTCAAGTTTGTCCCACTGCTAGCGAAGGGCTTGCCTGCGCTCGCGCAACTATTCGAATCGAGTGGTGTTGGTGCAACCAAACTAATAATGTGGCGCTAATACGAGAGTGCAATTAGCGCCGCATGGCTAAGTAGGATGCTTGGGTTCTATAACCTGTTCGAACTGATTGGCGGTTGCTAGGTTTAAGTTGTGTCCACGATGGTTGCTGGTAAGCGTCCAAAGAAGAAAGCAGTTTGTGTTGCCTACCCTAAAGGCTACAGAGAGACAGGCAACATCGCTACACCCCATGGGCGTGCCGCAGGACGGCAATTTTAATGGCAAGCTTGAGGAAAGTGCGGCGTCTGTTGCAATACAAATCTCGACGGAATTTAAGAAAGCAGGCGGATTATATATTCAGAAGCATCTGACGAGTTTTGCAACGTGACCTGGGTTATAAATAACTTACAACTTTCAATAGGAGCCACTTGAATTAATGGCTTAGATAACTGTCTGGGATCAAACTCTCGTCGTATTTATCTTACGTGCAACGAAACTGAATGACTCTCTTTACTGCCAATTAGTCTGGAGAATTGTATGAAATTTCGGACGCGAGCCATTTCAGCAGCCCAACAGCATATGCACTTCTCAACAGGACTCTACATCTACCTGCAGAGCAGCGCAAGTTCTAAAGATGGCTTCGCGACAATGTGCCAAGTGTGTGCATTTGTCAGGACAATGGCCCCGACACTCGCTCGACCTCAAGCTTATGAATAGTGTTCGAGAATTTTTAAGTTTAAGGTTCGCTGCAAAAACATACAATATATCTCTTCAGTTTGAGAGATCTTAAATCAGGCCATTTAGAGCGAGTGGTAGGAGATTCTGGAGACTGTCATATCAGCGGAAGCGTTAATATACTAGGAAGATTATGAAAGCTTCCGGTGAACATATTAAACATTTGATGATTCACTAGCGCTAAAATAAAATGCTGTGAAAAATATCCTAGGTACATAGAATCTGCGACTTTTGGTGCCATCGCTGACCATCTCCGCCATACCATCCCATCGTCATAAATTGACGACATCCCTTCGTTATTTAAAAAAAACTGGCCATATTTTTAGTGGAGTCTTTGAAGCTTATTTTCGAGCAACAAGAGGGGGCCTCTAATTCGTTTTGTGACCTCACAATTACCGCCTTTAATAAGACACTCAGGAAAATAACAGAAGGGTTTTAGCTCAACTTATGGGCGCAAGCCTTATTAATCGTTTCTCTGAAGTGCGGTCGAACAATCGTAGAAATCAAATAACGTATGTACTCAGGTGCATTGCAAGAATGAAGCACATAGATAATATGTCAGCCTGGTGCGTGGCCAGGGATGTTTACAACAGGGCGACTGCACAGGTCCCTCTTGCGACCAGTCGTCAACAAACAAACGGATTTATACAAATCGGTGGTTGAAGCCATCAGGATGAAGTTCCAAAATTAAAACACGCGTTTTAAAGGATTGCGATGCACGGATTCACCACCGGAAGAGATTTATATGTATATATTGGTGAAAATATGTCGATACCTGAGTATTGATTGGGCCTTAAGAAATAAAATTAAAATAAATTCTATCGTTATCATTTTAAAAACTTCGCCAAATCCCTGCGTATATATTATGTGTAGGTATATACATATACGACCTTGTCGTGGCTCCATGGTCAACGAGAGTCTCTGCATTAGAGAGATTACGTAGGACGGAGGCAAAACGTCCAAGGCTTTCGTTTTAAGGCGTTTAAGCCGCTGACAGGCCAAAAGCGACTTTGCGACACAGAATATCCTGCTGACACTACAGAAGGAAAACGTAACTGAGTTAACGAGTTGAAATTTCCCCTGTAGTAGTGCCTTTAGTTCGCATGCTCACTGGTTCCGTTGGTGGCCGTTTTGTTCGGAACCCTGCAGGTACGCGATGGGCATCATCAACGAGAAGTCAACACTCGAGGTCGTGGATCGGGTCACAGCTTCGTCGTTTTGTCGGCGGCGCCTGCCGGTCATTCTTAAGAAGCTTGAGATGGCCGAAAATATGAAGGCGGCCGTTGAATTTATTGAAGCTGGCCACATTAGGTAAGTGATTTGTACAGTACAAAACACTAAATGTGTTTTTGACATGGTTCGTGGATTTAGTTAGGCTATAGATGTTTGGATTATTATTATTATTATTATTCGCGTCGCTATTGATAAACACTTATCATTGTATTGTGGCAGACGCACTTAATGTTTTTGCTCGTAAAGTTTTATATTTCCATTACTAAGGGTGTGCAACAGCACTGGGACGAATAAACTGCAGTTTAAGAAGTTATTAGAAACACATTGTATGTTACAATATATGTTTTTCATTGTGGCTGTTTTGACGTATTGTTCTTGTTTGCTTGTATTGCTTATTGGTATCATGACCATAATTGTCGACGGTTGCAAGGATAGCTGAGCATGATTCTAATTTGAGGCGCTAACCCAATTTTAGGATTGGACCTGATGTAGTAAGCGATCCTGCCTTTCTGGTAACTCGACAGCTCCAAGACTTCATCACATGGACAGACGCTTCAGCCGTACGCAAGCAGGCGCTGCAATACAGCGAAATGGTGCGTGACATAACCGATATAACATACATTAAAATACTTAGTTTTTACATTCTTGAAATATGTGGGGGAAAGCGACGAATCTTTTCGGTTCAACCCTATGCACCGCTATACCTTGGCATAAGCCCTTCCACCTGGCTGCATGTAAATATGCAAAAACCAGAGCTGAATCAGGGAGAATAGCAGAGGCGCCTCTCCCACGGTTTCAAAGGATTATTCAGTGTTGCCGAATCTGGGAGGGTGAAGAGAAATCTGGCTTTAGTAGGTTTGTCGCAGTAGTCACGTTATTTCCATACTAGTCACGCAGGCTGCTAGTGACGCATATGCATCATTTATTGCTGAAAACTCTAGAACAGGAAAAGTAACATGTATAAAAAAAACTTCATATTTGGTAATCCAAGTATAGCAACATAAACTATAACACTATATATATATATATATTTAGAAAAAGAGAGAGATACTTACACTCCCGCCGCCCGCGATTTAATACGCGCGGACATAACGCGGGAGTGCCCGCCAGCCCGAATAGACAGGCCAGCGGATCCCCCACCCATTCGGAATGGAGGCTCCACACTACTCCGCCCTACCGATTAGACGCGATCACTTCGCGATTCCGCGTTACACCCCAGAATATTACTCGCCCCCCGAAGGAGGTTCGACCCACTCCAGAGCAGGGGTTCCCCGCCGCTGCGATGGGCAGCAGCGGAGCCAGATGGTCCTCTCGACAGGCGGTCTGCTTTCGTGTGGCTAACTCGCACTCATTATTTTGCTATATATATACTAGGTCTACTATAAGCACCGGACCCGTCACTCCCTCGTTGGCGGAAATGATTTGTGATTTCTTTGATGAAATTGTAAAGATGCGGGCATGCATAAATATGACATGTCGCCAGGCCTTTTCTCCTGTTCAAGAGATACCGAACAAGGTATTAGTTTCTACCGTGGAGTGGTGTCAGAACGCACATTGAAGAATTTCTGCAAGTCTTTATTGATCGTCTTGGTAACGTCCGACGGAAAACTAAAAAGCCGTGGTGGTGATATATGCAGATGATATCGTACTCGCACATTGCGACCTAGGTGACACCCTCCTTGTTTCGAATGGACTTGAGATAAACACCTGGAAGACTTTTGCCATGAAATTCACGCGTGTTGGCTGCCAGATACGCTATTCGTTGCTGTCCAATTTGTTCACTTTTTCTTTAGCTTGACTTCTGGGTTTAGTACGCGGCAACGACGTTAATAGCGCATATAAGCAAAAAAAGTACGGATTTTGTTTTTCTTTACGCGGAAGTAGATAATGCCTGAAAACTGTCCGTTGTGTGAGCAGTGAGGCTCTCCACGGTTAATATTGTTCCAGGGTTGATGTATGATCTTGACAGAGTATGTAACCACCTCATGTAGGCAAATTTCAACCAGATAGAGAGTGCTTTTCATGATATGCGATGGGAGTGCTTTGTTTGTCGATGCGAGCGATGAGCCGCTTCGTATATCTAATATGAGGCTGTAACAGCCCAGACGGGAGGGCGGAGGTTCGGGCTCTTAAAAGCTGTTACAAACGTAAATCCTAAAATTGTAGAATACGTATGCGTAAGTTTACGTTACATTAATACTTAGATACACGCGTCCACGTGTGAATTATGATCTGCTTCGCATTTCTTATACGATTGTATAATTGTCTGGCTATGTTTCAGAATGACGACTACGATTTAATGTCCTGAGTTGCAAGCACAACGCTGTTTGATACAGCCGGAATCACGCAACGATACTATGGAGATGTAAATACACTGTGTATAGAAAACTCGTAAGGATCACGCGTAGTGATCTAGAGGATTTGTTTGAGGTTGTTTTTTTTCGCACCGAGGCGAAGACGGTTCAGTGAAGCATCTTTAGTAAATATTTTATTCAAGTTTCTTATTGCGCTAGGAGCGTTGTTCGGTTGTGTGTATTTGGGGTAAATATTTGTCTTTATATGTATAATATCCACCATCCATGAACTCTAAGTTACAAACGAGATTTACTGGATGTATTTGCCCAACCTGTCGGCGGAACGTTGCGATAGAGGTAGCCTACGGCGCTTATGTCGCGAATCGCGGCTTCGGTCCTGACTCGACATTTATGAGTAGATGCAAAATACTTGTTTCTTGTATAGCTTAGTAATTCCTAATGTGGTAAATTGGAAAGCATATATATAGTGAGACCAGAAATTGGATATTTAGAGATCTTTAAGTTACGTGATCTTTGGAATGGGTTTGCTTGAGTTAGTCACCATGTATACAAGGTACATCGAACACTTTTACCATCAATCGGTGTGCTTCCTTACGGAGTTCCATGATATCTATAGAGCGTGCATCTGTTGATATATAGTTGTCTGTCCGGCGCTTAAAAGACGCTGTACCTGTTCTGTATATACTCGTGAGTGAAATAAATAATGATGATGGAGTGATTCCTAATAAAATTACGTTTACTGTTGGCTTCATATATATATTATTTTTTTTATCGTGATTTATTTACGGGACTGCATTTTACAACGCATTCGTCGGTAAATAAAAATAATTGAAAACATAAGTCAAACAATGAAGTAAAAAATCACTTTCGACAAAGTCCAAGAAGTGCTTTGTATCAGCACTTTACGCAATCACTAGTCACAGTGGTTATTGAGCGTTACAATGACTTCAAAACAGCACTTACGAGTATATGAGGTATATATGAGGTAACACACTTCCAAATATACACACAAACGAAGTATTACACTAGAACGGCATCTTCACAATTCACAACTATGGTTAAAAACACACACAATATATATATATATATATATACGTGTTGGAGTGAGGTCGCCGTATCTCTTGGTGTCATGAACGGCTGCATGAGCCGTACGGCGCTGGAGTTGCTACGGACGCCAGCGCAGGATTCATGTCAAGTTCCGAGCCCCTTAATCAAAATTCGTCGTCATTCGGATCCAGATCGTATGCTGGAGGCCAAGGTGGACCCTCTTCTGCGTGGCCTGAACCGATGTATCATTCCGTCCGGATCTCGCTTGGGCGTTCCGAGTCTCGTGCGCGCCACGAGGATAGCATGGCCGTCCGACGTTAGACGGCCGCCATGCTATCTTGGCGATTATCTCATAGAAAATTTAAATATATATAGGTCTCGACGCGCTTTATTTACATAATGGATAATAATTTGTTTTAGCATCAAATGACCAATTCCCTCTCGGGTGTGCGTCAGTTCTATGTCCTGGTAGCCCTCCAGGGGAACAGCGATATAACGATCTCTTTTCGAGCTATGCATTTGGGCTCGTATCTCACTTGAGATCTTGTGGTCGTTGGTATGCGATTAAAAAAGAAGCTGCAAAACTCCTCATTGGAGAAAACATAGTTGGCAAATTTACAGTCTAATTCATCAAACGTGTCTATGATATCTTTAACAACGGTTTGCGTCGGTGGGACGTCACAACGCTACGAAACTCGGCGTGTGAATTTCTTGATCACACCTCTCAGAAGTCGTCTCTCTTTCTCGTTCATGGGGTACCACACTTAGAGGCATACATCAGGATTGGTTTTACATAAGCTATCAAATAATTTTATATACAGTTCTAGGATTTTTAACAGTGAAGGCTCTGAGGATCCATGTTGCATCTAATCGTCGCCTTAAGCGCATCTTGTCGACACTGCTCTGAAAATTTCATGTCAGGTGTCATAATTATCCTTGAGTCCCTCATAGCAGTTATATTTTACAAGTGGAACATTGTTGATTTTATATACAAAGTGATGATTTCTTCTTCCGAAGTGCATTACTTTACACTTCGGGATCTACAGTTTCAAGTCTAATTTCTGCGTCCATTCATGAAAATGGTCTATGCATCTCTGCATGCGTTCACAGTCTGATGTAGAATTGGCGCGTGCATATTTACGTCATCAGCATATACTTTCGTCGATACCTCATCGGGTATTATGGATAAAATTGAGTTTGTATACAAAATGTAGCATAAGCTGCCAACAACTCTTCCTTGCGGACAGCCTGAGGTGATCTTAGCGGGAGTCGAGAAACAGTCATTCACCTTTACAAAAAAGCTTTTATCAGTCAGAAAGCTTTTTATCCAACGTAGAATTTTTTGTTCTACGCCGTGTCGGGATATACAGTCCAACAGTTTAGTGTGAAGTGGTGGATTCAAAAGCTGACTTAAAGTCAAAATACAGCACGTCAAAGCAGTCTCCTCGATTCATCATTTCTCCGAAGTCTTGCTCACACATCAATAGCTGTAGAACAGTGGACCTTCCGGGTCGGTAGGCAAACTGTTGTTTACAAATCAGGTTTTGCGAATCAGCGTTCCGATAAATGGTGCCTCCGATAGGACTCTCGAACAGCTTTGACGGAGTGTATGTAAGTGAAACATTCCGTTTATTTTCAACGCACGTTGTATCTCATTTTTGTGCACAGGGTACACTATGGCCACCTTGAACAAATCAATAAGCAGACCTTCGTTTATGGTTCGTTCAAGAATACAAACATCAAACCCGCATCGTTTATAAAAATAGCTTGGCAGGCCGTCCGGTGTGACGCTAAGTTTCGACTTGAGTCTCTTCAGATGACGATGGAGGTTTTCGGGGGAAGTGTCAACAGTGTCTACGTACTGGATATCATTAGCAACATCCATGTGAGGCGGTGGAATCCTTGACCTCTGTTTAACCTCGTCCTCAGTTGGGTAGGTGCTTGCGAAGTAATCCCTCGGTAATTCCGCCTTCTGCGAATCCTCTGTGATCTTCGTACCGTTCTGGTCAACAAGAATATCCAGTTGATCTCGGGACTTCATACGCTTCGATACGTATCGATGCACCTTTGTAATGTCGCATTTATCGATCAATCTGTGTTCCTCAATGACGCGTTGACGACGAACTCTGCGTTCCAAGAGTTTCCTCAATCTTTCGGATTTCTCACGGTCATTGTCATATTCGAGTTGATGGCTAAGATTTCAGATGCTTGCCTCAATAATACTGTGAAGCTTTTTGAAGACAGGAACAAAGAGATCACGGAGGAAAGTCAAGTACTCAATCAGTTGAACAAACATGACATTTACAGGTCCGACTTTGATTGAAGAAGGTTTTCCAGTTTATCAGACTCAAATGAAAATTGATCGTGTTCGTAATCGCCATTTTTATAGTTGTAAGAGATGTGAATGCTTCTGTCTTCATCGGCGGCGTACAGAGTCTCCTCCAACATTCGCAACATGAATTTATCAATTAATATATATAGAAAATATTGTGAAGATTTATTAATCATTTACAATACGTTTGCGCACTCGGTAGGGCTCGCCTATATATATATATATATATATATTAGTTTTTAATCAAAACAAGTAATCATCCGCTTCACGGTTTGCACTTTGCTTGACTCGCTTCACAATTTCTGAAACAGTTTTTCATAGCTAAGTGCAATAATAAAGTATGATGTATATATATATACATACCATACATATAGTGCAATAAATAAATGATGATGAATAATAAAGTATGATAAAAAATTTATCTCGCCCTTAAAACATTTGGTTTTTGGTTGTTTCGCATGCTTTGGGATACTAAGCTTGGCATACTCAGTATTGAGTTTGTTGAAGCGGCATACGGATGAAGCAATGCCATGCCTGTAAGTTATCTGACGTTTGCATGCAAGAACTCAACAACGTGGTTGACACTTTGTTAAAGATTCTAACATGATAAGACTTAGTGTTTATTGGCATATATATATATATATATATATATATATATATATATATATATTTTTTTTTTATAGCTAGAGCTATTTTATATTTTTAGCCCAGTTTAGAATCTTTTTGATTAAGCATCTACCAATTATTTTGACAAGGTCAATCAACTACTATAAAATAAGTAACTGCCTTATATGTATATACTATCGGTTATATAATCCGTGCACCTTTGGTCTGACCCTACATGTGAGAGTCGCTACGTATACACCAGGTACATAGTGCATGGTTATCACTACCTGGTATGTTCAAACGCAGCCGTTCACAAGGAGTACGAGTTGTGCATCTGCCCATTCTGCCGATTCTGCCTGCAGAGGTGTACCAAGTACCATGCAGTGAAATGCACAGCGTTGGAACAAAAATCGTTGCACTACTTCTCTCGTTGGAAGCGTGAACAAAATTATGAAGCATTATGAAGAAACATTTTTGAACTGTATATTATACTCAATCTAAGTGAAATAAACATAATTGAATATGTAGGCTATATAAATTTATTATAAGACCCTTAAACTTTATTGATCTATTGATATATAGTTCTCTATATATCTCTCACTATATATACAAGCTCCAATCATGTAGTTTTGTCGTGTTAGCAGCATTTTGTCACTGATTGCGGTGCGAAGACTTTCCCCTCCTATTGTGAAGGGATTGTCCAATATATAAATACATAGTTGACCAACATGCTTCAAGCTTCTTAAAGTCTATGACAAGTCGCTTTAAAATTTTACTACATAGAGTAAGATTGTACAATGTGAAGTCTTAAAAGTTTCCCTTTTCTGCAATGCGTTCAGTTATTTTTATTATAGTCACTCTGGGGAGAGAGTCTCCTGGAGGTAGTCATGTAGTACACAGTTTATTGACTAAATTAGATTACCAGATAATCAATTACGCACCTACTGGTCTGCCAGCAAAACTAGCACACGGCTTCTACCTGGCCACTGCTCAAGTCGCTAGTGTTAAATATTTGCAACGTTATATCTGTATAGACAAGTATACTTGCTTGCTCAATATCATTGGTTCGAGTGCGGAAGCGCTGGAACACGAAGCTACTGTCGTGTGTTCGTTGAGCAACAAATGTGGTTCGCCTGACAAAGTCCCCAACGGGGGACACGGCCGGTTACTAGAAGGAAAGGTAATGGCGGCGAATGAAGGCAGTACCACTGTGTTGGATGAACCAGGTATAATTGTCAAACTCCCCAAAAAAAGAGTTTTCGAAAAAAAACTAGAGCAGGAGCTAAGGTAAATGTCAAATTGGCACTGCCGTTCGAACAACCCACATGTAAGCTGTAACTTAGCTCTGCTATGTATGGTTGTCGCTGTTTCCTACATAAAAACGAAGAAAAAAAACATTTTGCCAGGCAATGATGCGTTGCACTGAGCTGATGGCCACACCCAATGCGCTGTCTTCGATGCGCTGGCATCTTACGTCCCGGTAAATACCTCCCAGCATGGCTTTGAGGGAGGGCTCTAGTGCCTATATATGCAGGCGACGCAAAGACAACACTATAGTGTCTGCGAGCCCGTTCACGCATCGGCTCGAAAGGAAAGTGCTCCCGTGTTAGCTTTAACTTGCAGATCTCTGAAACGTTGATGTTAACACAATGGCTACGCCTTTAACGTGTATGGTAAGTACGTATTTACGTTTATATATATATATATATATATATACGTCGACATTCGTTCTGCCGATGTTCAAATACATGGAATCCATAGACTCAGAGTTCAAGCAGTGAAAACCGCCATACGTCAACTTACAAAATGCGACTTATTTATATACTTCCGATGTATGCTCCAATCGCATAGGAAATAGTACCTTCCAAATGCGTGACCCGTTTGGAGCATACAAACGGCCAGTTTCCTTAGCGATTCAATTCGTAGTACCTCACTTAATGATTAAGAATCTTCTTTCGTCACAGTTACGAACCTTGTATAACGTGTACACATTGACTTCAAATGACTATACCACACACCCCTTTATGCGATGATAAAAATGCTAGGAAATGTCATATTTATACGTTGGGACTTTGCATCGAATTTGCCAAACAGCCTTTATAGATTTTTGTCAATCTATGTTACTCAATAAATAATCGCAAACTCGTTTATAGAAGACGTTGCATTCTTCTATAATATTTGCTTCGGTAAACAATGCCAAATTGAAGGTGTCACGTTTGGAAGTGCGTAACTAGATCAGATATTCAGCCACTTTATGGAACGGCAACTGACACCCCATCTCCTCCGAGAGCTCTTCTTTTTATCATAACTGAAGGCATAACGTCAATAAACATAGACGAATTTAGGTTCTTCCTTGGGCTTCCGAGATTTTAGGCTGGTGCATCCCTCAGCGTATCCAAGATGAAAAAGTTTATACAACTAGTCTCGTGCGTATGTTGTGCCTCTATAATACGATCCTATTTATTTTTCTGTGTCCTTTCTCTTTTGTATAATCCACTAGGTTTTGTTGATGGCTTTGTTCATTGCGAGCGGTGTTTTCTCTTCGGAGATCGTCGAGAGCAGTCAGGATGAGACCGAAGATCAGACCGCCGCCCCTTCAGAGTATGGGGGGGCGAGGGGGGTGCCCGCGACAGTGAGGGCTACCTCGATATGGGTGCCTACTCGGGACACAACGGCGCGTTCGGGTGGTACGCAGGACATCCCGTCGGCACGTACTAAGAGCTCAATCAATATCTCTCTAGGCTCAGAAGCTTCGCCACCTCTAGTAACGACGATCATCGTGTCGTGACATTTATTTACCACCCGCATTCTGAACATGAATGAGAAAACAACAACCCGATATTTACCGGGTAGGTACGGACAAAAGTCAACCAGAAGCTCATTGGTGGTTACCTTAAACGCTGCAGGCAGTAAACATTCACAGAGACAAATGCCAACAAACGCGTAGGCATAAATAATATACATCACATATACATTTGCAAAGCCATGTCTTTTTTTAATATTTGCACAATTAGATTAAAGAATTAGTTAATAAATAAAGTTAACTTCTACTAGAATATTACAGTCAGACCACCACTGGCTGAGCCGCGTGTGGCAATATGGTCTGTTAACATTGTTGACTTATGTATAACAGAAATAAAAAATGAAAAAATGAGATTCAGACTTGAGGCTATATAATTAATATGTAGTTGAACTGGGACGTAGGTATGCACTAGTTACGACCATCCCATCTTCGTCGCCACTAATATGTACGTGAACTGTACACACTGATCTAATGACTTAGTCTATTGAACTTAGACTAGCCGAGTACGTTGGAATAAAAACGCGAATGCCTGCGGTCACCTGTAGAGTGTAGTGTTTTTTCTGCACTCTGTGTCAGCTGTATTTATTACCTCACAGATAATTCTCGAATGCGGTAGATTCGTCTCGGTACAAGTAGACATCTCTATCGAATCTTCGGGACGCTTCTCGTACCTACTCGTATCTATTCTTTCCACTGTACGTTCGCCAGCACGTGGCGCCTAGCGCCGACAGTCATGTGTCTACCTGAACATGGCCAGACACAACAGGTCCCCACGCTAACTTTGAAATATGCAATAATGTATATGAAGCGAGAGCTCATTATATATGAAGCGAGTGCTTTGCTTGTCTATTCGAGCAAGGAGCCGCTTTGTGTATCTGATGTCAGGTTGTCCACCGGCTACTAAAACAATCCGACTAAGGCTGAAGATGCCGCGTACAGTACCATACGATTGTTTCATTTCTGAATGGGAAGCTAAAGTCGAACAGGCCAGACGGGAGGTCGGTGGTTTGGACGTTTTCAATGCCGTGCACCTTTGGTCTGGTCCTGCATGTGACAGTCGCCACGTATACACCAGTTACATAGTGCACTGGTTATCACTATCTGGTATGTTTAGAACGCAGCCTTTCACGAGGAGTACGAGTTGTGCACCTGCCGGTTCTGCCTGCAGAGGTGTGCCAAGTACCATGCAGTGGAATGCAAAGCGCTGTACAAAACCTCGTTGCACTACTTCTCTCGCCGAAAGCGTGAAGAAGATAGAGTATTATGAAGAAACATCTTGAACTGTATATTATACTCAATCTGAGTGAAATAAATATAATTGAATTGAATAATGTATATGTGTAGTAGTAGTAGTAGTACCTAGAGCTACGTACGACGACGGTTCTGTTCGGCCATCTCTCGATAATCTATCTTTGTTCTTGGTCGCAGAACTCTTGGTTCTTGTAGTGGCGTCGACGTAATCGGATCCGCTGGCGTAGCTCGCTTGGTAGAAAATTCCTGCTCCACTTTTGTAAGTTATGTCGTTGCTGGAGAAGAATTCGACGTAGCGGTAGAGGATGATCTCGTTACGGCAACCTCTGAATGTTTTGGCCGTTCGTCGCCATGGTTGACCGTACCACCCAAGTGCTTGTGCACTGTATGGCTCGTTTTCTTTTCCACGTCCGTCTTTCGGACTTGATCGAAATGTTTCTTTCACCGTGCCAAGCTCGGGTGACTGTACTAGCAGGTGCCTTCTTCCGAGTATCTCTACGACACGGGATACACACCGCTTGTCTTTTTTCCGGTAGTCTCGAGCTGCCACAGACTCCCCCACGCTGAATCGAGAAACCATCTCCGCCGGATTCGCTGGGACCTGTCGCTTCTCTTTGAGCTGGAATATGCGCATCTGTCGGCCGAAGAATATAGATGCAGGGTTATTTCCTGTAGCTTCCGAAAGTTGAGACGTTGAAGAAATGCATTGAACTCTGGGGTTATATTTTCTGGCAAACGAATTTTCTTAAGGTGCCTTCTTTTCTGTTGCCTGTAGCTCCTTCTCACCGTTTTCGGCGAGGGCGTAAGGTATTTTCCTAGGACTGTACCCAGGTTTCGGCTGGTCCAAGACTGTAAATGCATGTATTACAGGTAGTGTTCCAATGTTTGGCGCAGTGTGCTTAGGGTACGCAGAAAGTATGTCAGTACTTTCGCTTTCTAGTCGACGATTTTCAAGCTGCCCCCATCTCAGCGCTTACATCCAATGGCGCCCGAATAACATCGGGAATTGGGGGTCGTTGACTAGGTATAGACGTAAACATTTTGTAACACTGCGGTAACGTGGACTTCCACGAACGAGTGCGGTTTCACCTCGTTGCCATTCGCCACTTTTAAGCTGCTGCTGTGTACCAGTGACTATCTTGTTTACCGTCAACCGTTCTTTTCGCAGGAACACCTGATTCTGCTTCCTTGACTGCATCATCCAGCGTCCTGAAAGTGTCTGCCTTGTGCAAGACCTGATCCTTTACGTGGACGTCCGTAACACCGTTGATAAACTGTACTAGTAGTACTGTCGTTAGGAATTCCATTGGCCATTCGCATTCTTCCGCGTTTCTTCAGTAACCTGCGCGCGAAGTCTTGAATCTGTTCACCTTCTTCTTGTTTTAGAGCTTGGCACTTAACTTTTTTTACCCGCTCTGATGTACCTCTGGTATAGATAAAGTCCAGGGCAGCCAGAAGTTCTTTGTACGTATTCTTTGATGACTCATCTGGACATATCTTGTCCTTCAGCTTCTGGTACACTGTGGATGAAAGGTGGTTCAGCAGACCGAGAGCACGTTAGCTTTCGGGGTACTTGTTAGGCTCGATAAATTCACGAAAGCGACACCGATATGTAGACCACGGCATCTCTTCTTCCATGAATCTCTCAAAGTGTGGCAATGCTCGGCCGCTTTCCATGATGCTTCCGTCTCTTTCCATCGTGGAATTCTTCTGAGCTACGTAGTTGCCAAAGAAGTAGTAGTAGTAGCAGTTGTAGCGATGTAGTTACCGAATGAAGTAGTAGTAGAAGTTGTAGTAGTAGCAGGCACTTCCTTCTGACGTAGCAGGTAAACTTGTTGCCGTTTGAACTATGACACCCTGCCGATCTCGAAAGTAGAAGTAAGCCTTGAAGAAGAGTCGGTCAGTTCGTAGCCACTTCGTCTTCCCGCATGAATCCCATCTTCGTCGCCACTATTTGACGTACGTATGCACTAGTTTCGACCATCCCATCTTTGTCACCACTAATATGCACGTGAACTGTACTCACTGATCTAATGACTTTGTCTATTGAACTTAGACTAGCCAACTACGTTGGAATGAAAACACGATCGCCTGCGGTCACCTTTAGAGTGTTACTACAATATCTGTAGTGCTTTTTCTGCACTCTGTGTCAGTTGTATTTATTGCCTTACAGATTATTCTCGAATGCGGTAGATTCGTCTCGGTACAAGTAGACATCTCTATCGTACCTACTCGTATCTACCCTTTCTACTGCACGTTCGCCAGCACGTGGCGCCTAGCGCCGACAGTCATGTGTTTACCTGAAAATGGCCAGACACAACAATAATCTACTATTTTTTTTAATTGAATATATATTGAATCCTGTCGTACGTTTGTAAGTGCTGGGCAGAAAAAAATGTGTGGGTCACGTCAATATAAATAAATAAGTCCGCAGCATGGCCAATCCTTTGCAGGAATTTTGCGAATCACCCGTGTCCCGTCAATGCATGTGTTAGGTGGCAGGTGACATCTCTATGGTCTTTGATGAACCATTTATCTAAGTCAGGGATAATCCTGCTGGGTCCGGGCTCCTGGTAACTCCGCTGGTGTTTTGGTTCATTCCTCGTGGCAGTCTCTAAACGTCTGTCTACGCGGCCTCGGTTTTTCGTAAGGACCTATTGTGCATCATACGTATTCGTTCCTCGACCATCCTGGACCGCGGGATTCTTCTCCGTGCTATTACGATAATGACCGTTGTCTTAACTGATCTGTATGAACTGGCGAGTCATATTGTTAGTTTTATTTGCGCCTTCAGGAGTGTTCTCTTATTTTTCTGCAGCTTCATAGCGTTTGGTCCCCATGTAGGAGCGGCGTACAGAACGGTATCCTCTGCTACCGAGGCGAAAAGTCTTTACTTCGCGGGTCCTCAGAAGAATCTTGGCCAGCCAATTTGCCAGCTTTTTCTGCCTTCGCGGTCACCTTTACAATGTGAACTATATGACACGATAGCTTCGAACATTATTTAAAACAATACTAAAGACAAAGTAAAATAATCTGCATAGGAATTTTCAGCGATCGGTTGACATTACAGCTTATTAGATAGATGGATAGATAGATAGATAGGTTTTATTATTCTCATGAGTGGTTTACATTTGTACAGAGGTTCACAGCTCCTCGAAGCCATCAAAGGCTAGTATTGAGTGTTTATATTGCATGTCTTCTTATAATTTTATTTATTGTAATTATGATTATTATCGTGTTCGGCTTATATTAGAGCAAGGTACCTAAATAGTATTGCTTAGCATTTTGTTCGAATATTGTCAAAGAAGAGGTTGCGCGCACATCTGGGGGGAGCTTGTATATATATGTGGCACCGAGATTGGTAACATAAAGCTGCAGACAAGATGAGAAGTTGTGTGTGTGATCCCCTTGTGTTCATGGTGGAAAGATTGAGCAGTTTGGGATAAAGTCCCATTTAGATTCGTTTGATCTCAGTTACGACAGACATCTCTATTTGCAGAAGGCAAGGCAGAATCGACATCTCTACGTATTTATAACGCATGGATTCCCATGGTGGATATCTCAATATTACGCGCAAGGCTCTTTTTTGCAGGCGATGTAACGGACATAAAAACGCATATAAGTATCTTTTTGCGTTTGCTAATAAATATATGTAGTATTTTATTTATTCATCATTTTATATTACAATCCTGTGTAAGTGAACGTGTCATAACTTTCAGCCTATAAACAGCCCTGATCTGCACCATTCGGCAAGCGATCCCAAAATTGAAATCGCGTTGCCCCACTGGACGTCAATGGAAACTCTTTGGCGCAAAAATTGTGCGGCTCTCTTGTCCCCAATATTCTCTCAGTCAAAGGTCCCGGTGGTCCCAAGGTTTCGAAGGCCACTGGGCTGAAGTTATGGGCTCTTGCCATAAGTAATTCCAAATATTTCAACTGCGTAGGTCAGATAACTATCAACGTAGGCGTAGTACATGGCGAGCAGACAGTTACGGGGCAGAATATTACGGCTCTTGAACAGGGCAGCAATGCTCCCTACAACTTTTTTTACGAATGTGATCTGTATGAGCTTCAAATGGAATCCAAGACAACGCCTAAGAAGTTTGTCTCATTGATCATGCTAAGAGCGTGGTTTCCGCATTTAAATGTCTCATGATTCATACTTAGGATATCTCTAGGCGATAAGAACTGGATAACACCGGTCTTCGACCAATTCACGGACAAGCCATTGGCTCTAAACCAATCTGAAAGTCGCTTAAGGTCTTCTTTATTCATCTTCTGTCTCTTTTGAGGAATCGCCCACAAAGAGTGCTGTGGTATCATCAGCAAATAGGGTCAGTCGGCCGTGTTTTGGTACTTCAAATATATCGTTGATAAATATATTAAACAGCAGTGGGTCGCCGATACTTCCTTGAGCCACTCCAACTGATATGTTCTCGACATCTGAAAACTTCTGCCCAATCTGTACCATTTGTTGCCTCTCTGACATAAAGGAACGTACCCACGATTGAACACGTTCGTCAGCTCCATATACTCTTAGTTTGGTCATCAGAATATTGAAGTCAACGGTATCAAACGCCTTTCTCAAGTCAACAAAAAGAGCAGCAACCGTTCTCTTCTTCTCAATACTTTGACGGACGTCATCTACAAAGCTCATGACAGGGACGGTGGTGGACATTTTAGGGCGGAATCCTAACTGTCGGCGATTGAGTATATTATGTTGTTCCAGATGGTCCCTGAGTTGTTCGAATGTGCATTTCTCAAATACCTTAGAGAAATGCACATTCGAATGTGTAAAATGTGTATTTTAAAGCAAATGTCGAAACTGTATATCTATTAATAATTCAACAATATTGTCGCATCCAACATCGTTTTCGCTGATATTACATAGATATGCACCACGTTTAATACCAGCCAGTATCCTTTCATCATGAGAGTAACTAAGATTCCATGCAGGTGAGACATATAACAAGCTCGGGAGAATTTATAGTTTATATTGTCTTACATATATCATATACGATCGCGTCTAATCGTCGGGTAGGAGTCGCGTGGTACCCCCTTTGCCAAACCTCGATAGGGAGGAGGGAGGGGGACCTGCCTATTTACTTTTTTTGGTATCGAAAAATTAGTTCAAGTTTTTAACTCGCGAGACCTGCTGGCCTTCTATTCGGGCCGGCGGGCGCTTCTGCCATATGCCAACGCGTAACCTCCGTTGGTGGCGGGGTGTAAATATCTCTCTCTCCTTTGCTATTATTGTGTTCAATCGTTAATTATATTATTATATTGTGGTATCCTTATACGCCGTTTTTACAAACACCCTCGTATGTAGTGCATTTAGACTATTCAACTGTTTACCTGTTTGTTTATTGACATTTCTTGTAGATAATTGCACACATTAATTCCAAGTTCCATGCATTGGATTATCACAATGGTTGTATTACTACTTAATTACACAATAGTTTAGTGTAGCGGGGTGTTCCCCATGCTTCTTTACAATCTGCGCAATTTCCTTTTATCTCTTGCCATATTGGTTTATCATCGAAATCTAATACCTCGGCCAAGGACACTGTTCTCACTTCTCCTAGCTCGTTGGACTTCAGCACGATGTGTTCATATGGATTCCTCTTCTATATTACACGCTCTACGCCGAACGTTTTCAATTGCCTAGTATCTGACCACCACAACTGGTGTTAAGCAAACCGGTCCTTCAGTCAGCGAACATCCCTAAGGCTTGCGAGTTCGAGTACAGAATATATTTTCTGCCCAATTTCTGTTTTTTGCCTGTGCAATTGCGCGGTTGTCTTTATTTCCATATCCGCTCTCCATCTTTCCTCGGCGTTTCGTCAATTTTTTTTCATATCGTTGGTTATCTGTTCAATTGTCATCACCTCATTGCACTAAATTTGCGTTCAGGGAATTCTGCCCGTCCATCCTATTTGTTTATATTTATTTCAGCTAGTTTTGCTGTGAGCAGTTGCCCAGTTTTGTTCTTCGTAACCTGCTGCTATATTCTTAGACGGCTTACATACGATATCTTTGCTTGAGCTTTCCTTGCCCAGAAGTTGGAGACTCCAAACTCCCCTTCGATTAACTGTGCTGCACGTGCGTACCTGCATTGCATGCCGGTCAACTGCACGTTGTGTGCTGTTAAGCTCGCGTCTAAACTCTCAATAGCGTTAGCGTACGTCACTGCTGGCACAAACATGCTTTTCCAAAGTTCCTTGGTCACCATTAATCTGTTGCAGCTCCACAAAGCATTTTTTCTTAGAATCTTGTGTCTATTTTCAGCTCGTTCTTTTCTTATTGCATTCTCAGCCATGTTTTCTATTAAAACTCCCAAGTATTTGTACAAGCGTTTTATAGTCGATCTCTTCCTCTGTATTTCTAGCGGCTTATCCCTGATAATCTGGGAAACGATTACATTTGCACAATTTTTTGTTGCAATACTGTTCATCTTTTCGCCGTTTTCCGCATATTGTTAGCACTTTTTGTCAAAGCATTTGGTCAACATCTTCCGCTAAAATCACCATGTCGTCTGCAGCTAACAGTACACACGGCCGTAGAGATCATTAGCCAGGCCGATGTCCAGTAAGTTCTGTCCGCGGATGGAAATTGCAACTTCAGGAACTGAAGAAATTGTCTTTCCTTCAGTTATTTTATTACGTATCACTTTTAATACGGGAATTTCAGAAGATTCCTGAAATTCCTGTATTAAAAGTGCACCGTTAGTAGGTTCTCCACTATGTCGTGATTATACTGTAGTAATTCAGCCAGACCAGTTTGTTCAGGGTTGATTATGATCACTAGAGAGAGAGAGAACAACACTTATGTCGCCAGTTACGATCTCCTTTAGGTCAGCAATCGGATTATCCATTATTGTCGTCTGCTCAAGATGCAAGCCGATAGGACGGAGATATGTTCAGACAAATCGGACTCTGTTGTCTACCAGTAATAAATCCGCCGCAATCAATTCGGAGAAAGTGTTGCTTAAGTTGACCTCATCGCGTATACTCAAGTATAATGCTTAAATAGGTTTACTACATATAGTCAACTGCAACTATTCATATATTGAGATAGGTGTGTTACCAGGCAAAATAAATAGGTCTAAGCGTATGGCCAGTTTCAGTAAATTAAATATGTCTAAACGTATGGTCCTTACAACGAATAGGTTTTGTTTGATATACATCTGCTATAAGTAGACACAGGATACAAGTTGAGCCCGGCGTGGCGCATTCGTGTGCGCCTCGCGACCGGAGGAGACACACAAAGGTGCACGGCTTTAGGCCCCACCGTTGCGCTTTGTATTTTTGGGGTCCGTCTTGCAAAGCAATGCAAGAGCAGTTCCGTGGACGTTAAGTGTTGGCTGCGGGTCAACCCGAAAAAGTACGGTTGACATCAGCACGGTCGTTACGGAAGGCCTTGTACCTTCTGCCAACTCGGCAGACGTTATCCTCGCGTCTCCGTAATAAAGGCAATATCAATCTGTTTAGTTTCCACAGACGCAAGTAAAAAGTCGATGCCTCTAGGTTTGGCGAGTGATCGGGCGTTTAAAGAGGTACTTTTGAGTCCGAGGTTGACTTTGCAGTTCGGTGCCTTATTTGAGCTCCATTGCATGTTCGTTACCAGGGTTGATGACCGCGGATGTGCATTGTTCATTCATTGATGTGGGGCGTCGCACCCGACTCTCTGAGATGTCTATTGAAAAATTTGCATGCCATTTACGGCACTTTCATTCTACACTTCAGGTCGAACATCTTAAACAAGCCGGTCCGGAACTTCAACATACAATAGAAGATTTTGTAGCGGGGACAAAACGGGTTCCTATCTTTTTCACTATAATCGGATCACCCCTGATTTCAAATGTCCGAATATGTGTGATACCCCATTTGTATCTTTGACGTTCACTACATTAAAATTTTGCCCCAGGATTTACTTAGGACGAGGACTTTTGAGACATACACAATTAAGTGGACGAGAAAGCTAAATGATCTCGACATCAGAATAAACACAACGGTAGCAATGAGAAATATCACCTAACAAGTAGCCGGATCTAAGAGTGGACACCGGACGACGATGTTTTTAGCCCTCGAGTTTCTCATCTCATGTTATGCATACGAAAAGATATTCCACGATACCCAGGAGTGTTGTATGTATGGAAGTTGTTTGCGTTAGATAAACAGAATATTCAGCAGTTCAATTAATAACCAAATTAGCAATCCGGTATAAGATCTAGTGATGCGAAATAAGCTCTAGTTGTGGCTAGTTTATGTGTATATCATTTATAATATATAATATATTATAATATAATATATAATTTACCAAACCAATGTGTTAATAAATCATAATAACAGAGTTTCCTAATGTGTTTGTTTTACTGAGCGTAATGGCAAAATTGCAAGAAATTGAACATCAAACATAAAAAATGAATGAATGTTTTGCAAATTGTTTTCGATACGACTATTCGTCCTTTTCAGACGAAGGAGCGTATTTTCTTCCAAATACGCTGGTATCCAATCTTCTCAATCGAATGACTCGTTCTCTTGCAACGGCACATTTTAAGAAGAATGGTCACATTCCTATACCACCGCCCCCGCATACCATTGGGAAATGCTTAATGTAGCCTGAGTTTGAGGGTCTCTTCAAGTCTGGCCAAACTGAATTTGTACACCCTGGATATACATATACATGCGCATCGCGCATATACATGATCTATAAAAACAACAACAGATACCGTATTAAAAGTAGTAAAAGAAAATATTAACGTAAGCTCTTGAATTTTCTGTTTTTACTGACAACGTTTCTTGAAGTATTGTGTCAGTCTTAGAGAAAGGAGAGAGAGAGAGAGAATAACTGCTCAAAAGCAATCATCATTCGATGTTGCGGAAGACTTTTTAGAAGGTGTCGTCGGACGTTTGGCTCAGCTTGTAGGTTGGCGTTGGTAGCCGCGATAGTTTAGCGCCATCACGCATTAATGCGCATAAACACGCTCTCGCAAATACAGAGGCGACGACCCTCGTCCTTTACAGCTTCTCTGTCTCTCTCTCTCTCTTTCCCTGCCTTCGTCATCTGCCCTGTGTTTCTCTCTATCTCTCGCTCTCTCTCTCGCCGTTCCGGAGGAAACTCATGGAACAACATCGAACATTTGACAAGACCCGTCCGTTTGGCCGACCAGCATGTTCTAGATGGTTCCAGATTGTTTCGAGAACAACATTCAGATGGCGCCACCGTCGCTATAAAAGCGGCCGCCCCTTCAAGAACGGCTCGCACTCGTTCTATATATAATAGGTGGCAAGCGCTTGACGTTCGATGGTTGCGTTGACGGACGCAGTGTGGCGCAGTCAGTGAATGCTAGAATTAAAAACATTCGTTAAGGAGGTTGTTTTTTGTCAGTGAATGCCGACTTGTTTGCTAGTTGTTTCGGTGTGGTAAGCAACAACAACGAGACGTACGTCCACGTACAAAAAAGCACGCCGAAAAAGCTTGTTCATAAATCTCTTGCAGGCCGTTCGCCAGTGAGTGTCTTCTTCGTATGTCAACCGATTGATGATCATCGGTTGATTCGGTTGGTTATATATCCGAGCGTATCTCAGGTAGGAGTCGACCATGCTGAGTGTACTACAGCCATACTGGCAGGGTGGAGAAGTCGGCACCTTCTGTGGCGGGGCGATGCGTGGTCACCATACGTGGAGCCAATGTTGCGGTCGGCAACACGGCGCTATGGGCCGCCATTGGCCACTTCGTCGGCGCATCGCGTTGAAACCGTGGACGGACTGTGCCGATGAGAGCCTACTACGACAACAACAACGACGACGACGACTAGAACAGTACCACCACCACACCCATCACCATCACCATTACCCTCATAACGACGTTGCAGGCTGCAGTGCCGGTCGCTGTCCGTCGCCGCCGCGAAAGATGATTGATGCAATGATCGATGACTTCAGTCATCTACTGCGCGACGATAAGGCGGAGAAGGTGGCGACGATGGCCTACGAGGACCCGTCGCAAACGTGCGCATCGGCGTCGTTGAGACAGCCAGCACGGGAAGAAGATTATCACCACCATCACCAGCACCAACCTCATCACCAACCTCATCACCATCCTCATCAACATCATCACCATCATCCTCATCAACATCATCGCCATCATCATCACCTCCATCGCGACAAGACTGTGGAGGACCCGGATCGGATCTGTTGGCGGATAGCCGATGACAGGGAGTCCTGCGGCCGCGTTAGTGACAATGCGCTAGCGGTGCATGGTGAGCTAGAGCTTCCCCGTGATGTTTCCCTCCCGATGAACTTGGACGACCTGAATGTCGAGCTCGACGAATCGGCACGCACGCTGACGATACGTTCGACGATGCGTCGAAGTTCCGAGTGTTGTCGCTCGACCTGGGAGTTTTCACAGCGACTCGACGACTCGATTGATCTCAGCCAGCTGCAGGCCGCTGTGGATCCTCATGAAGGTCGTCTGTTGCTGAGCGCGACACTCAGGCCTTCACTCGTACAGCAACAACAGCAACAACCACATCTTCAGCAGTATAGCGTGCCTTGGAACCTACGGAACCCCGTCCCGTTTGGCGGGGCTAACGCCACTGGCGAAACCGAATGCGTGAGTCGTATCGATGGAGCAACGTTGAGTGGTCCTGTCTCAAGAGTAGAGGAGACCCACTCGTCGACAAGGACAATTCCCATCAGTCAGCGGCCCATAGAAATCGAAGACATCGGTCCCGACGAAGAAAGTGACCGCATCTCCGTATCGTCCAATGAAGCTGCTAGCATCTAGCCGTTTGTGCGTGTTTCGCAAATGCAGCAGCAGATCTCAACAGCGATTGTGTACTACATACTATTAAGGACGTGCCAATCAATGCAGGTCCAACATTGAACATCTGTATATAGTTTTATTTATTATTCAAATAAAAGCTATAAAACACCATATAACTTGGGCTTATTATTGCCACGGGAACGTATATGCATAGCGTTTGTAGTTAGTTGTCAACGACGCTAGGTAACACATACAATTAGTGGTTTTTATTTAAATGTTATTCAAACGAACCAATATTTCGCACATTTTGCATGAAATAAAACTACACTTTCAACATTTTGAACGGCCCAAACTTTTAACATATTGAACGGTTATAGCATTCAAAGTTGTCAGCGACGCAATTTAAAACTTTTGAATTTAGAATTGTATAACGTCTGAAATTGTCAAAGACGCTAGATAATACATATGATTCGCGGTTTTTATTTAAAAATTCATTCAAACGAACCATTATTTCGCACATCTTCCATAAAATAAGACCACACTTTCAACATCTTGAACGGCCCAAACTTTCAACATATTGAACGTTTATATCATTCAGAGTTGTCAACTACGCAATTTAATACTTTTGAATTTAGAACTGTTTTCAAAACCGTTTTGAGTTTACAAAGTAATTATTTATTTTCAACACTCTTTTGAATTTAAAAGTTTATTCAAACCAACCATGATTTTGAGCATCTTGCATTCAATGATAGATCCACACTTTCAACATCTTGTTATCTCAGTGAAAAATGTTTTAGGAATATTTCACTCCCACACTTCCAACATCTTGTTATCTAAGTGAAACATGTGTCCAAAGACTTTTGAATCAAGTAGAAGTTCATTCACACGGAACCATTATTTCGCCCATCTACGATTAAATGATAGGTCCATTCTAATTCAGTAACTTATTTCAGTCAGTCTTAAGGGTATTTCTCTCCCAAGTGTTCTTAATCGGTTTTAGGGGTACAGGTATTTCTCTCCCTCAAATAAGTATTCTCAGTCGGTTTTAAGGGGGTATAAATTATATTAATTGTTCTCCCTTAAATAAGTCTTGCTTTCATAAGATATAGCAGTCAAGTTTCGTAAATATGGCGTTTCTCTTTAAAAATCCACTTTGATCAATCATGTTCCTATTGATTCAGCTATGTGCGGCTAGAAAAACTAGACAAGCCATCGGTGCAAGCTTTAAATCAAAGAAAGACTAATCGCCACATATATTTCTAGCCTGTCTGGTACCAGAGCAATATGAGCTCTACCTATAGTATCCTTTGAGGCTTCTCCAACTTCCAGTTTGGAAAGCGCTATTGAGCGTGGTGTAGTATGAACGCGCTCTTGACACCGAAAATTACTGCGTATCCCTTGAAACAGCCTTTCGTGGCGTTTCTCTGGGAATGCATTGATTGTTGTCATGCAATTATTTTGACGACGTCTCCAGGCCTCCGCCGTTCTCCCTCAGTGCAATGTAGTGGAGTATTTATATTCGGGCCAAAACTAGTAGTGAGCGTTTTTTTTTTTATCTATTATAGATACCTTTCTTAGATAGTAATAAAGGACCAACACGTAAAAGGAGCTATACCAAAGGAAAGGATAGAACGAAAGATCGATTGT
This sequence comes from Dermanyssus gallinae, assembly GCA_003439945.1. Lineage (NCBI taxonomy): Eukaryota > Metazoa > Arthropoda > Arachnida > Mesostigmata > Dermanyssidae > Dermanyssus > Dermanyssus gallinae. The sequence continues at coordinate 109,024 of QVRM01004646.1, read as the reverse complement.
CTCACTCGGTGAGGTTATTATGGGTCAACCAATTTTTGCCAATATTGTTCATCACTTGTTTGGCATCCTATCAAACTGTTTATAGAGTACCTGGCATTGACATCAAAGCCGTCGCACTTTTGCATAGCGACCTTTTGTCTAATGTGGAGTAATTCACAGCTAAGTTAAGCCAGACCGGCTGAGTATATCTCAAATTAGCTTCCGTTATCGACTTAACACTACCCAATGAATACGCCGTGCTGTGCGTTGTACTTTTTATTGATGTTCGCTGTTTTTCATTGTTGGAAAAGTTTTGCGCAATTAAATATATGCATGCCCTTTAAGTGGACGTAGGCTGAGCAAGATACTATTTTACACGGTTGGGGGTGTTCCACTGGGTATCAGCATTGCTTTGTCGGTGACTTTGCCATCAGCAGGGTCCCTTTGTTTTAAAAAGAAAATAATGCACCTATATATATGTATATATATATATATATATATATATATATATATATATATATATATATATATATATATATATATATACCAAAACGCATAACAAGCTGTCGTTAGTAACTACAATATCGAAGTTAACCACAAATGATAGCCAATATGATTTCTAAAAGTCGCCACAGCTGATCACAACTACAGGATTTACAACCATGTTGGTGAGATTAATCCAACATAACGCATGAAGAATACATATATATCTACAAGTATATCGGTTTTTTGTTTTTAGCGCGCCGAATGCTTAAAGCCAGCAGTCATTGGTTACCATTTTTGAGGTAAGCAAGTGTGTGAACCTCTTTAACAGTGATCAAGACAATTTTCTCTCTCTCTCTCTCTCTCTATATATATATAAATGCTACAATACAGCTAAGTTGTAAATACTTGTTACACAGTATTTCTCTATCTGTAACGATGCAGTTGTCTTTCTTCATGCCACCTGTCTGTAATGAAACCAAGCAAAACAATATAATGTTGTATCATGCTCTTAGTATACCTAGTTTAGATCTGTGATAAAACCAAACCAGACTAGTGCAAGTTGAGATACGAATGAAAATAGTATATCTTGTCAAACGTAGTTCGCAGCTCTAACATCTGCTGCCCACAAATGGATTGGCGTCAACGAAGGCGAATAATAACACCGTTATGTCGCAAACGATTGCAAAAATATACATGCCAATCCCGATCAAGTACAGCGTTTGAAGGGATATGTTGTTTGTTGCCTCATGGAAGTGCTTTGTCGCGCGGAGACGCGATGTCAGTAGAGTCTGCCATCAGAGGTCACACAAGGTCCCATTTCTTAGGTAACCTTATTCAAGGACCCTGCTGACGGCACATACATTGTACGGACAAAATCGGTCCAGGAACGAGCTATTGCGGACTACCGAATGCCACTAATTGTGGACAAAAAGCTTCTGCTCAGGTAAACTGACCTCTTTCAGCATATTGAGCGTTAGTTTTGTGTCGTCGCCAGGAGTCGATTCTGGCCATTTCAGCTTACTGATGTCTGCCATAATTGCCGCTACCGGAACTACAGCGTACCTTCAAGTAGGCACATGACCCCAAAACCCACTACACTCATAACTGTGTGCCTCCTTGGGAAGAGCCGTTGTTTGTATAATCAGCAAACAGATGTTCCCAGCGCTGCTGTACTTTTGTCATGTGATCAGCAAACTGGTAGATGCGCGATCAGTCACTCTAATATGCGTATACGAAGCCACGGCTGATTATACATTAGTGCACAAATAATTTACGAAGAAGTTGCTAATTTCTTCTGTTCCACATAAATCAGTCGGCGTCTAAGTTGGCCACCAAGAAAGCCTGCCGGCAAAGTATACCTGCTACAAATTGTGCTTACTAATTTATAATTAATAAAACATAAAAATAACTTTACATACGCGCAAACATAGCCATATTTCATATATAGCTTGTATAAAGGGAACGAAATGTCACATAAATATTCTTTGCTTTACCACTAACGTATGTACAGTATACCGCTACAGCAGCGGCCGACACACTCATAGTCGAAAAAGATCTCAATTAGACTACGTAATATAAATAAGTGACTACGTTCAAGTGCTAAGTAGTATATACCTATGAGTCTGCGTCAAACATCTAGAATAAGAGACGACGTCAATTAGGAGGCATCGCTGGTAGGATTAACGCGCTGCGCGTGCTTCACACCTCGCTGTGCCCATGCCCGGCAAAGACTAAAAACAGAGACGGACAGAGCATCATTTCTCCTTACGTGCTTCCCACCACAAATAACACAACTAAATTTTACAGATACCAGTAACAGGCAATATCTGGAATTAAATCCTACAGCACGCTAACGGAATACCGCATTCGGCAAATTGAGCAACAACAAACTTTGTGTGAGAGAAGAGAGCACTAGAGGGCTAGAAAAGCGCACGCGTTGTATGTACTGTTCACCAGCGAGCCGAACTAGAGGAGATCTACCTGGATCACAACGAACATTGAACATGTATCCTCTCGATCTATTGCAATGTACGTTTGCAAGTATAGGCATGTTTGTTGCTCCTCACAAAACAATACCCACTTACACATACTAAAGAACATGTATTACGTTAGACCTTCACACACACACACGCATGCATACTCGCATCATTTGCACCGAACATTTACACAGGTCATACGTCTCACACGAACTTTGCCTCTTCTCCGTGCTGAAACACGAGAAACTGTCGTCTACAGACGCAATAATATTCGTCCTCGACACGCACGTTTACCCTCACAATTGTTACCATCATTATCATCGGCCATGCCATATCAATTTTTTCCTACTAAAACAAGTATGTCTAACTTCGGCCTTTTTCACAGCTTCAAGATCTACAGTAAATTATATATCGCGGTCGACTGGTACTACACCACTGCAAGCCCCGATATCGATACTTTCGATCGCAGAGAAGCAGGCTGTGTCACTACGAGTGGCAGATCTTCTCCGTCATTTCTTTGAGCGGCTCAAGTTCCTTTTCGCTGATTAAGTGGAACTCATCGGTGAAGTAGTAGAAATGTTTATAGCACGTATTTACGTGCGCTTCCGCGCCTATAGCGACAATCTTGTCGAAGTGGTGAATGTAAACGTGGACAAATACGCGAAATAGCCGAGTGAGGATCTTCTTGCACGTCTTCTCGAAGCTCTTCGGGAACGGCGTATCCGCCGATGTAGGAAATAATTCCTCGTTGTTAATTTGCGACTCAATCCAGTCCATCAACAGCGCAATGTATTCACGGGCCGGTAGCGCCTGTGGCTTCTTGTAGCGGTCCTTGTCACACCACAGGTACTCGAAGCGGGCCCCTAAATTAGAAGAAAGAGCAAGCAACAGTTTTAACAGTATTAACAAAAATTAGAAGTATATATCATAGAATGTATATATATATATATATAAACAGCGTACTAGTGAATAATAATTTTAAAGTAAACAATATATTTTAGAGCAATCAAGCACCAATCTAGAAGTTTCAAACGCAATATACATATTAAGTATGGTTTGCAAAAGGTTATCTGATTTGTGGCACAATCACGCCAAAATATACACACGTATGTCATATATGATTAATCTAAATTGAGAAACTTTCAATAAAGCTAGATAACACGTTACGACATGCACGATTTACTACTAAATATTTGAATTAACTCTCACGATCCCAACTGTCATATATAACAAAGAACATCTGACAATCATTATAGCCCTTTCGATGTCATGCATCAATCGTCAGTATGTGAGAGTTAGTACTTAGTTGAGTCGCTAGATTTGCAATACACGGTTCTCACAAAAAGGGAACTTTTAAAATATTACGTCGATGTCCCGATGCAAGTTACGTGGACGGCGCTATTAAAAATACCATCTGCAACGATATGTGCGGGCTATATATATACATATATATTTCTCGAGAACTATCTTCAATACAACATTTATTCTGCCTTAAGCTAACGTAGAAAGCAATGCAACAGATGCAACTTTCTCCAAACATCAAATACGCAGGTATGATTGGTTTGTCAATAGGATGACTGGGACACTTGCAATCGCAGATTTAGTGAAGATTCTCAGGATAAAAAGCTTAATATAACCACATTTAGTCATTTCGCTCTCAGTCCAAAAAGAAACATTTTCGCTCCCTTGTTTTATTGGAAAATATAATTTTTCACCGAGTTGTACTGAACCCTAAAGTTTGTTAGACGAATTCTGGAAAACTTGATATAGATATATATATATATATATATATATTCATAGAGCATAGAGTATAATAGAAGATGGTATTTGTATATAGATTAGGAATATGGTTAACAAAACTAAACGTATACTTAAGCGGTTAGTAATACATCACTTACAGCGCATCAGATTATATTTCAGTTGTCGTATACTAGACAAAACAAAAAGTTATATCAATATAAGCAATTTTGTACATACGAGATTTAAATGAGACTATGTGATGTTAGTGCTTTACTGTTGATTTAAAATGCACAAAAAGTAAACCGAAACTGCATCGCTCTCGCAGGCAATTTACCTCCACTCATTGTGGGACAACTGGTCTCCGTGCAGAAGTCCGTAACGGTTCCGTAGATGAGGTTGATTCGGTTAAAAAAGTCAACCACGTGAACGGCTAGCCAGTCGTGGTATGAATCACCGGCGGGTAGACGAACAGCCTCGCGAAGGTTCAGGCCGGAGTTCAGAGATGCCTGAGCCTTGACAATGCGGTCGACGACACCGAATAACATCAGACTTGATTATTATTTCGTTAACTCGGTTTAACCATGTGTTGGCGTTTATGTTGGCATATCGAATTCCTAGATTCCTCTCTACACAAAAGTATTAATGATTCAATTCTTCTTAAATGATTGTCAATAAACTGAAATATAACAAATTGAAAATCATCAGCCATCACCAAACTAAGCACAGGCAGAGCAGATGATAGATTACGGTATATACCTAATATAAACATGATAAACACAAACGAACATTCTCGTTAAATTACTTTATTTTCGAGATAATTCCGACTTAACTAACTAAGCATCAGTTTGGTTTATGTACGAAGGCGGATCGAAACGTTCTGATTTATGTTTATAAAAAGAAGATTTATTTAATCTTCTAAAGTGTTTTTGTTTTCTTCAAATGAGTTCCTGCCCGCCGCAATGCAGTGCCATCTTCGTTCCCATTCTTCAAAACATTTTGCAGAAGCATAGACATTAAATTTTTCGTCAAATAACCCAAAATCAATAATGATGGTTGGGCCTGGTGTGTTGCCGTAACGAAGGATCCACGAGTTGTCTGGCTAGAGTTCACGCTTCTTGCGTAAGTAAATTTCGCAGTAGCATTTCTTATTAGCCGTAAAACCAGGTGGCAAACATGATTGGAAGATGATTTCTTTGTAATAAAAAAAAACTGTCAAGTAAACCTTGTGTTCGTGTTGAATCTGCTGTTAGTATTTCTTCGATCGACACTCTCTTTGAAAGCACCACTGAGACAAGTAGATATAAACAAAGAAAGCAATATAAAAAGACCAAGAGAGAATTTGGACTCGATGTCATAACCATGTATCCATGACTTGTCTCCTTCATTCACTGCTCAATTATTGTTTGAAGCAAGTCATTGTCGTCATTGAAGTCTTATGTAACCGCCTGAAGGTTGAATTCGGACATTTCCCGAGGGCTTTCGTGTGCTGGAAATTCAACATTTTTGGAACAAGCTTCGCCGCCAATCTTTTGATGCATAAGAGATCGGTCAAGACTATTACAACTGATTCATAAGATATCTCTAATTGATAGTAATTCGGCGATTGTTGAGTGCAATACCAGGAATTTTTTCTGCGTTCTCTTGTCCGTCGCAAAATCGGCGGTACAACGTGAACACACTGTTTAGTGATGCTGCTTGATCATAACATTTCCACTAGTTTAGAACATATGGCTTGTTTTATAACGCAAAACTAGCAGATTCGTTGCTTCTCCATTTTCGACTCTTTAAAAATCGCCAAACCTTGCTTTATTTTAACCAAACTCAAACTATAAATGCCGCCACCGATTGAGACGAACTTTGGCCTGTGTGTAGTTGATGATCTGGCAACAAAATCCAAAATACTAGAACTTGCAGATCTGCCCCCGTATATAGATATATGAAGCGAGATCAGATTGAATTGCCCTTTCTACAGACATATATTCGGTTTAGTAAAATGAGGCTATACATTTGCTCGCAGCAATTACGAACTCCCACAACTGCCTCCCTATATAATTTAGCTAACTAATATGGAGAGGGAGCTCCGTAGAAAGCTACGCAATCAGAACGCGCTGTGCTGCAGTAAGTAGTGACTATGTTGTGCACGAGACTGCGAGGCTACTAAGAACATGCTTCCCGGGGTGGACTAACCTGCTTATGAAGCGAGTGCTTCAGTGTGCCAGGCACGAACTTCTTCTTCGGCTTGAACGTCTTTTCTTTGTGAAAGAATTTAGACAATTCCGCGATGGCAGCCATCTTGGTGTCGTAGAGTTCCACCACCGCCGCCGGTGAGTGAAGCCTACGGCTAAACCGACGAGACGTTATGTACGAGGCAACGGGCACCCGGGCGCTCGCGAACTGGCCCGCTTTGTATCCCGGCCCTCACAGCCGACTACCGCCGCCTGCTGAAAATATGATCAGTACAAACATCAGTTCTTAGTCTTCCACTTGTTCCACTAGTCTCCCACATCAACACTTTTTAACAATATATATATATATATATATATATATATATATATATATATATATATATATATATATATATATATATATATATATGGACATAACTTCGAACTTTCTCATATTGGATGTTCCAGAAACGTCCTCGGATATATGGCTCGTCTCGAGAGCAGTCGCGCAGCTTGTAATTGGGACTCTCCTGAACAAGCTCCAGATGAGTCACAGCTTATGATTTTATCAATAATGAGCTGTGACTCATCTGGAGCTCGTTAGTGGGAGAATGGTATCCAAAATAACGTACTGTGCTCACATGTGGGCTCGGTTCCAAAACAAAGAGATTTCTTTACTACAACGTGTGCAGAACAACTTCGTTAAACGGGTCACTATTAAAAATCTACTGGTCCTGCAAACTGTGAAAAATTACGCAGCGCCAGTGACTTACAAGAACGTGCCGATTACCGTGCCATGAAATCACTAGTAAACGTTAACATGAAATCACTCGTTCGTGTTAAATTAGCAGGTTTTTCACGCCAAAGCAAATAATCCAATATTAATAAAGAAGCAGTAGATTCATCCACGCCCCAGAAGTAGTAACATCAATCGTCTTGTACGAGAGCGATTTCAGTGATAGTTCCTTTGAATAACAGTGCATTGTATTGGCTAACAACAAAACGGTCGAGGCCATGACGAAGTTTTGTGACACTTCCGTTCCAAACTGTGATGCAATGACCTGTCTTGCAGACACAACATTAGTGAAGTGTTCATTGTGAAGGCTATGCTAAATGGGCGACTTCGCTGGAAATAGGCGATTTCTCGAGCTTACGTCTTTTGGCGTACTAGCTGACGTGCAGAGCGTAGTTCGCCGGCGGGCCGCCCTTTTCTGTAATCTTGTTGTTAAGCGCTATGTGCCACTTAAACCGTTTATTAAAATGCCACAAATTTATAATTGTAAACCACATAAGCGATATTTATATCTTGTTGGCTAGTAGAAGACGATAAAGAAACATCATAAAAAGAGAGCGATGGCCTCTTGGTAATCACGTCAGATGACGGCGCGAGTGGCCTGGAGATCTTCGTAACACGCGTCCAGTCCACTGAACGAAAGAATGCAGACACTTCTTACGATTCACAGTGTTTTGCTGGCTGCATCGTGTCATTGAGTGTCTTTACGTTGACGGCGCTCAGACCTATTCCGGATCAAACAACGTTGCGTTGCTAAGTCAAAGCTACACTCACGAAGCTCACGAAGGATCTATCATTACAGATATGGCTTGCCACCAGTGCTTTCAAACACTTGGTTAGCTTTTTAAATGACAGACATATATTATTAGATCAGGGCTGAAAATGTGACATATTACTTCGAAGCAGCCTCCTGCTATATATAAAAATGCGCTACAGCAACCAGCGACGTGATCATCTCTATTCTCGAACAGACAAACGAATCGAACAGAGGAAAATAGCCCGCCGAGTTGCTTGACCGACCGATAATGGGTAAAAGGGTTTGTGATTGTATACGGAAAGCCCAACTGCGGCAGCGTCCTAGATGCTCTATTCTCGTTTTGCTACTAGTGAGAGAGAAATGCTACTACTGGCAACAATCGGAGGTTAGCAGGTTTCGCTTTCATCGTTCTCGTAATCATTGTACGTCAGGCACGTAACATAACACAGCAAGATGATAGCGTGTTACGTTAGCGTTCTACTGTTAGTCCGGTATCATGACTGTTGCTGTTAACGCTCCAGCTGCGACTGCCGCTGTTGTTTCTCCCCTTGTTGCTACGGCCGTCACCGCTGCATCGAGAAAGCTCGACTAATAAGAGCAGTTTCTAAACTGAATTCGCCAACCAAATGCGAGGTTGCTCATCGCACATATAATAGCTCATTGCCCACTAAAGCCGATGACATACCAACACCATGATGCAAACGACTTATACGTTTAACTTTGCCTGCGTTACTGAGTGCGATGTTACGTATATATATATATATATATATATATATATATATATATATATATATATATATATAAAATCGGACGTAATCATTCTGTACTGTTTGAATTTGAATGAAAACGATAGCAATTGAACAATCAATCCCATCAAACATTCCAGTTAAACATATATACATTGCTGAATTGCATGATGGGATTGACTGATCAATTGCCATAGTTTTGCATTCAAATTCAACAGTGATTACGTCGGCACGGGAACATCAATGACGACTAGTCCTCCTACACACCCACTATCAGAAAAACAAACAACAACAACAACGGCAGCGATTAATTAGCAATAACATAACCAACAACAGCAGGATTCATAATCGTATCACGCGGCTGTTCGACTGCAAGCAACAACATCATAGGCGAGCCAGCAGCGGCCACCTGTTAGCCGTATTCCTAACACAATTTTGATCGAAACGACCTTCATACTTCGTATCATGGATCCAGTTATCCACTGAATCTAGTAAAACGAATTAATTTATCGAATAAGCAAAAAAAGAAGAAAAATCGATCTCGTCGAGAAAATGATTATAACATTACATGTTTTAGTCAAGACTATTTATCCGTACTTTACACCTAAATCCGCTTAGTTAGCTTTTAATAAAGCATAATATAAAATAAAGCGTTGAATTCTTCTTGGGCACCGACTGTCTCCATGATCATTGGGAGAATTTGGAGTGTTTGATTTAAATGTTTATGAATTAAGTCATTCATAATAGACAACATTATAGTATTTAGTTTGTGAGCGGATGCTTGCGTACGCATGAAATAAAAATACAGCTCGATATGTCACACTGTAGCGTAGCTTCGGGCTTGGCTAGCGTTGTGTCTGTTGATTATTTTTAATTTTATTATAATGAATCGGCTATTAGTAAATGTCGACCTGCTACTGGAATATATCATACAATCATACATTCGCGTGTGTCGGGAGTAGGTGGCACTCGCACCGATTTCTCGGAAAATAGGTAAAGTTTCAAAGTCCAACATCCATAGTAGTAGTAGTAGTAGTCGAAAACCTACCGCTAAAATGGTGTTGGTGTGTGAATGTGATGATCCAACAAATTGACACTATGCGAAGCGATGTGCAACTCCTTCACTGAAGGATTTAGATTAGACTCCTGCAGTAAAAGATTTAGATTAGACTCCTGCAGTAATGGATTTAGATTCGGTTGGATTTGGTCAAACGATGCAACTCTCCTTATGATAGGGCAAGGACAACTAATCTGTGATTTTGCGTTGCTCAACATCCCCGGCTCAGTCAAACAACCACCAAGAACTAACGTAGGGGTGCTCACAACTCAGACCGTTCTTCCCAACAAAAACACCAACCGCAGCAGCGGAAACAGTATCAAAAATGACACCATTACAACCGCCATTGTGCGGATACCATAAAGTCTAGGGAAGGGAAAGTCAATTGGGATGCTACTATTTATAATGTATTTATTAACAACTAACTTCGGAACATTATTATGTGAATATATATTGGCCGAATATTGGTGTTTACCTTGTCCGCGCTTTTTCCGGGTTACATATGCAAGGAAGAAAACTATGAAAATATAACATGAAACATAAAATGTAGCGCGGAGACATTGTTTACTCCAAAGTGCTAACATAGCAAAGCTATATACTTAAAAAGTGTAAAATGATTTAGATGACACGGAATAAAGTATAAAGTCAACGATCATATCGCCGAGATCACCGAGCAAGATGGCTTAGTGGCAAAGCCTGCGCCTTGCATTCGGGAGGACTGGGTTCGAGACCCAGACCGGCCACTCTTAAATTGGTTTGCATGGTTTCCAATTTAGACAAGGTAAATGCCGGCGTGGATTAAAAATTAGCCATGACATGAAAAAAACTGTACACGGGCATTAATTAGCCTTACAGAAAAAAAAAAAAATATATATATATATATATATATATATATATCTATTGTATGTTCTGGTGCTGCGAAGACGGGCTTTCAGCCTTATGAACTACGCGGCCATAATGTTATAATACACATGAGGAATTTTAAATATAACGCACTATATATATATATATATATATATTCTGCAATAAAACAGGCAATGAGTTTTTTTGACGTTTAGCTAGTGGGAACAGACACAGACATAAAAGTCTGGCGGCTGCATATATATATATATATATATATATATATATATATACAGCCGGTAGGTCAGCCAATAAATAACCAGAATATCTACTAAGTGACTCCGCCATGATGTCTGTAGCGTATGATGGGGAAGTAACACTTTTTACACTATCTCAGGTTTGAGGCAAAACTTGATGATGACATTTGCAGATATTTAAACTGAGCATGCCAGCACTTTTCGTAGACATGAAGAAACATGACTTCCGTAGCGTGACTAAGAATGTTTATATCAGAAAGTGGACGGCTGCACAACTTAAAGCCGAGCTGGGGAAATTTCACGGGAAATATACATCTGTACTGGCGACCTTTCATGCTTGGATTAATCAATTGAAACGGTGCCGGACGCCATCTAAAGCTGAAACGCGTCCCCGGACGCCGCAGTTGAGGTCGCTGCAACGGAATCAGTTGAAAACATCCTCGTATCGTTGTGGAAAATCGCCGAATGAAGATCCGTGAACATTGTAGGCATTTCAGTAGGTAGGGCAGAATATACTGCCAAAACAAATAGAAATTAAGAAGCTGTGTGCAACATGAGAGTGCCGCGATTGCTGACCATCGACCAAAAGCACACACACGAAAGGACGTTTGTCACACACGTGTCGTGTTGCTTGAGCGCAATCCACGCGCGAAACGCTTGGCGTCGTATCGTACGTAATCGTGGAAGAGGCCTGGCTCAACCACTACACACCCGAGTCGAAACAGTGGTCAATTAGGGAGCATGTGCGCCTGGTTAATGGGCGCTGAAGAACGCAAAGGCTGTTTTGTTGTCCGCGAAGACAATAGCCACTATCTATGTTTTTGTCGATTCCTAAAGAATTATCTTCACTGACCACTCAGAGAAGGGTCAAACAGTCGCTAGAGGATTAATTTCCACACTCCTCTGAGCCATTTTCACGACCAGCTGCAAACGCAACAGACGAGGATGTTGCACAAAAGGTCATCTTTCACCATGACACCGCTCACACATCCACAGTCGCAGGTAAAATTGCACGAATTAAGGTTTGAAAGGTTACCACCCTATCCACACAGCTCTTTTGATTTGGGCCCTTGTGACCTTTTCCTATTGCCAAACGTCATGATCTGGCTTGGAGAAAAGAAATGTTTGTCCGATGAAGAGGTCAACGCCACTCTCTGAGTGCATTCTCAAGACCTCGAGACTTCATACTTTTCCGAGCAGGGTGAAAAAGATGGAACGTCGCTGGGCGGAGTGTGCAGAGCTGCAGTACTACGCCAAGCAACTAAATTTTGAATCTCTCCAAAAAGTAGGCACTTGTATTGCTTTTTTGCTGGTTACTTAATGTACGACCCACGTATATGAAACAATAAAAGCAGAATGTGGCAAATACACTCACTTCAGAGGAGAATAAAGTCTGCATCGAGATAAAGTCATACTCATACATTTTCCTGTCATTTAAATAATACACTAACATATATATATATATATATAGTTCTAATTGTAATGATAAAAAATCCGTATGTATGTATATATATATGCCAACGATGCCACCCTATGGAAGCCCACTAGGAGTGATTGTTGTTCTAACATGGGACGAGCCGAGCGCGAAGTTTTAGTGGCCCGCAACCTTGCGCCGTAAGCCACTACAGATTTGGAACAAAGTCCAGGTAAGTTAGGTTAAGTCACATTGTTGCGATAACGCATAACGTTTTCGATAACGGTCGAAAGCGAGGGCCATCGTCATCGGCTTATGGTGCACTCCATTCAGAGAGAACGTCAAGGCGCGCGGAGGTTCTACAGAGGCGACGAGGGGGGATATCAGGCCCGGCGTGACCAGATCTCGCATTGACGGTTGGCGCTGATCCGTCAAGGCACCCGAGACCGCACACATGGAGCGCGTGCGGAACCCCTCTATCACATTCCAGATCGACGGTTTTGTTTCTGCCAGCTCGGGTGGCACCACCCGTGGTGTGTACTCCCTCTCCTTCGATCCCTTCTGTTGTGTATTAATAATCAAAAGTAAGGCGTTTATTTACGAAGCTTTATTTTGTCATTTTCTAACGCCTATGTTCTCGCGGAATGAGAATAATATGAATAATGATATATAGATTTTTAACAAGGGTTTATTTTTATCAATATGTACATGTATCACAATTACTAATATATTGCTTCTATAACATCTACAATATTGCTTATAATGTTCTTATTGCTTGAGTGTCGGTGACCACTCAACATCATCTTAACGTTGCCTCTCTGTAATAATAATGCTCATAATATTAATAATAAAGCACCTCCAAATATTAGGTACCCGTTATACAAATATTTTAAAGAGAGAGAGACAGAGAAAAAAAAACATCTATACGTTTCTACATCACGGAGTTTTCAAGTGAAGCCTCTTTAATTGTCGCACGTGTGTGTGTGAGTGTGAGTGTCTTTGCGTGTGTATGATGCGCATGTACCTTGTTGTAACGAAGCTGAAGAACAAGGTCTTTCTTTCCAGCCTGCGGGCTCCAGGAAGATCAGTGATAGGGTGACAGACAGACAGGCAGGTGGCTGATCCGACAGACAGTCGCCGCGGTTACCGATGCTGGCGATCTGGGGAATCTGGCCACGACCGACCACGAACAGGTTGCGCTGCCCTTTGCGGTGTCACATTATGCCGCCACAGATCAGTCACAGCCTGTCCACCCCGCAGTTCACAGTTTGATCGCATATGTAAGTGTAAGGTGAGATAGACAGAATCATAGCAGATCGCAGCAGAATATCGATATATTATTACACCACAAGTCGCAACAGTCAGTCACAGTAGCAACAGCAGCAGCAGCAGCATCAGCAGTGCTGCCGATATTTATTGGCCTAGCGTAGCGGGTCCTCACGGCACCTCGGTCGTTCTACCTCGGTGACCTTGTTTCTGTACTGCCAAGAAAAAAAATGAATATAGAGTATCCGAAAAGGAAAGAGAGCGCGACAAGGTGTCTGTCAGGATCTGCCAACGGATAGCACAAAGCAGCGCAGTAAAAAATGCCCCTCACAGATACACTCATTTACTCAGTCTCTCACTCACGAACACCAACACACACACGTACACTATACCATATCGAAATCATCCAGAGCAAAATTCCTCACAATTTCAATGTCACACTTTTTTCGCTGATGCTGATGTCGCAATGCCAACATTAGACCAGACGAGACGACACAACAGCTGACTTCTCGGTTAGTCAGTCAATCAGCAGATGATAGACAAACACATTCAACATAGACCTTCACATTCAACCTGCCTTCCTTAAATGACAGCATATCGGCCACCATATCTCTTTTTTGTTGCTGGTAACCTTTCAAACTCTGCCCTACCTATGCTGTACGGCCCGACACCGATTTCTACAATTATATTCATACATACATACATACAGCAAGCATACACATGTGTGTGCATACATCTATCTGTGCTGCTTTTGAGCGCCGCCCAGCCAGAGAGTCTGTCTCCCTGACGATGACATCCAAGCGGCACGGCAAGCATTGACAACAAACATCCAGCCCCCCGTCCAGCCCCCCGTCTGTCTCACTGAAGGTCCGGTCGCAACATACATTCGCCTCGACGGCCGAATCGGAGAGGCTCGATAGCAGACTACTGTATGAGCATGGAATGCTTTTGATGGCGGCTTCGTTCGTTTTCCCTTTCTCTGGACTTGATCGCTTTCTTTTTCTCCTCTTGGCGCTCCTGTTTTTATTGTTGTCGGCCTGGCTGATTGCCTTCCCCCCCCCCCTCAAAATGCTCATATGCACCCAAAATGCCCTTATGTTGTTAGCGAAGGTCTCGCTCTCTTTTCGTTCAGCTCGCACCACCTTTCGGTCGGTGTGTTTTCCACTTGCAGGCCTTGCAGCCCTTTCCCTTCAGACCCTCTATTCGCGCGGCACGGCGCAGCAGCCGAAATCATGACAGAGTTTCTCCGCGGTTTAACTTCGAACTGCCGATATCCGAGCGATTGTTCCGACTTTTAATCGAAAGTCTAGACTATAGACTAGGTAAACTATAGAGAGCATTGCACGGCACTCTCTTTTGCTGGTACCACTGCTACCATATCCGTGCTGCTTGGCGGAAACGGTATTTTCTCGGCATTTGCTTGTCGATAGCTAGCCTGTTGTTGTTTTTTTTTTTAGAAGCTAGCCTGTTGTCGAGGTCCAAGCTCGTCTATTTGTGCAGTCAACATACTGTCACAATTTGGGATAAACATTTTCTCCGATAAAGCGCAAGCATTTTCAATTATAAATAACGATATCAGCGACGTACTTGACAAAACAAAAACGTACGGAAACAAACAAATAAAAAAGGAACACACTTGTCCTCGTTTCCATGTAACACGGACGCACACTTAGCTTCAGCCTGCATGTCGCTTCGGGAGGATTGAAGTAGGTTTGAGAGTCTCATATAGTAGTAGTACATCACTGTGAAAAATCAAAGAAGACGTGATCAGAGGCCAGAATTGCTAAACGTAACTTCAGTGAGCCGAGTGATGACACCGGATGGAGAAGCCGCTCTACTCAACAGCAAAAGCCGCGGCTGCTGTCTGCTGCCATACATTTATATATATATATATATATATATATATATATATATATATATATATATATATTATATATATATATATATATATATATATATATATATATAATATATATATATATATATATATATATATACAGTAGGGCGACAAACCGGACCAGAGTGGAGAGGGAAAGAGAGAGATACAGGAAAGGAAAAGGCCAATGCAAGAATGAGCGCGTACGAGAGCCGCGAATTCTATGGACGAACAAAAAACGAATGTTTGAAACGATTATTTATACTATTGTTTATGTTATTGTTGTTGTTGTTGATGATTGTCTGGTCGGTGGGTGATGGTAGCTAGTGCTCGAGTCACTGCTGTTCGTTTGTTGATTTTAACTGAAGACTGTTTTTCATGCTTTCTGCTCCCGACCCTCTTCCCGACGCTCCGATCGCCCGCTCTGTGGAAGTGGATGGTCGATTCGTTTACAGACCCGTCTGTTCCCTCTTCTCTGCAGCTTAGGTCGGGGGTGCGGGTGGTGGTATTCAACGACCCTTTGTTCTTACGTTCTACTAGACTGGCTGGTTGGCATTTACCACCAGCAGCAGCAGCAGCAACAACAACAACAACAACAACAGCAGCAGCAGAAGCATGAATAACAAGATGGCTGGACTACAACTATCACAAATAACAATAATCATCAACGAAACAGTCTAACTACTATAGCCATAAGGACAGCAGCAACAACAACAACAATAACGAGCGCATCAGCCCAACCGAGACTATTAACTAGTACGACGACGAGAAGGAGCAAATACGGTCGGGTAAGTAGTAGCAGTAGTTGTAGACGACATATTTTTGTATGGTACTTTTGTATGGGCTGAGCAAGTGAGTGCAATCAAACCTAGCACAAGCAAGCAGGCAGGCAGAAGAAAACAGCAGCTTGTTTTGCTCTGTTCGTGGTGCGCCGTAATGGCAACTATGGCAGCGCCTGTTACAGTCGTCAATCAATCAATCACTCAATCAATCGCTGAGTCAGTCAGTTAGTTGAATTGGAATGAGCCTTGTCGCCAATCATTCATTGGATGAGCGAATGAATCAGTTCAGGCGATCAATCAGCTAGTAATGTGGTCGGTTGTGTTGGTGTGGTGACTTCCCCGACGGCAACCGGTGAACCGAAAACAACTGACCAGTGTGTGTTTTTAAGCAGCGACGTTCATTGACGAGTGCAGCAACAGCAAATTCACTCTCGAACGAGCGCCAATCCGCAAAGGAAGTGTCTCGTTCAATATCCAGAGTGTGTGTAAGTATCTTGTTTAGTATCCAGAGTGTGTGAAAGTATCTCGCTTTCAGTATCCAGAGCGTGTGTGTAAGTATCTCGCTTTCAGTATCCAGTGGTGAGTAACTTGCTCAGTGTGCAGCGACTGCATCGCTGCTCAGTATCCGAAGAAGAGTAATTGTCTCGCGACTCAGTATTTGATGACGAATTATCGCGCTGCTCAGTATCCGAAGAAGACGAATTATCTCGCGACTCAGTATTTGATGACGAATTATCTCGCTCAATATTCAAATAATAATTATCTATCGCTCAACAGCAATCGAAACGGTGGCGGTTGGCTGGCTGATGGCCAAACCAAGAGGTTCGAACAACGCAGTCACTGTACAACTGTAGAAGCAGGCCGCCAGGCGTGCGTGCGTGAATGCATGTATATATGTGTATATATATATATATATATATATATATATATATATATATATGTATATATATATATATATATATATATATATATATATATATATATATATATATATATATATATATGTATATATATATATATATATATATATATATGTGAGTCTGCGTGTATGTGTTTCAATCTTTTCCTGATGTAAGTAGCTCATATTCTTGTTGCTGCTGCTGGTGTTGTGGTGGTTATTAATGTGATTCGTATCGCCGTCGTCCTGGTCCTGGTTGTAGTCGTCGATTCATTGAAGCTCTCAAGCAACCAGAGGGCTAGTAATGTTCCTTAGCCCGCCCGCTAATAAACAGATGAGACTTGAGTCCAATAGATTCATATATGATTCTTTTTACTTCGACAAATGTGTGCGTGTGTATGTGCTTGTTATAACGTCTTGACGTTCGTGTTGTGGCCGTGGTCACCATTGGTGGTGGAACTGCTGTTGTTGTTGTTTCTGCAGTTTTTACTACTTGCACTGCTCAACGTTGGCGCTGTGGGTCAGATATTGTGCAACAATCGACGCTGCTGTAACGCTGTCGGCGTTACAACCGGAACAGCCGTCAATTGCGAAACAGGCGGACAAGTAAACATAAACAAAACAGTGTTACTGGCAAACGCGATTAGCTAGGATACTATATTATTCTTCTTACTATTATGATGATCATGACTACTCTAGTTACCTTGTTGTTGTTGCTACAGTCACCAGGAGGTCATGGATGGAGATTGCCGGCCTTTGTCTTGCGTAGCGCCGCATTATTTAAGCACCGAAGAGAGTGCGTTTTGGTCGTTTGTGTTGGACGACGCTTCACCAGTGATAAGAAATAGTTAGATGTACTTGTTGTATATATATATATATATATATATACATACATAGTATGTATATATATATATATATATATATATATATATATATATATATATATATATATATAGTATGCAGACCTCGATCAACCGGCTGGTTAATAATGGATTACTGGACAACATTTTATGCGTGTGAAACTGAAAGCTGTTTACCTATGGTTTTATTCGTTTTTTTAGTGTATGCATCTTTGGGTAACCAGCTAAATGGAACGTAATCCGTGAAGTGACATATTGATAGAAGATGTTGGCGTTCAAATCTCATCAAACCACCAGTATGGCTGCCTTCTCCAGCAGGGTGACGGTTTTTGACTGAATGTTGTTGTTGAACGAGGGTCGCACATGGAGTTACGCAAGCTGACGATGAATTGACAAGCAGATCAGAACAGTGATTGTAGATCCACAAGGCGGGTCAGCACGTTTATATATATATATATTCGTGTGTACTTGTAATTATATTGAACCATATTGAAATGGTTTTAACTCAGCAACTTTAATCCGACCCAAGCAACGTGGGCGATTTTGAAGAATGTTGATGAGCGAAGTGAGACTTGCCGACGTTTAATATAACGATTACTATTTTTAATTATAATAAGGATCTATTTTATTTACTTTTTTTAATAATATAATAATTATATACCAATTTACCGGTTACCTTTATGATTGTAACATATTTAGAATTTGTATCTGTAAAGTTGTATTAGTAAAAACGTGTACCTGTTGAACGTAGAGGTAGTGTCGTTACAGACGCCTGATAGTGGCTACGGCCAATGATAAGAATAATAATTTATTGGAAACTGGGGCCAAATACTTTGAGACAACTGTTGTTTTTTGCAACATGCAGGGGGGGGGGGGGGCGTCAATACATTTGAATAATAATAATTATGATAACCGTAGGGCAGAATGTATACTCATATTATAAAGGCAAAACTATTCTCATTTAATTGATTTGATGCTTATGTGACACGTTTTAGGCATCTGAATCCACAATGGACGATGAGGACGACGATCTGGAGGCGCTTCGACTAGCTGCGTTAGCGGCCCTCGAGGCCAAGAGACTCAAGGAATTGCCTCCGGCAAAAATTGTGCAGCATAACAATGTGCTCGTCATCGAGCCGGTGGACACTGCTCTACCACCGTTTGGAATGGCGCCGTTACGTAGTAGTAACAAGAGGTCGCCATCACCGCGCGAGCGGCGCAGATCTCCCGGTGGGCGCTCACTTACACCGCCTCGGAGACGTTCACCGTCACCGCGACTGTCTCGCTCGCCACGGCGATATTCGCCGCGGAGATCGGCCACGCCTCCCCGACGCAGCTCGCCGCACTTCCGTACCAGGTCAAGATCTCGTTCGCCCCGTGCCCGGTATCGGAGTCCGTTGCCGCCTGCGAGAAGATCGCCTCGGAGAAGCTCAAGAAGTCCGTCGCCGCCTCGAAAGATGTCTCTGTCCCCCAGGAGGCCGGCGCCATCGTTGCGGCGCAGAAGTCCCTTGCGTCGGTCGCCCGGCAGAGCAAGGTCACCCTTGCTGAGGACGCCACCTCGAAGATCTCCGATTCGGCGATCGTCAGCTAGGAAGACGACGAACGGCGACTTGACTCGAAGAAGAAATAACAGTAACAACGGGTGGCGTTCTCCTCAACGGCGAAGGTCGCGATCCCCTTCATGGCGTTCTCGATCTCCGTTAGACGAGAATAAGCGACTCTATTCTCCGGACTCTCGCAACACGCTCACGTCTCCTCGCAACGGGTCCGCTGCTGCTGCTGCAAAAAAAGGCGTTTCGTCATTACGTTCGAACGACGACCAACGACGGTCAAACGAAAGTGATGATGACAGCTGTAACGAGTCGCTCTTAGATGAAATTTTGAAAGAAAGTGAAAGCGACCAAGATGTCGCGCATACGTCGTCTTCCGAAGGAAAATGCATGCGTCCAGCTTCGGAAGCACTCGGAACGCTCCCGTCTGTGGATGCACAAGTGTCGCGTCCGTCTCCCGAAGGACAGAGTATGCGTCAGTCTTGGAAAGGGCAAGGCACACGTCCGTCTTTGGAAGGAGAAGGGGCACGACTGCGTTTGGGAGGACCGGGCGTGCGTCCGTCTGTGGACGCATCAGGAACTCGGCCGACCTTGGAAGGACAAGTCATGCGTCCTGTTTCGGAAGGACCGGGTAAGCGTCAGTCTTTGGAAGAACAGAGCGCACGTCCGTCTTCGGAAAAACAAGGCACACGTCAGTCTTTGGAAGGACAAGGCACACGTCCGTCTTTGGAAGGACAAAGGACACGTCCGTCTTTGGAAGGACAAAGGACACGTCCTTCTTTGGAAGGACAAAGGACACGTCCGTCTTTGGAAGGACAAAGGACACGTCCATCCTTGGAAGGACAAATGACACGTCCATCCTTGGAAGGACAAAGGACACGTCCGTCTTTAGAAGAACAAAGCGCACGTTCGTCTCTGGAAGGTCAAAGCGCACGTCCGTCTCTGGAAGGTCAAAGCGTACGTTCGTCCTTGGCAAGACAGAAAACGCCTCCGCCTTCGGAAGGACAAGGCACTAGTCCGCCTTCGGAAGGACAAGGTACTAGTCCGCCTTCGGAAGGACAGGGTACTAGTCCGCGTTCGGAAGGAAAAGGTACTAGTCCGCCTTCGGAAGGACAAGTCCAGCGTCCGCCTTCGGAAGGACATCTGCTTCTGGAAGGACAAAGCGCAAAGGACGAAGACGTACCGATGTTGCAGCAGGATAGCACGGTGGATGATGCTAAACAGAGCCGAGAAATTAAGAAAGAGAAGGAGGTGGAGGTGGAGGAGGAGGTTACTGATGAAGACTGTCTTTTCCTGCAAGCCGACGACGATATGGATGATCTTCTAGACCTCGACGAGGACGAAATCTTGGGCATCAAAGAACACACCAATATTGCCGCGGAGAAGCCCAAGAAGCCCGTTAAAGAACAAAAGCGAGAAGAGCGGAAGCGAGATAGCCGAGTCGAGCGGCGTGAGCAGCGGCGGTCGGAGCGCACCGACAAAGATCGTCGCGAGCGAAAGGAGAACCGCGACCGCCGAGAAAGGGATGGCAAATCATCATCATCAAAGACCGATCGGAGAAGTGAAAAGGATAGAGGCAGCAGACGACGCAAAGAGCGAGTTAAGGAAGGCGACGTCGTTGCTGGTGCTGTTAGCGAACCCGCTCCAAAGACCAGCAAAGTTCAAGTGCAGGAGAGTGCGCCCGTACCGCGAGAAGAGACCGTGGAAGAGAGTCAGAGCACGCCCATTGCCTCGGAGAATGTTACACTGGAACAGCGCGAGAAACTCGAGGCTCGTAAGAAGAAGTTTGAGCGAACGGTAAATTAGTTGCTTGCAATTTATATATATATATATATATATATATATATATATACATATTTAGTTGTTGAGATTATTTCGCAAAACTGAAGTCCAAATATTAATAGGAGTGTTTTTGAAAATATGTTGATGTACGAGTATATGTACTCGTATATGTACATATATTCCACGTCTCAGAGTTGGACGATAGCGTCAAGTAGAAAACGAACTGGCCGACTCTAGACATCGAAACATTAGCTTGGTCTGACGCACAATTTTTGTGTTGTTGTGCACATTTGATTGACTCTACACGTTGCTTATTGTGGTGCTCTCTCTCTCTCTCAACAGGAAATCAAAACAGCAAAGAAAATGATCTCGTTGAAAAAAGAGTGCGTCGCCGACAGTCTCCCAAGCGATGGCGGCGACAGCGGCACGCTGTGCACCGTCACCGAGGTGAGCAATGCTCGTCCATCTTCTCCGGTGACAAAGTCATCCGTAACCGTCGTCATCTCCGCCAATAGAAGCAGTAGTGGCAGCACTAGTGGTGGTGGTGGTGGAGGGACTAACAGTGGAGTAGGTGGAGATGGAGATGAGGATCGTGTTTGTGCTAGCAGCACCAACAACAGCAGCAGTGGCAACGCTGCAAGCGGAAAGAGATTGCGTGGAATCCAGGAGCGCCTCGGGGCGAAGCAGCTGCGCGCTACTACGAAGGTGCGAATCGGTGGCCTTCGAGGGGAGCGGCCGACCGGGAGCGAGGAGGACGTCGTTGGTAAGTCGAAAGTTAAAACAGTGGCCATTTTTCAATAATCGGTTCTTCTTCCCGCTCTAGGGCCTATATGTTTGTGTTAAAACGTTTTATTTTTAATTCGGTCTACTCATGTACGATTTAGTGAATAGTCTAGATAGTACCGAAACAAAATATAAGGATCATACGGCTTGAGATTTTTTCTGGTTGGGCTAGCCTGTACGACCATACATAGGGGCCCTATTTTGAGTGGTCCGAAGAGTATTGTAGTCTACTGAGATATTTCTAACCGATTGTAGTATTAATTAATGAACATTATCAAGATACGTTAATATACTATTTGAAGCTGGTTACTTGAACATGCGACATGGTCGTTTAGAACAGAATTCCTAAATGAAGTTATTTTATTAGCTTTCGCACAAAATACCTCAAAATCATTAACTTACGACCACTCACAGCGCTCAAAGCTGACACATCCAGACGAACGCACATTTTATGAACGATCATTTTTGTACCAAACTTATGGCAATCGAGCTTCGAAACAAGACCTCTCGGAGACCATATTCCATTGGAAAAAATATTTGCTGTAACGAGCTCTACAATTCAATGTATCACTCTTCACATATATATATATATATATATATATATATATATTAAAAAATAAACCTCATATAGACCAGACGAGCTTCAAATAGTATTTGTATAGTATATATATATATATATATATATATATATATATATATATATATATATATATATATATATACGTATATAATATAGAAATAGTTTAGTATATAAATACGTATACGAGGGCGGGTCGAAAAGTTTGAAACATATTTATTAAAAAATTCTAATATTCAATCTTCCAGTGTTTTTTCTTTAAAACAAGTTTTTGTCCGCTGCAATGCGCATGTGCCTTCTTTCCCACTTTTCGAAATATTGTTAAAGGAGTCTGTCGGAATCGTGATGAGTTGCTCCTGTGAATTGTGTTTTATATCCTCCTTAGCCTCGAAAAGTTGTTACTTCATTTTGTTATTTGTGGAAACAGGGAAGGGTCGCAATGAGGCAGTTCCGGTGAATAGGGAGGTTGCGAAAGTATAGGAATCGAGTTTTCCGCTTGTCCAGAGTTCAGGCCTCTTGCGTCTCCTTTTTGTGGTGTTCCTTATAGACCGTGGAACCAGGTGACAAACATTCGTAAGAGACGATTTCCTTGTGGCCGAAAAAACGGTCAGAAGAACTTTGATGTTAGATCTGCTCGGTCTGAATTTCTCGATCGACTCTCTCTTTGAAAGCACTACTGGTAGGATTGGCCTTTCGTCTCGATGTCGTAATCATTTACCCATGACTCGTTTCCTTTCTGGAGCAATCCAGGGTCTTCTGCTACCGCCTGGAAGTTCAATGCGGACATTTAATTCGGGTTCATTTGCTGTATATTCAACATTTTTGGAACGAACTTCGCTGCCATTTTTCTGGCTTAAATATCGATCAAGACTGTTTCAACGAATCCATAAAGTATCTCCATTTTCTCAGCTATCTTCCTGATAGTAATTTGGCGATTGTTGAGTACAATCTCCCAAACTTTTTCAACGTTTTATTCTGTAATTGACGCCTTCCCCAACGGGGGTTATCTTCGGTCTCATCACGTCCGTCGCGAAATTGACGGTACAACGTAAACACAATGGATCGGGATACTGCCTCATCACCATAAGCAGTTCGACACTTCCACTACCTTAAAACATATGATTGTTTTGACAGAGCTTGACGCAGATTTACTTCTTCTCAATTTTCGGGTCCTTAAGGATCACCGAACCTCGTTTCCTTCACTTCTTTGAACCAACCCAAAAAATAAACGCCGCCGCCGATTAGCGCATAACTTGGCCTGTGTGTAGCTGATGGATCTCGCTTCCAGGCGAAACAAGCCGAGAGGCCTTGACGTACTAAAACTTGCCGATCCGCCCACGTATGTTTATAAAAAAAGTATATATATACTTCAAAATAAATACATAGTAACAAGGAATGTATGGAAGGCCACTCATGTACCAGGGTTGACATTTGCAAATGTCGCTCTGGTTCACAGGGCAGGGTTTAGAAGAAAGTAAGAAGCAAAACGAAGGGAAACGATTGCACTGGGTCGCTACTGGGAAGGCCGTTCAAGAAACTCTGGCGCGTTTTAATTGCGCCAGAATTTCTTGAGGGAAGGGTATGCCAAAGTTTATACAACGGGAAGTACAAAGTAAGCTAATATTCAGTATTACTATGTAGTATTAAGAATGTCACAAATAAAATATGGGTTAAACAGATGCAGATGGTGAAGACGGCGCTAAGGGTAAACACGAAGTGGGATCGCAGAGTAGAGTTTGCAGCTAGGGAGATTGGTTATAATAGGCAGCACTGGGCAGGAGCGAGGACATCAAAGGAAATGGTTGAATTGAGGGGAATGCATATACGGACAAATGGAAATTGGTGATGAGGCCAGATAGAGTAGCAGGTATCTGGAAAGAAAAAGCGCGAACACGGTGGGGTAAAATGGGTATACGATAATTCAAGTGCGAGTGGGCTATATGCAGATGATAACTTATGCCATAATTTAAGTTAGCTCATTACGGGGTGTAAACAATTGTTCCCCAGCAAATATATGGTATATATAAATATATAGGGGAGTATAGAATGTCGAGGTTGTGGACTAGGACATGAGTGAATTGAACATATTGTAAACTAATGTAGAGTTTTGGGCCATCAGAGATATAGACCTATCGGAGGCCTTAGCTTTAGGACTAAATGTTAGAAAAGACCAGATTACAAAGAGGATTTTGTCATAATGGGAGGCATTTACTTAGTAGGTATTGGAGAAGGATATATTGGTGACATGGATGCGTAATATATACGCTGTCGCTTAAAGCGTCTCTGACGTTAAAGAGTGGCTTGTGCATTTAGGTATACATATCAAGCAAACAATAAATCGGTAAATCATATATTCATATATACAGTCTCAGTGAAAAAGGTAGCTGCATCTTAAATGCGTTTTTCCATCCTTTAATTAACTAAGAAAGAACTGCTCGTGTTATTTGTGCTTTTGTGTTTCTGCGACTTAAGCGAGGCGATCTGTGCTCTCTCGGTTGGGTCCCCCTTCGACGGCAGGCCGTGCAGCGATTTCCGCGGCAGCTGCAGTAGCAGCTGGCGCCATCACAAGCGTTAAAGATCGGATCGGACACAGCAGTAGGTAAGTGCCTCTTGGCCGTATATGTTTATATAGACCAGATCTAAACAAAGACCATGGTAAGGTGATTCTCTCAGTTTTCGACATTATTTTATATATGTATATGTATATATATATATATATATATATATATATATATATATATATATATATATATATATATATATATATATATATTTATATTGTTACTATTTACATATATGCATGTCGAACAAAATAAATATGTCATTAATCCAGTTTACATGTATATAAATATAAAATCATACCGCTGATGGTCAGCGATCATGCTGCTACAAGGACTGCTGGGAAAACTCTAATTATCTTAGCACGTCCGCTAATGGTGATGATCTAAGCGTCCCTGTTATACAAGGGTGACATATGTATTTAGCTATACATGTCAAGTGAACAATAAATGCTTACTGTCTACGGGCCTGAAGTTGTGCGATCGTACCGCAATTCGATCACCTTTGTTGCGGAAATCTAGAGTTGTCTCCGCGTTAACGTGTAGTCACGGGCTCTCTAACCCAGGATTAGCCCAGTTCGCGTTTCCTTGTTGAATGTCGAGCGACAGCCTCTGACGCAAACACTCCGATGCTCTCGAGTCTCCCGTGAAAAGGTTAAGGCTTCTGCCCACGTGCTGAATCAACTTCAGTGTAAGCGGGCCTAGTCCTCCCATTGTTTCGAAAGCCAACGGACAAAATTGGTGCGGATAACCAAAAATGGGTTAGAATAAGACCGCCAGGTCTTTTTCCATCGTCTCCGGATAGGCCCGAAGATTCTAGTACACACGACAAGCCAGCTGACCGCAGTCGAGCGACAGCCTCTGACGCGAAAATTCCGATGCTCTCGAGTCTCCTATGGAAAGGTTAAGGCTTCTGCCCACACGCTGAATTAACTTCAGTGTAAGCGTGGTTGGTCCTCCCATTGTTTCGAAAGCCAATGGACACAATTGGTGGGGTTAATCCAAAATGGGTTAGAATAAGACCGCCAGGTCTTTTCCATCGTCTCTGGATAGGCCCCGATATTCTAGTACACACGAAAAGCCAGCAGACCTCAGTGCTCGACTGAAAGTATCATTTAAAACCGAGTGGCGTGCTCTTCGGCATGCACGTAGGCGCATGACAAGCCATGATGGGCCAACGCGTCCACAAGGTAACCACAACGACGGTGAGTAACGACTAGGTCAACACCAAGTCGCAGTCCTGTGCTAATGCGCGTCGTCTCGTCATCCAAAAGAGTCCCTAGTCGTGGACAGGGTAGGACACCAAGCTCCAGCCCCTTGACTACTAACAGCTCGAAGCCTGGCTTTATCAGTCACGGTGGGGGCTCTATCGATCAGGCTTGCTAATCGCTTTTCTTGCAAGGGGGCTAAGGTCCAACTGCTCTGCTTAGTCATTTCATCAGGAGGGGAGTCGAATAAAGACAAATCGTGTCATTGAAGATTGTAGTACTTAAGACTTATTGTAGATTGTAGTAAGAGACCGTTCATATGAAATATTATTGCTAGCAGCTCGACAGTTTGATTGAATCCATTGCTAAAAGGCGCAATCGTAGACGCGTAGGGCATACATCTGTTGCGAACTGCAGCATTTTGGTGAATTGTGGAGATGTGCATTTTCTCGGTATTCAATGCAAAAAAATTGTACGAGGAAGCCTCATTGAGAGAGGGTTAAGCGAAGCTTATAGAAATATGCTGTGTATATTTACTAAAGAGACACCGTACCTTTAAAGATCAATCAGAACTTTTAAATTGATCCTATACACTGCAAAGCTGCATTTCAGAACGCTTTAGTTCTCGTTAAAAATGTAAATATAAATATATAAAAATAGAAAATATACAATGCGCTGGCCTCACGCTTCGAGTATAAGGCAAGTGCTCTGTTATCCAAACCCAATTGCGCAATGGAGTACACTAATATTGCAAATACAGTGCGTTCTGCCAAGTCAATATATATATATATATATATATATATATAAAGCTAGTTGCTTACTGATATGTGTCGATCATTAAGTATTATCATCGAGTGTCCTGCTCTGAGAAACTATGGCTTCATATTTTTTTCTGAGTATTAGTCGTTTTCGTTCGGTGTTCACGTGGCCGAAGGTACAATGCCCAGTTGCATTTTCATAACCTTTATTCGATCGTGTATTTCGATTTATTGTGGAGTCAATACTTCAATATGCTAAATTCTGTATGCTGGGTATCTGTAGTTTTTATCTTGTTATCTGTGTTCGTATATTAAGTTGTATACACGTTCGGAGTTGTGTATCTGGGAACGGTTTGGGTTCTAGGTCGATGGCATTTGTAATTTATGACAAGCAGCTTGTGTCTTGAAGCAAGTATTTCACTAAAAACGTTTGCATATAGCTGATGCGTGTAATCGTAAATGGCAGCTCATGCTTTTTCTCAATTCCCGTAGCAGATGTGACTCTTAACTGAGCCGTGTAATATTAACCGACTTTGCCTATTGTCGTTTGATATGATTGCTATTCTACAGCAACTCGACGTCGCCGTCTCGTGGAGTCACATGCTCGGGATCATCTTCGACTGGTGGCACAGTTGAGACCGCTTCTTCATCGCCCACGTCAGCATCATCATCCTCAACGAAAGTCAAGTTTGAGGTGCGGAACAGGAGCACGCTTGATCCTAAGCTCAAGATACACATCAACCTCGGAACGTCGGGGAGTAGAACCAATGGTAGCGGTGGTGCAGGCTCGAGCAGTATCAAGCATAAAAAGGTGTTTTGCGTTGACTAGAAATGGCATACATTTGGGTTTCAATATGGCAGTCCGCATTGATTGTGGCAATGAGAAGTCAAGGTAGAGAAACGATGGGTGAATATCGTATTACTAGACAGTGGTCCTTTTTTCCGTAGTCAGGCTGGGAAATGTTGTAATCAAGCGCAGGTTTGCGAGCTTGTTTGGGCAGCCCAGAGAGATAGTGAGCGTCATTGTTTGAGGCTGCACCCGTGAGTTACCAGATTTCTGCGCGCGAAGCACCGTCAGTATAACGAACATCGTATGAGTCTTGTTAAGCGCCGAGGTTTTTTGTTAAACGGGATGTTGTGTCCGCTGTAACGTTACGACAACCAGGACGTAGGATATGATCTATGAGAGGGGTTGTTTTGTTGTGTAACAAATTACGTGGATCTGATAACCTTAGCGCTCACACACGCACAGCTAACCACAGCAACAACAGTAGTTAACACAACGCATTTTGGTTTCTTGTGTTGATAACAACTATCTCTATTGCGGCAATGAGATTACAAACTGGCATTTATATAGTACTATGTCTACTTTAGCTACCCTTTGCATGACAAAGGCCTGCTAAAACACATTAGTAATCATGAAAATAAAATAGCAAGAATAGCACATCGATCATGCCATTCAGAATGAACTGTTATTGAAGTGGTTCAATTTGTTTTTAGTATAGAAAGACCTAATCCATGTTTGGGGTGAGTGTGTTGTTACAAAGATGCACATGCAAAACATGGGCTAAGGAGGTCGTGTGGAAGGCGCAAAAGGCAGACCAAACATGACAGTTTTGTGAAGGGTTGATCTTCGTTCGTGTCCTCGGTGCATTTTTTAGTGCAGTCGCACTGAGTTTTGTTGTGATCGCTCTTTGAGGGCTTTAACAGTTCGGTTCTTTTGGACCATTCGGAATTGGGAAGGGGAAACAGTAGGAACGACATTCAGTCGGTTTAGATGATTCCGAGCACTTGTAATTTCATACATAAGCCTCGTCTAATCGAATCGGCTCCATTAATGTATGAAGTAGAGTTTAAGTTTGTCCTGCTTCAGATTTAAGTTTGGCCTGTAGAGTTTATATAATGTGTTAGCCTGCACCTCGTGTTTTTTTTTTCACTGACCTTACCTAGAGCTACCACGCGGAGGCTGATCTATTTTTCCTATGTATTATACATAATGTAAAAAATATCCAGTCGCAGATGGCGTTCGAAAAGTAGTCGTATATCATATGTGTACGTATTTTCCTCGATATACATATAGCGTGTACAATACTTAATAAAATATAAACATCACATGTAGGTTATACCAATGTGAAGTTAATAATAAGATAAATGATAGTGTTTGCTCTTTCATATGCGAGATTGATGAGGTAATTTTATCGAGAATGTACATATGTATATACATATAGAGATATAAACCCTGCGTATATACTGTAAATATGTTATGATCTTGGTGGTAGTAGTGCATGTAGGAGATCTGTGATATTTTGTATTAACGGCTGTCAAGCAGAGGTAAAGAAGTAAGAGAGACGAACACACTATGAATCACTCCGTTGAATTCATTTATTTGTTGCTGTTAACAAGTCCTTTTCAGGTCTAGCTTTCAGATACAAAAGAAAAGAAACAGAGATGCGGAAGTAGGGGCCTAGTCAGTCAGTTGGCAAAATAAAAAGAGAATTTGCTGTCTCTGAAACGACTTGTAGTTATTTTCTACGTATGTAAACAATAGTACAACATTGAAATACAATACAGTACAATACTGCTTCTTTTATTAAATACAAGTTTATAAGTTTAACAATATGAACAAGTGCGTCTACGAAAATCGCCTTCATACATACTACAGCGTACATTTTATAAGATACTTGATTAGGTATATAGTGTTTGATATCTAAGACAAATGTTTTCTTAAACCAAATCTGTTTTCTATCAAAGTGAATTCCAAACGAACAACACAGTGATACAGAATACGTGCCCCTAAATTGTTCATCCAGTCGGCGTTTTTAGAGATAGAAATTACCCAAAAAATATATAGCGTCTAGATAGATCTTAAACCGTTAAGCCTGATGTCAAGAATAATAAACCATATGGCTTTCTGTGTTTGATAAAATGATCGATTCATCACCTTGACCTGCTAAAATATAAGAAATTAGAGCAGATCGTAGGTGATTCCAAATCTATGAATTCAAAATGTTTAACGCTGCTAGCATGATTTAAAAAAATGCTTGTAAGTAATTTTTACTTGCTCAAACTTTCCTGACTACCTTTAGGTATTAGGTATTAATGGACAGTAGAGTAACGTAATAAATGCAAATATCAATACTTCTATGTTATGTCTGTTCTTTTAATAGCGTGTGTGTTATTCTTCTTTATCCTTTTTGTTTGCAAACTGTCGCTTAGATACACAGATGTTCTGGTAGGGAGCTTATAATTTTACAACATGATGGTCAAGCTCCGTACAACATATATATATATATATATAATATATATATATATATATATATATATATATATATATATATATATAATTACATCTGTATCATATATATAAACAGTATGCTGTAGTACACATTTGAAAATATCGTTTTCAATATATGACACGTATTCTAGACATAAACAGTAGACGAATCTGAATAATATATATATATATATATATATATATATATATATATATATATATATATATACATATATATAGCTTGTCTTGTTTACCATTGATTGTTACCATTGATTGAGTGCTGCTGGCTTCGTATATTTATTATGCTATTACTATGGCATCATTACATGCATTGCTTACAACATATTCGTCTGTAGTGTATTTATACTATTAATTAAGGTATCGCACGGCCGGCCAATTGGAGGAGTCTCTCTGCTGGTCGGCTCCCGACTCAAAGAGGCAAGAATCATACTACCCGAAGCCAACACCATCGTCCTCAGCACGTTTCAGTATTATTTTATTGGGATGTACTGACTCCGTTGTAGAAAACTTAAAGACTGGTCGCGCCGTTACGATTATTTGAACTGGCGTACCTGCTCGGTAGGCTTGATATTGCTGCATCTTCCCGAACAATCGGCGCTCGCCAAGCGCTTGGGGACTACGGGCTTTGGATATGTACTACTACGTCGCCGCCAGCGTTTTACTCGGACGGCGGTGGACGTGCCGACATCAAACATGACGAACAAGTTATTGGCCCTGTAATTACTGGATTTAAAAAGCATGTACCAGTTTATTTAACAGTCAAAGTAAAAGACGGAGAGAGAGCACAAGTACGCCGAGGCGCCAGGGGCTCGGTAAATGCATCGACGTAGATAAGTTACGTATGACGCTTTGCGCCCCAGTCTCTAGCTGGAAATGTTGCCAAGTCTGCTCTCCGACATGTTGGCACGAGCGGTGTGCTGGTCTACATATAGGCGTATACTGAGGGGACTTATCGGACGAACGTCTGCTATCTCAGCAGATTGATGCTCCATTCTCTCTTATGGCAGTTCAAAGTGTGATTGAAAGGTTGAAGAATAAGAGGGCCTTCGGATTCAACCTCGTGAATGAACCTATAAGCGGCGGTCTTCCTAATGCCCCTTTGGACGGCACTCTTGACAAGTGCTTGAAAACAAGTAAAATAACAGCAACTTGGTCGGAATGCTTGCTCAAGGTTATCTCCAAAGGCAAATGTGGCCCGCTCTGCCTATACTCTGGCGAGACATTGCAAAAAAAGCTGCATCTACAAGATGTTGTCATGCCTCCTGGCACGCCGGCTTAGCTTCTATCTTAAGGCACAAAGAATTATCACTCGGGAACAGCAGGGATTTTTGACGTCAAACTTTTGACAGTGACCGCATTTCAGTAGTGTTAAGACGACGTGAAGGAAGCTCTCGGTCACCGTAAAGTACCAAGCATTATGCGCTGGATTTGTAGACTACAAGGCGCCTTTTGACACTGCCCCAAAGAGACTGTCAAGAGAAGCTAAATGCTGCGGGCGTGGGCCCACGAGTTTTCCAGATCCTGGAAGCTATTCTGAAAGCAAACTTGGTCACCCTAGATGACAGCATTGGCTGAGGATCAGCCCGAAAAGTTTATTAGATGCCGGCACTCAAGAATAACGGCCGTTCGGAAAACCACAGTCTCTCCCCAGGGCGACAATCTCAGCTCGCTCCTATTCTCAGTCCTACTCAGTGATCTTTTTCTCGGGCAGATCCTCAACCAACATTTAACATCCACGAGACTGCTTTTGCATTGCTTCGCTTTCTCAATGACCACAACCCCTGTGTTTGCATAACCCTCTGCCGATGACCTAGTGGTATATAGTAGAGTGTTCATGGATTTAAAAAGGCCTCTGAGGATGCTGGAGTCACAGTGAGCACAACACTTTAATGATTAACGTGTTGAGGACAAAGGCTATGAAATTTTGACCCAAGAGGCTAACGCCAAGCGGCACATCGTTCTGGGCCCAGATATCTCAGCCAATGAATAGCAGCAACGTCGCCATGACCTCAATCCCGGCTCCACAGAACCTCTCAGTAAAGACAGCTCTAATACTGTTCAACCTGAAAGTGGCCTCGGTGGCATCATATGGTATCACATTAATCTGGAAACACCTATCCGCTCAGCAGATTAGCGCTCTCGACACGGTAAAGGCAACGTTCATTAAGAGATCTTTGGACCTCCCTAGAAACGCACAACATAAACTAACTTATAGTTTGTCGAGTACAACACCGTTCATCAAAGAACTGGTGAAGCGCTTTCAAGCATCGCGTCATTGCGAGAGTTCCGTAGGCGTTTTGAGCAGCAGATGAGATATTATAAGTGCCAGAAGCGTTCTAAGCGACACCGGCAATGTTGGACAATGCATGGATGGAAGCGCGCTTCAATCACGCTCTTACCTGCTTCTCCGTTCCAGCACCAACTGCGTCATTGCACTTGGTTCCACAACGTTTTCGATGAGTGTTGCTGCACATTTTGCGGCCTTAAATGCACCAAATATCATCATGAAAACTGTCGGTCAGCGCCAGCTATCTGGTGTTAGGTCGGTGACATTTTCCGGAGATGCATGTACAACATATTCTGTATATGACCAAGATTAATGGAAACGAATGCCGTTTTAGGCATTTAATGAACACGTGTGATACATGATATGATCTGACGTTTATTTATTCTTAATTTTAGTTTCTAATTTGTGTTGCAACCTCATATAGCCACAGACTAGTGCAAAGCACATGTACAAGCTACATTAAGAGGTTATACATTATCACCGTGTCTCGTAAAAAAAACAATTATTTATCTACGAATTGTGTACATGCTTACATAGTTATGGTTTAATCAGACGCAAGTAAGGTTAGATAGTGCGTTCTCACAGTGTTTTTGAATTGTCTAAGCAATATAAAAGTCTTAATGTCACTAGGAAATTTGTTCCACAAGGTGGCACCTAGATTACAGAGTGCAAGCCTTGGTTGTGTACTTGAAGCCGAGGAGACAATAAGCAAGTCAGATGCAAGATTTTTTCAAGGCACCTCCAAGTACAGGTCGGATTGCCTCCCAAGGTTCCCGCCGGCTATTAATTCTGTTTGTAACAATCTGGCAGTTCGCCTCCATTCTACATTTGCGTGAGAGCCCTGTTACCTTGCTCCCGAGCATATGATAGGGTTTTGCGTTTGTTATCGTGTGTGGGGTCAGCTCTTTGTATTGTATGCGCCTGTTCTTTCTCTTTAATAAGAACATATAATTCTGGTGTCATCCAATTTTTCCGAGCTGCTTTCCCTGGAGCTAGTATTCTTGATCTTAGTACTATTACGCTTCACCGCCGACATAACTTATTCTCTAATGAATTTAAATGCCTCGTTGACGTCTTGTAGCTCGTATAGGTCGTCCCATATAGACGACGACAGTTCGGCGATTATTTGATCATAGTTGAGTTTGAATTTTGAACTTACGTTGGCTGCCGACGGCTTATATTTTAGACTAATAAATGTGGTGAAGTGGTCAGAGAAAGTGGTCGCAAGAACGCCATAGGCGATAGTTAACTAGAGTGGAACATTGCAATAAATATGATCTATGCATGTTTCGGTGATACGCTGGCCATGGGCAGTGTCCGTACAAGCGACCCTGGTCGGCAGACCAATCATCTCTCGAAAGTTATTCAACTGTTTGTTTATTGACATTTCTTGTAGATAATTGCACACATTAATTTCAAGCTCCATTAAGTACATAGCTTGTTCGGAGCCCCTTTTATGAATAACAATGTATAATTTATATATGCCATTTTCACCACAATATATTGCAACATGATTGTCTTTTTATATCACTTTCAACCAGATACTAAAGTTTCAAGATAATGCTCTTTGAGATCGCATTTGAATTTGAGCAGGGACTTTGTCTGCCTAACGGAGGCCGGTACTTTGTTCCAGTAGGAGGCCCCAATGTTTCTGATTGATAGCCTTGTCTGGTTGGAGTTGGCGTGTGACAGAGTAAGCAGGTTTGATGCGTTACCCCTTGTAGATATGGGTGTTGCTGATGTTGCCAGACCATATAAGTTTGGATATACTCCAAGGAGTATACGCTTAATTTCAACTACGAGACAGTATTCTATAAGTTTTGGAAACGGCAAAATGTTAATATTTTTGTAGTGCGGTTGCACTGAATCTCGCATCCAGAGGTCCAGAGTTGTTCTCAGTGCTCGTTTTTGGAGTCGGTGAAGCGACCTGATAAGACGCATCTGTGTTAAGCCATAAACTTCTACAGCGTAGGTCAGGTGACTATGGACGTAGGCAAAATACATCGCCATCAGGCAGTTTTGGGGAAGAATTCGTCGAGCTTTGTATAGAGCTGCATTGCTGCCAGATATTTTCTTACGTATATGTGTGACATGCGCTTCAAAGGTCAGCTTTTCGTCCAACGTAACGCCTAGGAACTTCGTTTCCTTTAGAAGCGAAAGGGCTATGCCGTCGCACTGGAAACGGAGGGGATTAATCGTAACGGAACCCCGCGGGGAACGGAATTGCATTACACATGTTTTCCTGCAATTCATATAGAGACCGTTACTCCTGAACCATGATGATATCCTCTGAAGGTCCTCGCGGACCATAGCCTCTACCTCAGTTGGGGAGTTCCCGACGAATAGGGCGGTGGTATCGTCCGCAAACAAGGTCAACTTTGCACGTTTTGTTACGCTAAATATGTCGTTAATAAAGATGTTGAAGAGAAGTGGACCACCTATACTGCCCTGAGTCACTCCAACAGATATATTTCTTACATCCGAGATTGCATTGCCCACTTGAACAACTTGCCTCCTATTTGACATAAACAACCGCAGCCAAGACAAAAAAATATCATCCGTCTCTCATCCGCTCCATATCGAGTTAACTTTTTAATCAGAATATTTACATCAACTGTATCAAATGCTTTTCTAAGATCTATAAATACGCCGGCGACTGTCTTTTTTAACATTAGGTTTCTGCGAACCTCTTCAACAAAATCCATGATGGGTACAGTCGTCGACATTTTCGATCGAAAACCGAACTGACGCTGACTTAGGCCATTAAACATCTCAAAGTGTTCGTTCAACTCTTCATATATAGCTTTTTCGAAAATCTTGGACATTGGAGGGGGGATACTGACCGGCCTGTAATTTTCCTTGCTTAGTCTGTCACCGCCTTTAAACAGTGGTACAATGCGATACAATTTGAGGGCCGTAGGGTAGACCCCCTGACGTGTCGACAGATTAACTATGAATGCCACTGCGTCAGCAATAACGTCAGCGCAGTGTCTCAGGACTTGAGAGGGTATGTGACCTTCTCCCACCAAGCAAATTGTGACCCTTTTCAGCAGGTAATGCACTCGATCCACAGGGACCGGCCTAGGCGAAAATGGCTCGTGCAGTTCAGGTATCGACATCGGTACCTCGTAAGCGGCCGAGCATTCGGTGTCAGCCGTTACGCAAGTTGCATAATAGTCATTAAGGATGTTAGAAAGTCATACACAGTCTGTGACTATCTCATCATCAATCTTTAGTTTGACACACTTTTTTTCCTGGGCACCTCCCATGACTGGCTGGATGGCTTCCCATGGGCTCCGCCTCTCCTGTATTCTATCGCAAACAATCTTCCCATTAGCCTCCAGCCTGCACTTCCTTGAAAACGAGACAACTTTGTTTCTCAGTCTAACATACGCTTGACGCCTGCGGGCGTTGGGGTCACTGCGATACGCCGTATAGGCTGCCTCCTTCTCCTTTATCATTTCAAGCAGCTCGGCAGTGACCCATGGCTTACGTGGCTGACCTTTGTTTAACTTTTGCCTAATTTCTCTTTGGCCTCTAGTCACTGCCGCCATCACTCTCTCGTTAAAGCATGCAAACGCCTCGTCTACATCCGAGATATCGTATAAGTCGTTCCAGTTAGTTATTGCAAGTTCTGTCAATATTTGGTCGTAATTGTATTTATAGGTCATAGAGGCAGGTCGGCCTATTCTCTTAGAGACTGCAGTAATAATTGTTGCGTGGTGGTCCGAGAAGGTAGTTGGGAGAGCTCCAGATGCGAGTAACGACAACGTCTGCACGTCAGTATAGATGTGATCGATGCAAGTGGAAGTGTTATATGCGGTTCCTCTACGTATTGTGGTTGCCACGCTGATTGGAACTTTGACAACTTCTTTATAGCAGAAATGTTCTAAAGTTTCAATTAATTCCTGTGCCTCGACAGACTCCGCCATTGTATTGAGATTTGCGTCACCGAGTATTATGGATTTCGTATTACCGATTCTTGACAAGAGAGTCTCCAACGAGGTAACAAAGTGCGCTGGGTTTCCCTTCGGCTGCCTATAGAAGACACCTACAATAGTGGTGTCCCCTTCAGCGCCACCCTCTATTTCCAGAAACAGACTTTCACAGAGCAGATCGTCTGAGATTCTAAATTTGAGATCATTACGTTCTCGCGCAACATAATCACTCCTCACATATAGTGCCACTCCTCCCCCCCGACCTTCTCTACAACTAAAGTAGGAGTTGTAATCAGTTAACTTAAGTGACGGGCATTCTACCGACTGTAGCCTTGTTTCGGATATTGCTAGGACCGTGGTAGACAAGATAGCATGGTTTCTACATCATGAATATGCTTTTTCAAGCCATTAACGTTACAATGTATACAGAGTAGTGCATCCGAGATGCACTGGAACGTCGATATATCTACAGTCTGACTACACATGATACATTAGGGATATCTGTTTGCTGAACTGCCGACCGCAGCGAGATCCATGTCTGCGGAGAATTCCTTCCACGGCGAGTTACTCGTTGTCTTGATCTGCAACCGACAGTCAGAAGTCCGAGCATTAAAGATTTTCCTCTGGCCCTTGAGCTTACGTAGCTGGTAATAGACGTTGGCATTTTCGGGCGTAAGATGGTCGTTAGCGTAGATAGAGTTGTTACTAGCAGAGAAAGCTGGGAGAAGGTTAGATCTTGTTTTTTTCTCCCGGCATCTCCGCTGTACCTCTACTTTTTTCCACCGGCAGACGAAACGGACCAGCACTGAGGATCAATCGGTAACGTTCTTGCCATTTACTTTTACCATCCGCGGGCATCGGTGCGCGACATCAATGTCTCTCTCCTCGACCGGCGCCTCAATCTTTTCACACAGTTCAATGATGGTTGCCCGAAGTTGCTCGTCTGTTTCACGTTCTCGCGCCGGTATTCCGCTAAAAAGAATATCAGAACGTCTTCCATATTGATCTAGAAAGCGCGCTTGCTTCTGTGCAGAATTTGCCACCTCTCTGGCTGATGTTATTGCTCCGCGAGCAGCTTCCGCCGTCACCACTGCCCTTTCAGCCGTTCGAACCACCTCATCCACACTATTGGCATAATACTCCATTGAGGAATCCACTTGGTCAACTCGACTCTTGAGCGTATCGAACTGTTGTTTTAAGTGAGTAACGGCATGAGTGAGCTGCAGACACTCACTCATCTGCAACTGCAATGCTTTTATCTGCTCGGACAGTCCTGCCAAACTGAGCATGATGCTACGCATATCAATATCACCGACAAGACCACCATCCTTGACGGCCGCACCAGCCACCAGCCGTCGATCGCTGTCGCCCACACAACTGCCGCTCGTGCTGTCGCTGCTGCTCGAGTTTAAATTTTCGTTCGTGGCGGTCTCTGGTGCCACTTCTCCACTGTCGCCAGAGATTGACGGGGGTAGTTGGCTTGAGGAAGGCGAGATTTTGCTGCAGAACAGTGGATACACTTCCAGACGAACGAAGCACCTTCCGCCTTCTTTTTAGCGATGAGTGTTGGAATTACATCAGCACAATGTGGGTGAAACAGTTGCGGGCACACATCACATTTCTGTGAAGCTCGAGCGATCACATGCGATGAGTCACATTTACCACATACACGGTTCTTGAATGTTGATTGCATGTTCTGACTCATCTTATCACACTGGTTGCTGCTGGCCATTTTCTTGATGACGTGGCAGGTTGCCCTCTCAGAGGAAAATACGACCGGATTGCGACAGACCAACCTAAAACGCTCTGGTATCTGGGGTTTCAGCGTCACTTTAGACACTTTTTCACTAGTAGGAACTCTGAACTCAATTGCATGTTTAGGTGAAAACTGGCATTTTCTACGGAGCGACCTGGCATGCGTGTGGCTAGTTCGAATTTCAGACACGCAGTCATAAAGACTGCATACAGATAACCTTTGGGTTGTGCCACAGCTCGCTCGATTTCTGACTGGAGAACGTGGATTGCATCACGGGTGCCTCGGCCTCTCCTAAAGCCGAATTGCTCCGTTGGAAGTGCCTCTTCAGCCATGTGCTCAATCCGCCGAATAACGAACTCACAGAAAATCTTCTTCAATGTGCGTTCTGACGCCACTCCACGGTAGAGATTTGGATTATGTTTGTCATCACCATGCCTACCCTTGAACAGAAGAGAAAGCCTGGCGACATGCCAGACTTTAGACATCCGCCCCATCTTCATAATTTCATTAAAGAAATCACAAAGAGTTTCTGCCAAGAGAGGGAGTGACTGGATCCAATGCTCATTGCAGACCTGATCGGGGTCTGAGCTCTTTCCCTTTGGGAGTGACCGTAGAACCTGCCTCCTCCTCGGAAGGCAGATTCATGTTGTGCTGCTCCAGTGTAAGCGGATGCTGTGCGATCGGAGATACGGCCGCAACATAACGATTGAATAAGAGATTAGTTAGGTGGGTCTTTATCTGTCCGTCACTAAGCGGATTCACCGCCGCATTTGGCCACTTTTTCACTTGTAGGAGTTTTGAACTTAATTGCTCGTTTAGACGAAAATGGGAATTTTTTTTCGGAGCGAGCTAGCGACGGGGCGTGTGGTTAATTCGAATCCTAGACACACACCTACATGTCTACGCATTTATCACGCATGGATTCCCATGGTGGGTATTCCAATATTTCTTTTTTTGCGGACAGTGTAACGGACATAAAAGGCACATATTAGTATAAGGACCTTACTGGGCTGCTAGGCAGCGGCGGCCAGTGTAGGGCTAAACGCAGTCGGAGAGAGTACATGACTCACTCTAATCAGAGCGTACGACCCACTAAAAACCACTCCCCAGAACCCCCTTCTTGTTCCGAATTGTGAACCATTACCTCGAGACCAGAAGAGAGAAGCCTCATGCTTTAATCCTTTCTTTAGTCTGTAGGCGCGTCCCGAGTTCTGTTGGACTAAATTAGGGGGGCTGCGGGCGGCGAATCGCGTCCGGCGATTATTCTCTAGCCAGATCTTTTCGCACATGAGCCCATCGAAGGATTTTAGGCCAGCGCTCCAGTTAATCGTCGAATCGACCATAAGCGACGATAATCTGCGCGGTAGAAGCCCGTAGGGTAAACGGTGAGCTATCCCGGTACGCAGACAACGCCGTACGCGGTTCAATGGTATGCGCGGCATCATCGGGCACCCCGGCGTCGCAGAGAATGCATATGCCCGTCGTTGCTTTCTCGATCTTCATCATGTACGCCTGGAGCTGGCCATGTCCGCTCAGAGCCTGGGCAGTCTAGTATGTCATTCCGGCACGCCCGGCTAACCCGCATTGCCACACCCCGTCGCTCCTATTATGTCCTCTGTTGTTACTTCTGCTATCTGTTCGGGGTCAACGGGAATGAGCTGTTATGAGCTTTTCCATAACGATCCGATTGGGAAGACCCCACACGACCGCCTCTACCGAATCTACCAAGGCAATCCAGGATTCGACCTTTGCCTGCTGAATGAGCTTTCGTAAGTGGAGTTGATGCGTACAATAAAGATCCTCTAGGCGCTCAACCCTGGCAGCGGCATCTGCCAGAGGGTCGAAATGATGCCCCTGTCGTCTTCGTTTCGCCAGCCAAGAGCGTGCACGTGTCAGTGTGTGGTTTGCGCGTATACTGTCCACGCAGGCGGTCTGAATATCCGAGCTCCACCAGGGTTTAGCTAGGGCATCCTCGTCTAAAAAAGTACCCGCCAAGCGAGCGAACCGGTTGTTTTAAAGAAAGTCTGGAGAACATTTTTGTTGATGTATCGCATCTGCCACGTGCGCCTCGGCAATTTGGGATAAAATGTGATTGGCGAGAGCAATTCAAACGTCAGGTAGCTGTGATCGCTCAGGGTTTCTTCGTTGTCCAGATCTTTTCAGTTTTATATTAATTTCAGGTTTATTTACCATGAATTGGTAGCTTAGTACAACAGTTCACATATAATTTTGTAGGCTAGGAATATCGTTGACGCTTGATTGTAGTGATGATGTGTGAATAAACGAACAGATGGGTATGTGGTAACGTCCGATACTGCACTCTTCACAATATTTACATACGCACTCGCCAATTTCATAATAGTTTCCTCTTAAGTATATAGGTGGTGGTAACCATGCCATGTTGTTCGGCATATTATAGATCTGTTGTTCTGTGATGACAGTTTTCATTTATTGCTGCAAAAAGCAGGACCCTCGACATGGAGACCCATTACAAATGCCATGTTGCGATTTTCTCTATATTCTCTGTAGGCTTCCAAGATTTGTGTACTGAACGGTATCTTGTCCAGTACTAAATCTTCTTCCAGTGTGCGTTCGTGGCATAGTTCTAGTGCAAGCGTTGCCGATGCGTTCTTTGGCAAGCCTAACGCGCGCTTTATGAAGTAAGATTTTATTTTGTCTATGTGTTTAAGGTCTGACATTGTAAAATAAGGGGCAATTGCGTGAAGGCAGTATCCCACAATAGGAACAATTTTTATTCTCAACAAGTTTAGCGCGATTTTTAGTTCTATGTCAGTAACGTCTCGCACTAAAAGGATAGCCGCGGTGGCCTTGCTACGCATTTCCGGTCTATGACTACTGAATGGCAGCCGGGGGATCACTGTTATTCCTAGATAGCAAAAGTGACTGACAGGTTCTACATTTACTCCTCCTATGTTAGTGCACCAATCATCTGCAGCGCAAGATCCGGCTCTACTGAATCGTAGTACTTTTGTTTTGGCGATGTTGATTATCAGTTGATTTTGTTGGCACCAATCTGAGGCTTTCTTAAGATAAAACTGCAGGTGGTT
Source organism: Dermanyssus gallinae (assembly GCA_003439945.1). Lineage (NCBI taxonomy): Eukaryota > Metazoa > Arthropoda > Arachnida > Mesostigmata > Dermanyssidae > Dermanyssus > Dermanyssus gallinae. Next base: position 67,572 of record QVRM01004646.1, on the reverse strand, counting down.
TCGTGTCTTTGCAAGCACTACTAAGTCGTCAGTATAAATTGCGTGTATAAAATTCCATTTATTCACACATTTAGTGTCGATAATACCTAAGTACAAAACTTTGGCTCGGCGTCAGGAGCTCACAAATACAGTTACAAGAATTGTATAAAATATAGACATGTACAATATATACAACTTATGATGACATTAAACGGGCTAACTGATTTAGAGACCTAATGTTTCTACAAACAAGACCGTGATATTGTGACGAAGTTTCACTTCCTCTGGCCAGTACGACGATAAACCAGCCACCCACAACACCGTATGTGCATAACGGCGCAATTCAAATCTACTTCAACGGACCACGACCAGCGGCCACAGCGTGCAACGTTCACCGACCGACACATATCTCAACCAACCACAGCCTTTCGCGCCGAAACACCAACGACATCCGCCGTCTAAAACGATCATCGGTCGACACCTGGAGAGGGTCGACCTATGATCGGCAATCTAAGTCAGACCTAAATTAACCTGTATTCCTATACGAAACAAACACAAACTTTTGTAAATTTTGACCGATTTGAGAGCGGGTTCTGAGACTCGTTTGGGTGTCAGCACGCCGCGGTGTCTCGTGAGTCAATAAATAGACCGAGCAGCCTGGCTAAAAACACACTCGTTGCTCGGTCATGCACTAGACCATATGCTACGCGTTGTCATTCTTCGTTCCTGAGTTCCTCGTGCTGCAGTACCTGTCCGGCTGAGTCTACATTCCCCGAGCGGACCAGCGTAACACAACAACGTTACAATATCTAGAGCATTCGGTATGACAATATTTACATCTGCAGTCAACATCGGGGCCGTAAAAGCCTTCTGCACTGCATAGGTGGTGGTGGTAGCCGTGTACCGAAAAACGCACTATCACATGGCGATTCGGTCGGGCCCTTTCCACGCGTCGTCAGTCATTGCGGGTGTTATGAAGATATCAGGATCTATGTCGGCCAGTTTGTCCTCCTGAAGCTGAATGAACGCGTTGTATGCCTCTGTGTCCTGCAGCCCATACACCTTCCGTATGTCTTCTACGAATAGCGAGGTCCCTGTCAGTACATAAATCAGGCGGTTGCGAGCGGAGGAGTGCAGGTCCAGCACTCGCTTTAAAAACTCAGGCTTAACTCTCTCCAGCGTTGCAAGGTCGTTGATCTTGAGGTGTCGCCATATCAACTGCACTCCGTATGTAGCCGTTGGCGCGACTTTAAGATGGAATAGGCGCAGGGCGGGGTGTCGATGGAGAGCTTCTGGAGCGCTTCGATTGTTGTTGACGCAATCAGAGCCTTTCTCACCCGTTGTTCAACATGCATGCGGAACGCAGTCCCTGTTGTGGTGAGAGTTATGCCGAGGTATGTAAAGAATTTACATACTTGACTGGCACACACCCCAGGCGGAGTTCGTCGCTAGCAGCCAGGCGACCTCCTCTGCGAAATTTGAGTGCCTCAGTTTTACTGTTGTTGATGGTAAGACCAACCGCGCTGACGTACCTCGACATTGTGCCTATTGCTTGTTGCAAGTGGTGTCTGCTCGTACTGAACATTACCAAATCATCAGCGTACAGAGTGACTTTGACGAGCGGATGCCTCGTGGTGATCCGTGAGGGTAGATTGCTTATGAGGACCGCGAATAGTAGCGGGCTGATGTTATCTTCCTGTGCAAACACCGTCGTCTGCTCGATAATATCGCGTATCACTACCCCGTCGTCGATTGAGATCATATTCTTCTGTAAAATAGCTCTGATGAGTTCTAGTATCCTAAGTAATACAGCAGATTACGCGAGCTTCTCTAGTACTATCGAGCGTGATCCTAAATCGAGTGCTGCTTTGAAATCTACGAAGATGAGACCGTCCGGGACTTGTTAGCGTCGATTGCACTTCTTCCATCCATTTTTGACACGCCGAAATCGTCGACCTGTCCGTCCTAAATGCACGTTGTTCATTGGGAAGGACTTCCCTAAACTAAAGAAAAAAGTGTGAGGCGGCGGACTAGTAGTGTGTATAGGAGCTTGTAAACAAAACTTTTCTTCGATATACCTCTCTAGGTCGAGGGATCCGACGGACAGCCTTTCCTTTTCGGAATGACAAGCATAACACAGTCTCTCCAGTTATTCGGAACCCTTCCCTGAGCCAGGCAGGCATTGAAGAGAAATGTCTATTGCGGAGTAAGTTCGAGGGCTGACTTTAGGTGTTCGTTATAAATACCGTCGAGCCCGCACGCCTTCCGTGTAGGTAGATGAGCGATGGCTTCATACATTTCTGCAATTGAGAAGTCTTTCTCCAACTCATCTCGCAAGAGTTCGTCCACCTCGGACCATACACTGGTATATTGAGGGGTGTGCGTTGGAATCGTATCCTTGGCCGCGAAGACATGTCTGAAGTGCGACTGCAGAGCGTCTGGCTTTACTGGACATGTGGACCTGGTTGGCGCTCCGTGACGTAGCCAGATATAAGGCGCGCCTTCAGCTTCCATCAGTAGTTTTTGCTCGCGGAGCTTTTGAAATGCAGCTTTCCCGTTCTTAAGAGTCCTCCTGTACAGAGATCTTGCTGAGGCTAGCAGAGAGTTCCTGGTGGTGTGAAACTTGCAAAGTTTGTTTAGGTAACTGCTAGGCATTGCTTCTTATCCATGGGAGTGGTTATTTGCCATTCCTCTCTACTCCATTCTTCCTACACTCGCCCTTACCCACTTCCATGCGGGCTTGCGACTTCAGAAAGGCCGTTGATACCTTCCGCTTCCCACGCACCTGTGGGCGCGTCGAGAGTCATCATCTGGGGAATCCGTTACTGTATTTGCCTAACCTGGTCTGCCTGCCAATTACCCACGGAGCCTGAGTGGACGCTAAGACGAGCTCTCTTAGCAGTCTCTTTGACCACCTTCGCGGAAATAATCGCATTAAAGTGGGCAATACCTTCTTTCCAGGCCGCCGCTGAAATCATCATATGAGTGACGACCTCCTTGACCGGTCGGCCTCGCACAACGGCCGCCCCCGCGTCTCGCGCTTCCCGGAAGGTCTCACAATGCAGAACAGTATGCTTTACATCATCCGGTTTTTCTGAGTCGCAAAGTACGCTGGAAGTACGTCGACTTAGGCCTTGTTAATCATAACCATATACGTCTGGAACTGGCCGTGACCGGTCAGCACCTGGGACGCATTATAAGATAGCTCGCCGTGTCTGCCGTAGTACCATTGCCGTAGGTCCGGGATCAGATTTTTATTCCAGCGACTCTTGGTGACTTCCCCAGGAGCTGCTGCCCTCACCCATTTTTCCTGCCAAGAGTTGAAAGTAGCTGATCTGGCCCGTGTGGGGTCCAGATCACCGTCCAGCGCTCTTTCTTCCATCCATGCGCATCCTTGCGGGACCACAGCAATAACTGCGTAGCTCTGATCGCCGGCCAGCAGGCTTCTTTCCAACAGGTACGATGCTATTACTCGTTTTCTTTATTTTCGCCGGTACCACCCGCTTTGAGGACAAACCGACAAACACAAACCGGCAGTCTCTCGATTAATCGGCTTCAGGCATCCCGAACAGAGTAGCTCGAGGGCGATCAGCTCATTCTGTAGACGCTGTAGCTTGATCGGGTTGTCGCGAATCACGAAATTGCCATCCTGGTCCTTCTTGACAAGATGCGAAACGGCGCTGCTTCCAGCGTACAGCACCTGGGCAACAGATTGCATCGCACCCTTGGCCGAAAGGGTTCTTTTTGCGCCCAGCGACATGAGCCTCGCAAGAATGCTGGCCATTTGAACATTTTCTGTCCAGCAGGGGACGCGCGCCACCGTTGATGCGGATCCGCCAGCGTCGAGTAGGCGCGGTGCCGCAACAATGGCGTTACCGATCAATGACAGCACCTCTTTGGCACGAGTTTGTCCTTGCAGCTTGAAAAACCAATTCGCAGCTGGTCCGACTCCGGCAGCGCTGAGTAGAATGGAACCACCAATAAACGACAGCATCTCTTTGGCATGTTGTCTTTGCAGCTGATCGATGGATGAACAACAGCACACGACGTACGTCTAGTGCGTAGCACAGCAAAGGATGATTCACTGTACTCTTGCCAGGGCGTCGAACGTGAACCGTCCCTTCCGAAAGCCATTTTGTACTTCTGATAGAGCCCCCTTGGCTTCGACCTCGGCGTTCAACCGGTCAACCAGCACGTTCATCAGATCTTACCAATGGTGTCGAGAAGACATATGGGACGGTAGGCAGGCCCTCCTGCGGGGACATCCCCTCCCCCTTGCGGGATCAGGACCAGGTTAGCCTTCCCCTAGAGCCTTGGAAAACGCCTCTCTCTGAGAAGTCTGTTGGCCAGAGTCTGAAAGACAACTGGCCAGCGTTTCACTAGTACCCTCGCCGCTCCTGGGGGAACTCCATTTGGGCCGGGTGCCTTTCCGGGTGTCAACCTTGTTATTGCACGCTTGACCTCATCTAACGTTACCTCCAAAAATGTCTTCCGGGGAAACCAGAAACTCCTCCTCTCCTCTCTACGGATGGTCCGGAAAGAGATGGCAAACTGTCTTCTCCAACTTATCCGGTAGGAGTCTAGGAGGTGGTTTCTGGAGTTTGGCCGAGACGATCCGGTAGGGCAGACCCCACACGTCCCTTTCCACCTCTTCTATTAGAAGCTTCTAAGCTTGCGCCTTGCTCTTCTCAATGAGCTTTTGAAGTGTGCGTCTGGCAGCTCGGTAAGACGCCAGAAGGTCGGCCGTTCGCTCGTCCACCGTCCATTCTTGCTCCCCTCGGACGACTCTTCTACTTAGCCATGTCTAGGGGCCTGCCTTCTCACAGGCCGTTGTGATAACAGCTGCGACCCGGCACTCGTCTGTGGTTGCCTCTGACAGCTGTTGACAGTTCTCGTCAATCCTCTCCGCCAGAACCCTCTGGTTTAGCTTGCGCCTCTGCCAGCGTCTGCGCGGAGTGACAGCTGGCTTGGGAAGTAGCGATCTCAAACCGAATGTATCTGTGGACACTGCCGTTTTCTCCTCATCAACCTGCCAACCCGATATCCTTGGGAAGGCTATGTCATTTGCCATCGTGAGGTCCACAAAAGACTTTTGGCTTCCCCGCAAGAATGTGGATTCTTTCCTGTCGTTTACTAAAAGCAACCATCCATTCTTCTTCCATCCATTCTTCTAGTACTTGGCCACCTATCATTTGTGGTTTTGCTGCCCCACCCAATGCTGGCTGTGTTGAAGTCCCCGATGATGACGATTCCCTTTCCCGTATGAACGCCTAGGCTCTGCCCCAGACTATCGAGAAACACATTGAAACTTTTAAGTTCCCTATTTGGTAAAAAAAACAAACAAAACAAGAATATTAAACTCCTAGCCCATCTATTTCTACCAATGCGAACCCTGAACCGGAACCCCGACTTCTAGTCGATAAATGCTTATTATTCTCCGTCCGCCAGGTGCCTGAGTCATTCTCCGTACCAAGGCCGAGAACAACCTTCCGAGGGGCAATGCTTTGGTTCGGTTCCGACACTAGTACAACTAGGACAATACCCCTGTGCTGAATTGTTTCATCCAGCAGGGCGTGGGCTGCCCTGTATGGGTTCAGGTTGACCTGTAGAACCCTGATCATTGTGATTGTAACCTGTCCCTCTCTCAATCTCCTCGGCACTAACCTGTTATCTCCTGGCTGTCGACCTAGGCGTCTGGAAACCGTCCTCGTCGACTGTTGGCACCCTGGCTTTCCATTTCCGCCCCTTCTTAGCCGGCTCGCTGTCCCTCTCTTTTTTCCTCTTTCTCTCCTCTTCTGCCCGCTGTATGGCCCTCTGCTTTACAGCCTCGCGTCGGTCCTGCAGAGCTTTAGCGAATGCCAGGCAGGCCGTTGAGGGGGCCGAGTGCCCCTCTTTATCACAGATGTGACAGTGGAGATTGGGCTTGTGGCATGCCCTCGCGAGATGACCTTCGTTTCCGCACCGATAACATCGATTGGCGTCCACCTTCGGCTCTTTGCAGTCTTTCGTCATGTGTCCTGCCGCGGAAAATGTAGCACATGGGCACGAAGACCGATTCCTCAGGTCTGCAAGCGGAGCCTCCGATGGTGACGCTCCGTCTGGACAATAGCCTGGCAGCTGGTGGCAGCGTTGCCAGACACTGCCAATAGCAATTTTCCCCATGCGGGGGTCTTCAGTGCGAAGGGGAGTGTCCTCGGACATCCCCAGCGCCTGCCGTAGCGTTGCTTCTACGCAACGCTACGGTAGGCGTTGCGTAGAAGCATCGCCTGCTTTTGTCGGCGAGGCTGTCGATGTTCCGAAGAACAATGGTCTTGGGGACCCCGCTTACCCTCCGGCCAACCTCTAAGTTGAAGCTGTTTCGGAGAATGTCGGCGAAGGAGCTCCCGGCACCGACCTTGTTCTCCCAGACCTTTATAACCAGGTCCCCTTCTTTGGTTTTGGAGACCCCACCAACCTTCAGGCCCGCCACCCCCAGTTGAACGAGAAGCTCTGTAGGGTCTCTTTAAAAATCTTCACCTTAGCGGTCTTCACCCTAATAGTGCTTTGGACCACAGGGGGCCCAGCAATACCAATATTCCTCGACCCACCTGTGGGAGTTTTCGAAGTGACCAACTCGGCGTCACAGCCCACCTGGCGGCAGAGGGCTCAAGGGCCTTTCTAGTGCCGTCAGTTTGGTACTCTTCAGGCACCTGAAGAGTAAACCTCTCCTCATTCAGCTTCGCCTTTGCTTTCACCTTAGTGAGTAGCCTGAGAAACCCGTCTGCTGGCGCCCCTTCAGGGGCTACTCCGACGACTAAAGTGCGTGACATGCACTTGACACTTATGGGAGTGACCTCGGCTTCATCATATTCCAGCTCTAAAACATCCTTGCTCCGGAGAACCGCGAGTCTACCCACCGAGAATTTAGCTGCCTTTGGGGCCGAGGGGAACTACATCGCTAGTTGGGCCAGCAACGCTGAACCCCTTTTTGAGCCTTCCCGTATGATAAGAGCCCGGGTCTGCCTTGCTGACAGGATGCCTTGCTGGGTCAGCGAGGCTCTATCTAGAACACCTTCTCGGGCCAGTCTTTCTGGAGAACTGCGAGTAGCTCTTTATCCGACTGAGCCGCCTGAAGGGCTGTATCAAGCTTAGCAATGATCTGAGCCACCCTAGGCTCCTTAAGGCCCTACGGCCCTAAGGCCCCTTTCTTCATCCATCTCCTTACCGCATCTGGAGCACACAGCGTCACTGCCCGCGGTCCTTTTTGCCGTCTCTGCCGGCCCTTCTTCCTCAAATAGTTTTTGCTGAAGCCCCTCTATTCTAGCCTTCATTTCTTCAACCTTCTCATCTCCGAGTTTTCATCCTCGAGCCGAGTAATCAGGCTGAGTTTTCCTCCTCGAGCCGAGTAATCAGCCAAGTAACCTAGCCGCCTTTCCCAACTTCTCAATCGCAATATTAGTTTTCCCCTTGTGGTCCAGCATTCACGTTCAGGTGAGTAGGCTGGCTAAAGCCGAGTCCTAGTCCTCGACTACTGGTTCTTCAGCCGGCCACAGCAGAACAGGCACCTCCCCAGAAGTGTACCCCTTCAACCTGTTGGCCAGGATATTGAGCCACTTGCCCTCTGCTCCTGCGGCATTCCTGTCCATTTCTTCAGGAGGTGTGCTGAGACGCGCCCTTATGACCCCCTTGCCATTTTCCCCTTATCCCTATCCTTCTTATCCGCATGGCTTTGATCCCCCTCACCATGCTTGCCTCTGGGTCCTCAGTCTCCGTGTCCGAGTTGGGCACCAGCACCGTCGGTGTGGTTGCCTCTTCTTCCTCCATCCCAGTTACCCCGCTTGGGCTCCTCCATTACTACCCTTTCCCTCAGGAGTCCTGAGGAGTGCCCTGCTACTCCCAAAGGGGTTTTCCCCTTATCTAACTCACCAGCCCCCCGTTTCCTGGCGGCACTCATCCTTCTCCCCCTTTTATCCCGGTGTCGACCTCGACGAGGTCAGTCTCAGGCGTAGCCAGATGCGAAAGTACCACAAAGACACCACAGAGGTATCACAAAAAGTACAAATGTACAAGTGTATCACATATGTACAAAAGTATCACACATGTACCACAAAGGTACCAACGTCGTACCATGTCGGCACGGCGCACGTCCACCGCACGTCAGCGAGGTGCACGTCAAAGTGCACGTCGAAACGCACAGGGGATCAAACTAAGGAAGCACTGCACAAGCAAAACACCAAAGTCAGGCAAAACCCGCACCGTCCTGTGAGGTGCTTAAGGTGCGCGCTGGATCTCTCACTAAGTGCGGGTAACTGAGTGCCGTTGCTCAGTCCGTTTAGGACCCCAGGTTCTCACTTTTCACCACTTTTTCACAGAGCAAAGTTCACACTGCCGCTCAGGGTGCCGCAACCACCTACGGCGGTTTCCCCAGGCGTCAAAATGCCTCGGCGCTCTAATCTGTTGTGGTTGATGCATCAAATCGGTCATCTATATCTGCGGTGTCCCACCTGTCAGCATTGATAACAGACCATTTCAGGCCTGGCACTTCGACCTGCGACACTTCCCACTCTAGCCGCGCCGCCGACGACTATAGTCCGACGCCCTGTCCGCAACTCCATTGCGTCTTCTAGGTCGTGGATCAATGCGGACACGTTGCTATGTTGGCAAGCAGAAATGTTGGTGATCTCCTTCGCGATTTCAAACAGCCGTATCCATTATTCCGCTGAGATGTCATTGCTCTCCATTTGGCCGCTGACGTCGCTAGCCGTCTCGATTCGCATTGCCACGCTTGGTTCCGTCTTCTTCTTCATCGTCAACTGGGCCACCATAGCCAGGCGATGGCGTCTGCCATCGCCTTCATCGAAGTCATCATTTCGGCCAGCATCTTCATATTTGCCGGCGTCCCGCCGGCGTTCGTCGCCACTTTTGTACCGGCACCGGTCTCGCCCTATAACCCTAGCTTCTTGCTGCCGCTACAATACTGCGCGCGCGTTCGTTTCTTCCGCGACACGCGACGACTATTCCACGAACGCCACGTCGATTTGTACTCGCGTCGACGTTGCCTCGCAGTCAATCTGGTCCGTGTCACCCCTTTCGAAAACCCCAGTTCTGAACTGTACGGACATCACTAAGTTGCTGGAAAGAAATCACGAATATTGACCACCACGGCTGTAGTTTATATTTCGTCCGACTCCTCTGCTACCTCGGTACAGCGCCGGTCTGGGTCACCACACTGCGATGTTTCCTCAGCCTCGTCTCAGCAACGTCTCTCTCTTTCACTAACTGTAGTGTCGTCACTACAGCAGCAACGATGGCACGTCGGTGCTGCTGCTACCGTGGAGTTTCCCTCTCCGCTAAGGCTTGTTAAATCTACGTGCACCGCTATTTATAGCAGACGACGCTAAGATATGTCTCTCTCTACCTACGTACCCGTTTGCTATAACAATGGCAATCTACAGCCCTACATAAGTTATGCCAATAATTTCGACTGTGTAGGTCAGATAACTATGAACGTACACTTTCTAGAAACAGCGGTTACCCTGTTTTTTAACTTCATAATAAAATCTTGCTTTACAGATAATGCCAGCAATTCCTAAGTGACTAGATGCCCCAAACTTATTTTTAATTCCTAGTTCCTGCTTGGTGCTGTTAACAGACGCCGTTACTCGTGAAATGAAGCACTCAAATGTTTCATCGAGGTTATATACTGCGCATACGTCAGACTAATCAGTCTCATTGAGCTCTAGCACTATCAGGCCAGTTTTACATTTTGATTTTGATGGAGTGGTCGGTATAAAAATAAACGTGGCCTGGTGGTCGGATAATGTTGTTGTGATTGAGCCGCTTTGAAGGAAAACTTCGGAATTTACATTCAAGTAAATAAGATATATACAGTTGACGCTACGGGTAGAGCGATCTCCGCTTCAAAGAGGAGCATATTTTGGCTGTTAATCTTTGAAAGAATATTTGCTAGTCAATTTATGAAATCTGCCAGATGGCTGGCTATAGATGCGTCAATCAGAAGAGATTTTCCCGCCACCACACCACTCACCTCCACAACTATGCTTTCGCAGAACAGTGACACAGTGACACATTGAGACAGTGACACAGTTCACATGACAGTGTATTCCCAGAAACGACGAAGTGTCACATTTAAAAGAAGTCATATTTACAAAATATTACTAGACTGAAGGACTATGCTTGTTAGGCACTGAGTAAGGAAGATTATTAGAGACACCGCTAGTAAGCTGCCCTTAGCACGTAGGGGTCAACAAATTTGCTCGAGGATTAAGTGGCGTGAAGCCCTAATTTAAGCTGGGCTGTAATTGGGTGAGCACGAGTTTATCCGACAGCTGGCCCTTATCAAAAGCAATAGTCACAATGGTGTTGCTTAAGCCACGAAACAGGCCCCGAAAACCTAGGAGTGCAAAAACCGATATCCTTGCTAATATTGTAACGATGTTTCTTCATCAAATGACGCTACGCTGAGTCAACCGGCGATGTAAAACTCAGTACGACAGCAACTACATTGCAAGGAGGTTGCGTTTTAAATGAGTGAGAACTCACGAACGTACGTTTGGTGCGTAGCATTCCCAAGAAGGCTATGTTACTTAGCCATTCTTTCTCGGTCTAATTAGTGGTTCACACGGTACCACGGCGTGCTGACGGCACCCCGAGAGATGCCTTGAATTATGGTATTTCTTTAATTAATAATCTGATTGCGCTCTGAAATGAGGTTGGAAGTTACATCGGTTTGTGTTTGTTTTGTATAGGAATACTGGTTAGTTGGAGTTTAGTTTGGATTCAGTCGACCTTTTCCCTCTGATTGGTCGTTTGAGATGTGTCGCCATCATTGGTTGGTTATCGTTTCGAAGGCTGAAAACGATGCAGGTTTTTGCGCCGAAGGCTTTGGCCGTTATAGTGCGATCCTTGAAAGTAGTAAGGATCGGATTGACTCGTGCCATATCGCGTACACAATAAGGTGCGCAGTTGGACCATTGTTGTTCAGTGCAGCCCGAGTGCAGATGTGGCAATACATGTTTACAGTACTAAACCAGCGTCATCTTTGCTCATGGCAATTATTCTGTTTATAATAATAATATAATATAATAACAATAATAATAATAATAATAATTAATAATATGATATCTGATATTGCATATCATCTTATGCTTGAGAAGTACAGAAATAAAAACGCTCTCAGCGTATTTGTAGCCGTAACGATTCCTGGATTGCGCAAAACGCGCTTGTGCTGTCTACGGAGCGGCATTAGCTTGGACGGCTGACGCACCGTTCTGAAATCAAAGCCTTGCAAACAGCAAACATATGGGCACTACATTAGCGTGGTTTCGAATTTGGCTACACTTGGATTCGTCCTTTTCGATCTGGGACAGCATTGTTCTGCTGCTACCTTCATCTGCTGGAGAAAGTTTACTTAAGTTCAATACAACGACATTTTGTCCTTAGCGTTAGGCCTTGCTTGAAGTAAAGACCAAAAAATGGCACCGTATTCTCTGTTTACCCAACATAGTAAAGTTACGCCTAGAACACTCCTGACAAACCTGAGCGCTGCTGCTTTACTGAGAGAAGTCACATATATGTAGGAGATGAGAGACTTTAGCCGCAGCTCGAATGAACATCAATTTTATGGAAGCAAACTTATTACCACTAGCATTCGTAGATCTTATTGAGCAAGGCTTCTTGTGTGTCTAAATTCTTTGTATATTCAGGGTTCTGTGCGCATGTTTTGGATTGTTGAAACTCTATGAAAGCGATTTTCAAGATAACATGGAGACCCACAGTCACGAAGCACATATATATAGTGCACAAAATAACAATTGGAATATATGATGCTTTCATCACAAATAACAGATGCTTTCATCAAGTCCAGCCGCCTGAAATACAGGCCCGAGCAAGCCTCGTTTACTAATATTTGGTGTACCAATGTCTGACTTATAGATGCATGTTGTAGATCTCCATGTTTTACTTTCGATGGTAGCAAATTCAAAGTGACTGTGACACGTTTGCAGGTGGTAAATGTTACATTCATTTCCATGAAGACGCTTTGTTTTATTCCGAGGGTTTAGAAACCGAGACTAGCACCACGGCTGCTAGGCGTGTCGAGTGGACTAATGTAGGATGATAGCGTCGGTTGGCGGCAACGCCGAAGCACCCATAGCAACCGAGGCAATACATGGCGCCAAATAGAAGATTCCGCCACCCTACTAGCGAAGACGCGGGAAGTCACTAAATGTGCGGGCAATCTGTGAGTATATAAGAAGGCATGAGGATAAATGTGTCGTTGGTAAGTAGTCAGTCGTTGGTAAAGTAGTAGTCGTTGGTGCGAGCCAGGTAGAGGTCGTGTTGCTGCTTGAACGAGAGAATGGCGAACTCGTAACGGTTGCCGGCCAGTCATGGCGGTGGTGGACACTGCAATTAAAATACAATAATACAACTTCGAATGATTGATTAATGGATTTATTCATGTTCAAAAGCGTGATCGGACACAGTGTAGCTTCTAAAGGGCCCCCAGTATTACTAACCGCGATACTTTCCAGACTGAAGTGTGATTATATGATAACGTCATGGCCACGTAACTTCATGGCCGGGCCGGCTAAAGAATACAAATGCCGGGCCGGCTAAAAAATACAAAATAAAAAACATTATCTTATTACTTGACTGGCTAATGATAATTGCCAATCAGGCTGCTACTACTACAACATTTAAAAGGGTGTATTTATTAATGTTGTGTGTGACTTGCCTATACACAACCAGCTAGGTAGAATTTGCATTTTCCCGTGGCAGGAATGCAACTAAAAGCGTACGCTGAAGGTCATGCACACTCTCTCCAGCTCTCTCTCACCTAGCGTGTTCTACTTGTCGTCCAACTCTCTCGATGGGCTGTGCTTGCACTTACTAATTTAACGATACCCGCTTTTAGGATATTGCTGTGTTTGTTGTCGTGATTGCTGTGGCGACTTTCCCGCTGTTCTGTAGCCGCCTCTGGTATCTGGACACAGTTATTTCAACATTGGTAGTTGTTGTTGTTGTGTTCTAACATTAGTCGTTACGCCACGTGTTCTGTCTGTATTGCAAGCAAGTAGATATAATTGCATGCAACTAACTACCTCAAAGAGAACTTTTGCGGCGCTCGTGGTGAAATTCGTGCGGGTCAGGCAATAATAGCTGCTGAAGTCACAAGGTCACTAGAGTAGTAGTAGTAGCTGAAGTGGCGTCAGGCTAAGCAAGATAGACAAGGCGTTGGGAGGCAGGAGCCAACAAAGCTAAGCCATATAGTGAAGTTTTCCAACTTTCGAATCACCAACTTTGCTAGGGGGAATGTCCTGTCTGTCAGGAGATCGCTTTAATTGTATATATATATATATATATATATATATATATAAATAGATGCAAACTCCAAACTCCACTTGTGGCGTTCCTTTCGGCATCGTTGTTTCCGCGTATATTTACGTCTCTCTTTAGATCATAGACAGGGAAACATCATTTAATTTATACTCTATGCTTTCTCAAGCAAAACTGCAGAACAAGAGTGATTAGGAACAACAACGGTTACACTAAATTAAACAAAGTGATTTAATCGGAAAGCCACCACCTTCTTGGAGCCTAACGACGTAAAACAAACTCCCGTATTTAGGCCATTCGAAGGTCGGTTGACGTTCGAAGAAAAAAAAAATATATATCGTCCACATATGTAAGCTACAGCGTTATGCGCCCCTGATATGAAAGGGTGATATGTGTACACACACCTATCAAGCGAATAAATAAATCAATCAATGTACAACACACACTCAGTTAACATAATCAGTTAAAAGGTGCGCTCGGTTAAAATCGATTTCGGCAACAACGGATGGCACTAAAGTTGTACATTCACGTTTTACGTTTCACATACCGACTTTTCCCTACGACTTCAACAGCGACGACAACAGACCAACACGATGCAACGTAGTGAGTGCTCCAGCAAAAAGCTCTTTATGTCAAAACAAAAACAGCCATTACCTTGAGGGCATACAGTGCAGCTGTGACGCACCAGACCTCACTGGTTGTACCCCACAGTAGATGACGGCGCCCACGGTTTGACGAAACCACAATCGCCCCTTGGCACAGAAGAAGTCGCCACTAATACTATATATATATATATATATATATATATATATATATATATATATATATATATATATATATATATATATATGTATATATATATATATATATATATATACATATATACATATATACATATGTGTGTCTTAAAGGGACTATATAGCTAAGGTCATATTTAGCTGGTTTGAGTAAAATATGCAAGTTTTTATTTGATTTCTTCCAACAAAGTATGCATACCTGTATACGTATGAACCGAACATTGCTGATTGGTCGCATAAATGTTTAGTATAATACGTAATAAAACAAATAAATGTTTCGTATATACTATACTCCTTTTTTTTCGTAAAATGATGTGCGACTAAGGGCGGATATAAACGTAATTATAATAGTAAAAGTATTTATGGGCGATTAAAAGAGTGACTCAAATGAAAACTATATTGAGCTATTGGCAGCAACGAGAATATAGCTTCACGTGCTTGCGTTGATTCTTAATATATAGATTTATCTGTCGAGCCCGGTGCGTGGTGTATTCCGCCTGCGCATCGCGGCCGGAGAAGACACATAGGTGCGCGGTTTTGAGCCCCACCGTTGCACATTTGTATTTATGGGGGTCCGTCTATGAAGCATTGCAAAAAAACAATTCCGTGGACATTAAATCTTGGCTGCGGTTCAGCCCGAAAGGTATGTAGAACTATCTGTCGTTAATCGTTACGATTGTGTGCGTAGCGCGGTGTGGTGTGAATTAAAGAATCCTTAGAATGCTGTGCACCTCACGGTTTTGTTTTTCCGCTGACTTAGTTGGCTTTTCCCGCTTAAGCGCTTAAGCGGGGGGTGGATTGCAGGGGTTTCCTTTTCGCGTAGCCTATCTTTGTGACACTAGCTTGAATGTTTAAAGGGCTCTTCCCGCCTGATCATTTGTTGCTTGGCGACAGGGCACTAAGCGACGCTGATCAATACCTCCTGGTCTCCAAAGAGTCTCCAAAACTCTCTGCCACAGAAAATTATTGCATTTTCAGATACCAACTGTTCCGTGAATCCGAAACGCGCGTACAACTCCGCTAGCTTTGTAGTAGTCACTCCGCTGTATTAATCAGATTTACGCTACAAGCTTCTACACCTTTGCAGAGAGCGTCCCCTACGATTAGGTACCAAGCGCTTTTTTTTGCCAGCGCTTTTTTTCGCAATTATCTTGCGCAAATATAGCTGATTCCCTAGCGAGCACGGATGCTCGGGCTGGGTTATTATCTGTCAGTGTACAGACCGCGAACAGCTTAGCTAGACTCTCAATACAGATGTCGATGCCTAACCACCATCAGTGCTGGCGGTCTACCTGCATATTCACGAAACCGAAATGGCCCGGTGAAGATCTGGACGGCTGGACGGCAAAATGTAATGGCTTCCGAACAGGCAGCCGTTTGCATTGAGTAGTTCAGTTCCGAACTGCTGATACCTTCAACTGTATTTATCCGGTGGTTTATCTGAAAACAGCGCCTGAGCTCGTTCAGTTGCTTTGGCGACTGATTACAAATTTGTAAAAAAAAGCGCGTCCGCATTCTTGTTGTCTTTCCTGTTTTGGTACTCAATGCCGAAACTAAATGACTGTAGGAAAAGATACCGTAATGCTGGAAACGAGCAGTTGTGAATGGTAAAAATGCAATAGTTAAAATTAAATAATAATTAAGGTTATTACTAAGGTGAACTGACGACCGAAAAGGTACAGCTGGAACGTACTGACGTTCTGCTTAATGGCCAGAGCAGTTGAGTTTACCGTCTTTCCGCGTCGCTCAGTACAGCTGAATGGTACGCGATAAGTTTTTTTTTATCTCTCGGGCAGACGCGTGACAGAAGAGCCAAGACACCAAAGGAGTGAGATATCACTGCTTGCCCATTGGCAACTAGAAACGTTATATCAGCCGAGTGGGACTGCCACGGCCAACATAGTAGCTGGCCCGCAACCACTATCCACTTTCTCGTTGGCACTGCTTCCCCGATGTTCACTGATGGTACAGAAACCGGTTTGACATCCGGGCGCCGTGTTCTCGCGGCGTAGCTACCGGTGGTTGATCCGATTCTCTGTTTTTTCGCGTTTAAGCGCATATTGCTCAGGTGTCGAACTATACCGCAGTCGTAACACTTTGACTTTCTATGTGGGCAGTCTTCCGGTCTCTATGTCGTTCCACCGCAATCGTAAACAGTTGCTAGATACTGGAACTTTGTGGGCTCATTCTGAAATATAGTTACTTGCGGAATTGCTGTACAAGCGACCGTCCCGTCAAACTTTACTTTTTAATACCTTCAGATAATCCTTACGACTTGATTTTGCCTTTTTTAATCACGGCGTCTATAGTTTTGATAAATTCGGCCTCTTGGAGCACGAAATCCTATCTTCTTAGCTAAGACCAAACTGGAGCGCGACATGTTCGTGGGTCACGAGAGTAAGGTAACAACTCAATCAAGTTTAGTCTAAGCCTGGCCAGTCACGTCGCTGCCTGAATGATTCACTGATTTCACAGAAACGTTCATATAGCACACCTGTCGATGTATACGTGAGAGACAGCCAGTTTGGGCTTCCTCACATTTTTATTGTCTGACACAAATAGCGTCCTCTGGCGATCAGCCATGTATGGTGACCTTTCACTCTATAGAGTAATTTGTCTACTATCCGGTCACAACACGTCGTATACGAGATGCATCCCACTATCTAATCTAATTTCACATTTCACACAATTTTTCACTTAAGGAAATTGCCGAAGGTTGGTCATTCTCCCTAACGTAGCACACTGTGGCTAACATGCATGATGATTTATTAGTGCTTATCACTTCTAAATAGTATGCAGCAGCTCTATATGCAGTTACTCGATCACGTGACTGATTAGGGCAAAAATCAGTGCATTATTCTGAACATCGGCGACATGTACAACATAATACGCTTAGTGAAAAGCAAAATATGTAGGTATTAGCGAAATGCAGTTTTGCGCTGTAGTCGCGGTTTTTTTTTCCGGTAATATTTTAATAAAGGGAGCGTGATTTGCAGGCCTAGATAGAATTGCGCCGCACGATTCGCACAGTGTCAAGCCTAGCAGTGAGTCCACGGAACACAATGGAACTCATATCTGTCCATTGATCAGTGAATGAGAATTCTGCTTTGTCTGAGTGTTATCCAACATTGGCTAGCGGGAAATGTTCATATTGAAGAGGAAAAACAACCTAGCTTGGGGCTCACCTTATCTAGCATAAGCACCTTACTAACGATATTTTTCGATACTTTTTCCAGGAAGTATTCGCACACGGCGACGCTGCTGTACAAGCTCACCGTGTACCCATAACCATTCCATCGCGGTATGTAACGCAGTAATCACGTAACCATCGGCGATCGCCATATTGGCGGAGGCCGGTCCATAGCTTGGCCGTCGTGATCGCCCGACTTATCAAGTCTCAACTTTTTATCTTTGAGGCTACATTGAGAGTCTTATTTACAAGAATTCCGTTGATAACTTGATCGCCAGAGAATATTCACTGCTCCTAAAACCTCTCGGAAAATGCCTAATACGATGATAAAACAAGAAAACACTTGTGTATGCATCCACTTCCGATAGTCAGCCCAATTATCTCGCAACTCAATCAATTTACCATCAAATATGTTCTTTTAAATAAATAAAAAAACATAGTTTAAATATATATTTTAAAGAAGCATTTTTCAGTCTTGTAATATTATCATAGAGTTTTTAAGTTATCGAACGTGAACTCTTAAAAATGAGATGTCATAAAAACTTGATTTTTGCAGGCTCATTTCAGTACGACTATTTGCTCTTCCAAGCCAGCAAATGTTAAATGTGCCTTCAGTCGAAGCAAAACGTTCTTCCGAACGCGCCGGTATATTCAGCATTTTTATTAAACAACGTAATATTTTGCAATGTATTTCAAAACACGCACAAGCGCGCCGCGTGCGTGCAAAAAGCATAGGCGGACAAGGCCCTGAGCTAACTAAGCCCAACTAATATGTTCAACATCCATCACCGCTCATTACTGCTGTCGGTTCCATCAGCGTCATACAACAACCGACAATGCGCTGGTAGGTCACTTTAACGACGTCTGCAAATGTATAATGGAGCTAGTCTAGGGAAGCAAAGGGTAACCTTGGTAAACGAGAATTGGAGAGCTGGGTTATTGCAGACGTGCAATGAAATAACGGAACCGTTCTGGCGTCACTGCAGGACCTAGTACGAATCAATATGTCTTCCAGGATGAGTGGGCTGCGAAAAAGCCAAAGGCTTCCCTACAGTGCAAACGAGTATAGATCATTTAGCAGAACAACGTGAACGAAGTTCCGAGAAGAGGAACTCCGGATTGTCGGAAGTTAGTAAGCCAACGCATGGTGACTCATCTCTTCACGAAGGCTTCTTACTTCAAATGATACCGGCCGTCGGGTCAATCTGCTGACAACAGGAGTTAATGCAAATGAATGTTTCTTGGCAGTGTAAAAGCTCGAAATGCAACTGAATGCACAATAACGGAATTTAAAGTGCCGTAGAAACACCTTTGCGAAGCTTTACGGCGCCGGGCGAAAGTAGCTATTATATATAATTTATAATTTGGGCTTATCAATATCCGGTTACATGTCTTTTTAAATAATACATGCGTAGCACAGAACTCCAAGCAAGTACAAGAAGCTACAAGCAATGATAGCGTGATTATCTCCGTCCGTTGCTATTTTGTGTGTGGGTGGAAGACCTTCCACGCGTGATTTATTTTGCACCAGTTTGATAACAATTAGCAAAAATGACGAGGCCTCTGCGGCGTGCACTATTTTGTCTCAGTGGCAGATCGTATCGTAAATACGCAGCACTTTTAAATATGTTGGGCAGTCTGGTGAGGAAGGTACACCGGGTGATGATGCAGGATGTCACTGCCCTCAACGCTTGGTGTGCAGCAAACCGTATTGCTATCAATGCAAAGAAAACTCAAGTGGTGGTCTTCGGACATGGTAACGCCATTTCCTCGAATGCCACCTGTAATCATAAATGGCCACCTGATACAACCCAGCGACTGTGTCAAGGTCCTGGGTGTAACAGTAGATGCAAAACTCTCTGGCAACGCGCATGTAGAGACCCTTATCCGTCGACTTGCTGTCATCACAAACTCATCAAGATACATCAAGAACCAAATTGGAGCATCTTCATGCAAGCTGCTCTACAACGCCTTTTTCTTGAGTCACCTTACGTACGGATCGGACTTCTGGACTGCCTGCAGTAAGGGTTGGGCGGAGCGACTGAGTGTGGCACAGGGGCGCTTTCTTCGTATGTTTCGGGGATCGGCCAGTCGGGAGAGAAAACAACACAATATATTAGATATAGAAAATACCATGCGCTATTTAACCTTGATAGTGATTTTTAAGAATATCCATGGGATTGGGCCGAAGATACTAGAACTTGATCGCCTTGGAGGGGCGAGAGAGACCAGAGCATCTAACACGGTCACACTGAAGATTCGCATGCATCGAAGCAGCAAGGGCAGCCAAGCTTTTGGCGTGCGAGCTGTCAGAGAGTGGAACACTCTTCCGGTTAGCTTGCGTTGTTTGAAATCCTTAAATAACTTCATGGATAATTTAAAGTCACACCTATTACCCCGTCAATAATGGATACACTAGTCTTCCTAAATTGACACTCGCATAGAGGTAAACACAAGTAATTTTATTCCGGCTGCAACTTTTTACCAACACAATGGTAACTGTAGTAGGTTTAAATTACTATATCCTCCTTGCAAATATTTGTAAATGTATGAAACAACATACTATTGTAATTGTGTTTATAATAAATAAATAACCTCGTTTAAAAAAAAAATACTGTAGATTGCCATTACTTTTCAAAGTGATAGCAGAAGCCGATGATAGCAAAAGCCCGCCTCGTACAAAGGCTTAGCTTGACTCCAACAGTGTTTGAGGCACCTAATGCAACCCCGGGGGAGGGGGATATCGGTTCTAGTGGGTTTGAGAGTCTACACTTGATGCTGCTAGCGGCTAGAAGCGCGCGTGCATTATGCAGTTCCGAGACCTTGAGGCACAGCCAGAAATGACTATGAGCGTTTACTCGTATGGATGCGAGTACCTGGGTACCGTGCTGCTTGCACGGTCTATGTAAGTCATAACCGGTTCCTGCTTGTTAGAAAGCTTGCTTCAGATGCAGCGTTCAGTTCGCATTGCACAACGATCTGTCGCCACATCCAGGGCGTCAAAGACTTTTCAGTTGGGCATAATTGTACCACGTCGGTGGCTTAAGTCTGCGCCTCGCAACCGGAAGAGACACATAGGTGCGCGGGTTCGAGTTCCCACCGTTGCACATTTGTATTTATGGGGGTCCGTCTATGAAGTGATGTGAAAAACAGTTCCGTAGGCGTAAAATCTTGGCTGAGGGTCAGCCCGAAAATTTTAAGTTTGATAATCGTACTACGCCGTCGTTGCAAGAGCAGCAGCAGCTCGTGTTGCTGGTGGAGCTTCCCACAGCTGCCACATAACCAACCACTTAGGTGGCATTTCGAGAGTCCAGAGTCAGAGAGTTCTCTGGCTCTCTTCCTCTATTCGCCGCCTGGGTACGCAAGCTAATTCGAACTGTTGGGCTACTTACTTGTACAACTACTCGTCCACCAGTCCGTAGTTGTATAGACAGATAGGGTCTGGATATGGCCGAAATCGACAGCAACAACAACAGCAACAGCGACGACAACAGCAACAACAACAACAGCGACAACCACAATGTCTCTCATTCAACCCAGTTAGGTGGTTGCTCTGGTCGGCCTACGTCAGTCTGCCAGCCAGCCAGCCAGCCGCTATCTCCTTTGTACCCCCCCTGATCCCCGCACGCCGGCGTGGGTAGGATGAGGTAGGATGAGTTGTGGGTGGCGGCGGGGGAGGCGGGGAGTAGAGCAAGGAAAATCGCAAATGAATGTCTTTGAACTTCATCGTCGATCACGTTCGCCTTCGTCCTTAACGAGGTCGCCGGAAGTAGAAAGGCCTTCCTACCATGGATAACGCCGTCACGCACAGCCTCGTGGGTTCTCTCTCTCTCCTTTCTCTTGCTCTTTCTTAGTCTTCACCTTCACGTTCCCGCCATCCCGCCTCGGACGATGACGACGACGACGACAGCGCCGAATCTTCGCTTGCGGGCCGCTGCTTGCTTGGTTTTTGCCTTGTTGTTTTCTTCACTATAGCTTTTTCGTCGTTTTCAGTAGCAGTGTTTTCTTTCTCGGTTTTTTTTCCCTCTATCGTTTTCATTGTCGTTGTAGTTTTCGCCACTGTCATCGTTATGTCTGCTGCTGCTGCTTCTGCTGTTGTTGTTATTGTTGTTCCTGCGTCGTCTTATTGTTGTTGCCGTTGTTGTTGTTCATGTTGTTTCTTTAGCCCTAGCTAGCTGTATCCGCAGCCTCATAGGGGCATGAATAGCTCGGGCTGCCACCGTTGTCGTTGTCGGCGTCGTTATCGTTGTCGTCGTCGTCGTCGTCGTCATTTCGACTCGTTTCGTTACCCACTTCCGCCGGTACTTCCGCCAACCGAACTGGCCGAAAATTTGCATTTGAAATTTGACGACGGCCCAGTGTGGTGGTGTGCGTATAAAAATCCGTCGTCCTTCGCATAGTAGTAGGAGTAGTAGTAACAGTACGTCTGTACGGCGTAGCGGCTGCAGCGAGCGCAGAGCGTTCGTTGGTACTGCCGGTTCGTAGCACCACCATCGGTGGCCCACACCAGCAGCAGCAACAGCAGTAGAAGCCACCACCACCGCCGCCGCAGAAGACATTGCTGGCAGTCATCGCAGGTCTTCTGTGAGTAGTCATCGACGTCGTTGTCGTTGTTGTTCTTGTTGTTGTGTTTGCCCTTGTAGTTGTCGTTGTCGTTGCCATTGTTGCTGTTGCTGCTGCTGTTGTTGTAGTGCCCGCAGCAAATGCAATGGCAGAAGCAGCACCAGCAGCAGCGCAAGTCGAGTAGGTAATATCTCGGGCGCGTTGGCAACCGTCTCTCGTTGCTCTGCCTCCCCTGCCCTCCTCTTCTGACACAACGAGAAGGATGAGAACGATGAGGAAAGCGGCAGACAGCAAGCGAGAACCAGAGGAATCAGAGAGAAGGAAAGAAATGGGGGAGAGACAGAGAGAGCAACCTAGCTACATTAGACGTCATAGGAAGCGCCGCAGCAAAATACATACATGCTGGAGGAATAAAGACAGTATGAAATAAGGGAAAACACATGTTCCCGAGGCATAACGCAACTTTCTTATTCTCCTCATGAAAGTCAACGCATAGACGCAGACAGAGATGTGTTCGTCTGAATTTGTGAAATAGTGAGGTTTCCTGTTTAAAACACCATATCATATCCAAGAGGTAGATATGCAACGTTGTCGATGTTTGGAGCGAAAGAAACGTCTATATATATATATATATATATATATATATATATATATATATATATATATATATAAATAGAACTTTTAAAACTTCCACATATATACACCAATGCTAACTGACAAAAACCTATGCAGAATGAAGCATAATGATCTTATATGTCGGAAATAAGTCAAGCAACATTGATGCACATCTTAAGATGTAAAATTCAAACATCAAATCATACTGCTAAACCGCGTGCTTTGCATTTTTTTAAAGCTAATTCTCAACAGCATTCATCGTTGTTCCTTGTGACTGGTTATGCCAGGCTGGCCCATGTCCAACGGCGTTAAGAACTTCTTAGCCAAGGGCGGCACGATGCAGCGTATCAGTTTTACGAGGCGGTCATGCAAAATCCCGTGCAGTGACTGGTCCAATGTCGCACTATTAATTCACGCGTATGTCTTTTTTTTTTTTTATGATTACTGCAAGGCAGATTATCTCGCTGCGTCGTATTGCTCAATATGTAGGCTATTATGACTGAGCTAGAAGGTTACTAAAATTCTTGCACACTCTAAATTCGTCGAAAGGTATGAAATTGATATGATTGAGTAGGAGTCAGGCTTCTTTGTCTCCCGGGCCGTATTGGACGAGACCTGGAAAGTGATAAATAGGTATCTGTGTTCGACTTGCTATTTGTGGATTCCTTCATGTTCCGTCCCAAGTAACCACGCTCCTTGTTATGGGTGTATGCGCACTTAGTAAAAGATGATGTTTAGCTGTCTGTATGAAGCGACTTAAACCGACGTGGTCTCGCTCAACAAACAGGCAAAAGTACTACCATGATTCCGCTTTTTATTTATTTTCGTTGTTTTTTTATTGCTACATGTTTTGCATATCTTATAACATACTTGGATTACATTATATCTGGCAAAATTACCTTAATTCACTATGTGTGGTACATATGCTTTATTTGCAGCGTGTGCTTTCGTACCTCCGTCTGTAGACAGAACTCATACAAGCGGGCGCATACTGTTATCTACGGGCCAAAGAAGTGTCTAACGCGAGCAGGAATCCCTGTAATAGTTCGGGTGCATTCTGAAAGCCCACTTAATTATATTAGAAAGAAAACATAGGACACGTTTCATATTTACCAGGTGCTCTTTGCATTAACATCATACTCGTGGTTTGTCATGTGCATTATGCCCTTAAAATTTCAAGCCATGCAAATAAATTTAAAAAAGTGCTCTTTGCAATCATATGAGTTTGCGATATAATATTAATACATATTGCATCAATATATATATTTATATATAAAATATTGCGATGATTTATTAACAATGTACAATACATTTGCACACTCGGCAGTGCTCGCCTATATATATATATATATATATATATATATATATATATATATATATATATATATTTAATGATAAAGCACAAACATGCAAAGTATAGCCGCCGCCGCGACGCAGCGTTGAATAGTTACTCTGTGGGGGCTATCATCGTGAACTTGATCTTTCGCTTGAAAAACTTTGCTGCTTGGTCGAGAGATTTCCTAGCCGGAGAGATAGGTGCTCGGGAGGCCGTCGCGGGCGCGCCGTTTTGCTTCTCGCGTTTCACTCGCTTGCGACGACTGCCTTGAGCGCTTTGAATTTCGGTCGAAAGCGTCGGCTCTTGGCCGTGCTGTCGCTACTGCTGCTGCTGGCGTGCACGCATACGGGGCACCACGCACCCACCCACCCACCCTAAGTGTAAACACACCACCTACCTGCACGCTTATACTTACCTGTACAGAGGGCGGTGGAAACATTGGGAATAGCTCCGTCGTCGAGTCCGTCGCTTCTTTCTTCCATAAAGCTAACTCGGTGGAATAAAGTCGTTAACGACCTTGGACATACATGTCTCTCAGTCTGTCTGTCTGCTTGTCGGCCTGCCTGCCTGCTGCTCGCCCGCTCGCCCTCCCTTGGCCCTCGCGAGTTATCGCCGCTGGAACGAGGAGGTTTCTGCCGCTTCGGTCGCTTGGGCCGCTTCGGCCGCTTGCGCTGCTACGCTGCGACTTGCTAAGAAGCAACACGAAAGCAAATTAGTTTAGCCCATAAACGCCACCGCTCGCTTGTCGTCGTCGTCGTTACGTTGTTATTCAAATAACGCTGCTGAGAGCTGAGAAAACATATTCGTTTCTAGCAACAAAAAAAAGAAGAAGATTCCTGCGCCCTTGTACACGCACTACTGCCTATTAGCGAAGACGCTGTGTCCCTGGTAAACATATATATATATATATATATAGTGTTTTCGCTAATATACAGTAGAAACTTGGGTAGTATATATGTATATATATATATATATATATATATATATATATATTTAATAATGAGAAAAAAGAGGATATTTATCGTCGAAATGAGCGTGTGCACTGTTCTAGCCTAAACTTTGTAACGCGTGGTTACAAACGGAGCAGTCTTGGCCCCACGGCGCCTCCCCTTTGTATGTCTAGAGAGACCCTTCGGTGGTGAAACGTCCCGGCTTTACAGCCTCCGGTAGCAACATTCAGGTTGGCTAGTTTCGCCAAAGGGCTTGTCGTTAGAGGACCAGGGCCGTCCATTGTATTGAGCGCAATCGGCGAGAAATAGTAGTTGTTGGCGAGGTTCGAAGGGTTTACAGAAGATGCTGCCTTACTGCCTCGAAGCTCCGAGACCGACTATTGAGGGCTTTCAATAATCGGTCCCATTGGCGACCGATTTTTTTGTGCCGTTGGAGGACGCGCCCTAGTTTGAGCTTTGACGGTTCAAGAATGCACGGAGAACGCACAAAACGGAGCACGACTGCAATTGTATTATTGATGACCGCGTATTTCGGACCGCGGTCTGCGCTCCGGAGAAGGAAAGTCCGTGCCGGCCCAGCGTCCCGGCCGGGTTTCCACAGGTACGGGTGTGTGCCCCCCCACTATAGAAACCTCAGACGCAGGCCAACGCAGATCCATATGCAGATGCCGACGGATGTCCGGATTATTCGCTGGTAGGCCAAGAAACTAGGCTCCCACACCCAGCCTGGCCACTGCCTGGATGCGTACCGTCTCGAGCTTGTTCGCTGTTCGTCTATCAGCTTCATCTACTCTCTCTGGCGGCAGATGCCCTTTTGCCCCGATAGGCCCCTACAAACGGACAACGCTCATACATTCGCCAAAGTTTGTCAGTGTTCTTTTTAGAGCCGTTCTGATGCCGCCTGTTAAGAGGGGAACCTGAAAGCTCTAGCTCCATCTCGGCCTTCAATGATCAGTTTTAGAGCGCCCAGAGCAGGCCGCCTCAACGTCCGAACAAATAAGAGAAGTAAATATGCAGAACTAGTCCCACAATTGTGTTCGGCGGTGTAGCAATAAACAAGTAAACGTTGGCGTCCTTTATGCGAGCCTTAGTTAAAATTTTACAGTATGCAGACATGCAAAACGAAATTAGATCCAGTATGTACGACCCGGTGAGATCTTATGAGACGTCGCTAGCATAATATCTTGTTGGCTGAGTAGAGTACGTGCACGCAAATTTATTTTCTTACTCATCAATGAAGTGATCGTAAGATAAACCAACAGCGAATTCTTATTAAATCGGTTGCGTGTGCATTCTGTCAGTACATCGTCACTTGGACCCGAATCAATCATCATGCCCATGTAAATGCATAGGATTTTTAACCGTCCCTGCCAAGCAAATGTTTAATAAAACTGCACAAGCAATATGAAATCAATGAATAGTTTATATAGTAGTCAACTTGAAGATCACTATAGAGAGATTTTGGAGAAATAAAACAAACGCCTAATGCATAATTATTACTAAGATGAACTGACAAAAACTGAGATGCTTATCAGTTCATCTCAGTTAGTTATATGTATATATATATGTATATATATATATATATGTACACACGAATTAGTATATTTTCTTAAACTTGATTATTGGGGGACAAATGCCAGTGCTTCATGTCGCGTTGAGGCTACACTAAACATTTCTTCTACGACGAGAAAACATGCCAAGAAGCGGAATGAAAACATCTCTGCTTCTGTACATGACCATAGAGATCATGTGTAGGCGAGCCCTGACACGCATCTCCGTACAATTGCGGTCGACTATGCAGCTGCCACAAGGCCCTTTTCCCAGTTATTGGGCTAGCGTATACCGCTTTAACGACAGTTAAAGTAAAGCGGGCGGATGGGAGAATAATCGCGCAAAGCCTTTAGACAATCTACTCTAAAGTTTCACCCTTTGACCTCAACTATCGAGTTGTCAATGCTATTTTCGAACGAATCTCAGACCCCTGACTAGCGAGATCCCACACTTGATAGTTGGGACACTTGGCAGTTTCACTATCGGGAACGGGCTCCGCATACGAGCTCAAACATTTGTGTCGGTGGTGGGGAGTTAATGTAGACCTTGCCTATCCCGGAGCAGCGAGGGCCTTCGACAACGGGGGTTACACCCGGCCCGCCTGTTGAGCGGGGCACTGCGAGACCCAAGCAAGGCAAGAGGAGACAGAAAACTACGAGGTTCATAGCATCCGAGGACGAAAAGAGAGACTGGCAGGAAGGAACCAGAAAGCCCAGCAATGATTAGGGTACTACAGAGGAACTTCTGCCGACTTACGGAACCTAACGCAGCTGTAGCCGAAAACAGACGACTGACAAGGACGTGAACAGAGAGATCTGGTGGACCGGTCAGGATGCCACAACTGGAAGCGGGTGTGCAAGAGGATTTTTGCGGATAGAGGTAATGATGTAGCGGTTGTCTACAACTGCTGTTTCTTACCCAGACGCGACCTGACGACCTTACATAATCTTTTGACTACCTAGCCCGGGCGTTGGAAAACACGAGAGGAAAGGGTCGTAATCACATGAAATTGTAATGCTGCTAGTACAACATGCAGCAACCGCAAGACGGGTGGGAATTGACGAGAAAGAGGTACTGCATGAAAGAGCATTTAGCGATTTTCCGGCTTAGCTAAGAGGAGAGAGGTGGATGACCGGGTACACCTGCTGACATTCCGGAGGTCACAGTAGACGAGTTGAGAGTGCATGTAAATTACTTACAAAAGGCCAGATCCCGGCTCCGATGTTGTTAAACTTCTCTTGAGGCATCATCCTGAGCTTGTGAAGAAATAAGCGGGTAAGATACTTAAGGAGTATCAATTTTCAACTAGGTGGAAAAGAGGGGAATTGCGGCGTATACTAAAAACCGGGTGGAAAACCGGAGCATGCCGATAGATAGTTCATATAAAACACTATAATTGGTTACGTAGCTTTGGTAGCTAGGATATCTACAGGAAACTCCTACCAGAGCGGTATTTTTGTACTAAGAATGTTCTGTTTATGGCTTAACAAAAGAGCACATATTATTTTTATCTAACGACGTATTCTATATTGCATTTCTCGGAGACGTCTGACCGTCTCCAAAAATTAGTTGAGACATTTGTCTAGGCGGCACCAACAGCTGGTAACTTGCATTCTTCTTCGCAATACTCTTACATGCTTTCGCGGACAAGGAATCGCATTTGTCTCTGTAAAAAGGAAGATTACTGCGAAGGAAACTTGTTGAGCTGGAAGAAAGTCAGTCATCGTTTGCAGGACCTCATTAAAAAGTGCCGTGAGGCAAAACTTTTGTAAAGTCGCTTGCGAAAAGTTTTCGTTGCGAACTAAGTCTGGCCCAGATGCACTCGGTGAAGAGACTCTCATGATTGCTTTGGCTATTTCTCTAAAAGGTGTGGCTGGAAATGTTACAAACTGCTTATGGTGATCAAGCAGTATTCTGAAGCGTTGTGCATACCTGGTACCGTCGATTTCGCGGCAAAAATATCGAAGATAACCCCCGATCGGGAAGGCCTTCGACGTCTATAATAAAAGAAAACTTTGACAAAATTTAAGATATCGTACTCAACAATCGTCGACTTTACTATCGAGAAGGTAGCTAAGGCATGTGAGGTATGTATCAGTTGTAATAGTCTTTACCAATATGGTTTGCACCAAAAGACTGGCAGCGGAGCTCGTTCTAAGAGAGTGGAACTTCCAGCAAACAAACGCCTGTCGAGAAATATCTGAATTCAACCTTTAGGCGACATTCGCGGCTAGCAGAAAATTATTGCTTCAGAGAGTGCTTACAGTTACGACATCGAGACCAAAGCCCAATCTTCCGAAAGGTGCTTCCAAGGAGAGAATCGATCGAAGAAATTCCAACACCAAAGTTCTTTTGGCTGTTTCTTCCGACTACAATATTCTACGAACTTTTGCCGCCTGGCTCTATGGTAAACAAGGTATACTATCTGGAAATCTAAGACGACTACGCAAGAACGTACAACACAAGAGACCTGAACTCTAATAGAATAATTTTTTAAGGAGGTTGTTTTTAATTCTAGATTATTCTCTGTCCCCTACGGGCTTAACACCTAACCTGAGGTATATCTTCAATGCACCGAGAGCCGGACATGTTAAGATATCTAGGGTTTCCCTAACAGTCCTTATGGCAGCATGGCCGCTGACTCTCAGTGGTATGGTTTCTCATCTATTCTCATTGAGCATCGCTCAAAGAAAATTCGGTCAACAACACGGTCGAACCGGCGACAGCCCGGTAGATGACAACCATGACTAGCGCACTAGTCTCCTAGACCACGCGTTACAAGAGACCTGAACTCTGACAAACAATTATTGGATCCTCCCTCATGATAACGCGCCGACACACGCCTCGTTACTAAAAATTATATTTCTATATATCTGCAATCTCCATATTACCCGGACCTTCGTGCCCCTTTTCCTGTTTTTATAGATAAAAATGAAAGAGACAACGTTTCAAGACTATGTATGGGTAAAGAATCATTCGCAGGATAAACTCAACTCAGTTTCGAAAAAAGCGTTTAAACGTTTTTTTCAAAGAGCGGAAGTGGAGGTGGCACAAGTGCATTGCAGAATTAAAATGAACTTTTTGATCCATACTCGTGGTAGTGACCTACCGGAACCGCGGTACCAATCGTCGAATTGTCGGCAAGGTAAAAGCTAACCTTCATTACGAAGGCCTGCAGGTAAATTCGCGAAAGACGAAGGGCATTAAGTTTCATTCAGGGCCGATTGACTGCAGCAGACGGAAAACCCTGTTGTGGCCAACCGCTGGAGCTTGTCAACTCCTTCCCGTATTTGGGTATGAGACTACACTATATGGGAGCGACATTTATCCCGCACATTTTCCACCACGATTCAGTCATCGTCAATAACTGACTCTCCCTCGGGCCCGTCTAGCGTGATGGCTTGATGGATAAATCTTCATATGCTATACGCATAATTTGACACGATTGTTTTCAACGCGACCCGGCACAAATGCAACGCATCCACGTTAGGCATGTGTATGACTTGTCTGAACGCCCGCTCTATTGTAATTTTAAACTCAGAACTACAAATCTAGGCATCATGCTTTAACACTGACAAAAGGGTGAATTGCAATTTTAAATTCTCCGAGAGGTAACGTGGTGTTTGCTAGTAGGAGCAGCTATCAGCAGATCTGCTTGCCCAGGAGACGTCTTAGAAACGTTGCTTTCACATTTGGCTTAGCTTGTGCGGGATCAGCTCGATGTCACATGAGGCGGTGGGTGCAATCATCAAACCGAAAAGACAGACCGCGGCATACTTCCCCGCTGGAGGGTATAGTAAGCTTTATGATATATATAAAGGGTGTTTAGAAGTATCTAAGAATTAATAGTAAGAATTGTAGCTCCTTAAAGCAAAACGTATTCCAATAGAACATGGTTTCTAAGAAGTCTTGTGTTCGGAGTGAGAGTTAAATTACTACAATTTGTGACACTGGTGTTTTTACCAGACATAGGAGCATTGAATGTGCTGTTTCGAGACAGCTAGTTATCCTACACAAAAACCAAGCACTGCGTCGTATTCGTGAGAAAATTATGTTTTCCCCGAAGAACATACAACGCTGAGCAGAAGATTTGACATAGTCATTTGGAAGAGAATTTGCAAAACTAAAGTTGTTTTTTCGATACAGCTAGTTATCCTATACAAAAACCAAGCACTGCGTCGTATTCGTGAGAAAATTATGTTTTCCCCGAAGAACATACAACGCTGAGCAGAAGATGCGACATAGTCATTTGGAAGAGAAGTTGCAAAACTAAAGTTTTTTTATTAGCTTCCACGCGCAATATCTAAAGATTATAACCCTACGACCATTCACAGCGCCCCAAACTAACATATTTAGGCAAATACGCATGACGAACATTTTCGTATCAAATCTAAGGCAATGCGAGCTGTGGTTACGGAGTAATTAAGATTTTTCGGAAAGACATGTCGAGATTCAGTGCATGCATACATGATTGTGAGGCAACGTTACGGCTGTCGCGCGACACGTCGGCGGTAGTGAACGTCGCCACACAGTCATTTTACATGCACCTAATCTCGACATGACCACCGAAAATTTTTTCTTACTCGCATAGCCTTAATTTTGATACCAAAATCATCGTCATGAAATGTGTATTTGTCTAAATGTTTTAGTTTTAGACGCTGTGAATGGTCGCAGGGTTACGATTTGAGGTAGATATATATATATATATATATATATATATATATATATATATATATATATATATATATATATATATATATATATATATGCTTAATTAGGTAGTTCTGTTAGATCCTTACGACAAGACCAGAAATGTATTTTATGAAAAGAACGGCACTTTTCTACAACTTTTGTCAAAAGTAATAATTTGAAAAGGCAAGGCCAGGACTATAATGGGGGTGTGCTAGATTTTACTATGAGGTTTTTAGCAATTTGCGGCAGGTCGTCACAGATGTATGCGGGCATGCGTTGCCATGACGAAATGTTCGGAGGGCTTTTCATTGATAGCTAGCTTAAAACTATCGAGCTGCAAGCAGTACTTTTTACTATTAATTATGTCCTTGTGCTGCTGAATCTCATAATGCGCCATTGCCAGCTATCCAAGCCCACCGAGTACATCGCAGGCTCTTCTTGGCGTGAAGGCCTTCTTTCGCAACGTTGTTGGCTCCGTGCCATGCTTCGGCCATGACCTTGTTCGAGCTACGTTGTTGCATACTATTCATGTCACATCGCCGGTATTCAAGTGTTTTTAGAAGAGCTCGTTGTCTTCTCTATGAAGGCGAGCTCAGGTGTTTAAGCGGTTCACGCAGCCATGGTTAGTTAGGTACAAATTAACTGATCCGCCTGATGTGTATTAAAGATTTTTACAAAAAAAAACACAGCAGCGTTGAATCAGAGTACATTCAGTAGGAATTTCCTGCAGACGACCCTTATGCAACACAGGGCTTCTTAGGCCTCTTAAATATGGTATCATTTTATTTGGCAGATCTAGACTACTGACTGAATATATATATATATATATATATATATATATATATATATATGTACAGAATATAGCTATAGTACAATAGGAAAAAGTCCCAAAATCATTTCCGTTATTCATTGATTCATAGACTGTTGTTTCACATCGCACGCTTTCCAATTAGTTGTCTAACACTCGGCGTTGCTGCGCTCCGAGCTCTCGGTAGGATGATGCCCAAAATCAACATACCTTGTGATGTTGGGTTTTGCTTCGTTTGCTGAAGTTACGAATACATTTATCTCGAAGCCTCGTTTAGTGGCATTTTATGCGCGTTCCCGGTGCATTTTTTTGTTGTCAATCTTTGTTGTTTCAAGTTTCACATTTATCGCTTGGCCGCTCGGTGCGCCAGCTGCATCATAAGACAGTAGTAGCACAAGCAGCTGTTGCTGTCGTTGTTAGCCATTCGGTGTGAGAGGTCCTACGTAGAGGCACGTCCTCTGTGACCATCGTAATGTGATCACGCCAGCCTTCGCTTCCAAACTCTGCCGCCGAAAAAGCTGCCGCTTCCTCTACACGCGAGTCTTGAAGTCCACCACCAGGTTGCAGGCACTCCAAACACTCTGCGGCTAGCGACTCCCTTAATGATCATCGCGCTCGCTGAGCTCTGCGTGCTCAGCGAATCTGCTGCGAAGCTGCCGCTAGTGTAACGCGGCGAATGTACAGAGAAAGAGCTATCAGCGTGCCCCCCTCACCTCCAGGTCTTTCCCCAGCACAGACCACCGTCTTGTATACTGGCGGTTGTTGGCTACATAAGACGGAAGCTCACGTGTAAGAATTTTCGAGTGAGAGAGCTAAGTCGAGTGAGAGAGCTAAGTCGAGTCTAAATGCTGCAGCCGTGCGGAAAGCGTCAGCGTCTGATGTTGTGTCAACGGTGCCCCTCGAGCTATTTTACGCGATGAACAGGAATACAGTACCGACCCCCTTCTGTGCGGTTACGTCGACTGCCTGCATGCGTTTGCAAGATTCTCCTCAGTTTCTGCTCTTCATATTAGCGGACCTGGCCAATTTGCATTGATCTAGGTGCCCTTCCATCCCAGAGAAGCTAACGCTTAGCTGCTGAAAGTTCATGCTAAACTGCACTCCCTTTTATTTTGTGAGCCAGACATTGTTCTTCCTTTGTATGTTGATATTTTGTGCCAAGGATAGAAAATGTTTAGCGGGGTTTGTTGCTACGAGAGAGCAAAACGGAAAACAGCAGGCCTGAAAACAAACCAACGAAATGATTGGTGACTTTTTACATATAAAAGCCAACCTTCTATTTATTGCAGAACCTGTCCGTTCAATAGAACCACGTTATTTGTGGCGGTTGCCTTCGTTTCTTTTCACCGTCACCGGTCACCTTGCATGCACCGTGTACAAGTGTGTCTATTGCTTGAGAAGTAAAATAACAGTTCATTTACCATTACAGTCAGCAACCACAGAACATACTTAAATGTGAAATTAAGTCATGTAAGACATTTAAGTAAACAGTATAAAACGTAACTTTAATTGTGTTGTAGTTTTGCTACATATTAGTATTCGCTACCTATCGCTGTGAATTACTTAACATTATATATATAGCTGTATAACCTAAAGTTGATTGACGTAAGTATGGTTGCGGATAGCTGGCCAAATATTGGCGTGCCTATTATACATAATCTAAGTAACAGTAACAAATATTTACGTCACATAGCAAACGGCGATTATGGAGCCCTACAAGCAGTCTGAGCGAAATCGACTCTGTAAAATATTCACTACGTAACCTAAACAGTTCTACTCCACCTGATAATAGACGGCCTTAGCGGAGGCATGCCGTTCTCGCGCGAAACGCTGTTGGGACCGGCCCGCATGGCGTCCCCCTTCCAAAGACAAACGACAAAGGGTAAACGGCCCACAGAGACCTCTGTTGTGGGCCACGATGCCATCAGACAGGACGGTCCCCGCAATCTTTGTTATTATTGAATTAGGATACCCACCTCAAAGAAATCCACCCTCAAAGCCCTTTTTGCATCGAGTTTATGCAATGAGTTTGTTGCTACCGGTTGAACCACGGCTGCACCCTAAGTCCATTTAAACCTTGAAGCGGTGCAGGAAAGCGGTACGTTCTCTGAGTCGCGTGGCTCATCATTTGTGGAATAGAATCACGCCAGAGCGTATTTATGAAGACTTGATAAAAAAAAGTACTGTTCTGCTAGTAACACACTCAACTTCTCATACATTTACTTATTGACTGTACATGAAAACAGGGTAGAAAATGAATTCGCCTTGAAAAATGTGCATATGTACTTATATATACGCTTAGACAACAAGTGTCGTATATATAATTTTTTTTCTCCGTATACAGCTTTATTCACCGTTTTATTAAACGATTAAATATTTAGGAAGATGAAGAACCCCAATAAGTCACATATACAGTTAAGATAAACAGTTTCCCGGAACATTAATAATTTGTATATATTTAGGAATCTATTCAAGTAAATTTGAACATTGTTTAGATATGAATCTCCATAAGGAGCATTTTGTCGAGGACGATATAATCGGGCAGTGTGTGGTAAAACATTCCAGGGAAGCTCTAGCATTCCCAGCCGGGCATTGTCAAGCTGCAAAGCTATACTCCACCTGTTGACCAAGCAGGGAGACTTGTAAGCAAAGGCTTTCCTTAAACGGTCCAATAACTTTTACTTATTAATGGCTGTAGGATTAGAGCAGACGCGTATCCTGCCATAAAACTCTGGTGTAATGTCATGCCTATGTACTAGCAGTATGCATGCTGCAATGTCTTCATGCGCAAAACCTACCGAGACACACTCTCTATACGCCCCGTATAATATATCAACACCTATGCTTACCAGCCTTCAGGAGGCGCAACCTACTACAGCACTTTGATGAGGTACTTTGGGAGACCCTGCAATCCCTGCTAAACACTCGGTTAAAATATTTGTCTTGGACTCAAGTTGCGATCGATATTCACCGGATACGCACACTTATACCGACATACAGCAATAGTCCGTCGGGCCCGGACAGGGGCCTCAAACGTATTTTGCCAGTCAGATCTTTACGATCCACGGGCAAATCCAGCGTGACGTGGTGAGGATTGGAAATGCGTCTACAGACACATGCGTCTTATGCGCGTCAGGCCAGCGTAGCGACGTCGACCACACAGTGCCTCAATGTGGCGCTCTAACAACATGTGTCGCCGCTGCCTGGTCCCGGGGAATAGCTTACCTAGACGCCTTCCTGAGGGAGAAGACACGACTAGAACAAAGTCGAAGAGCTCGAATTGGAAGTCGAGAGGCATGGCCGAGGGAGGGTTTCCCAAGGGACGTCATGCAACCAGGCTTTCCGCAAAGTCTCAACGCAGTCTCGGTTGCTGGAACAAGCCTATCGAGAGATCCATGAGCAGGTCGAAGTAAGAAACTCCCTCTTCATGGTCCCAAGGTGGTGGCACACAATTTCGAACCTTGAGGGAGTGCGGAGGAAAACGGGTTTTAGTGGGTGTGAGTTACACGCTAGGAGCTGACGGTTGTCAGCTCTGCTTGTGCATAATACATTTCCCGAACCTTCCAAAAAAAGAGCGGTCGATATTGCCCTATTCTGCTTTTCGGGCTGACCCTCAGCTAAGATGTAACGTCTACGGGACCGCTTTTCGCATTGCTTCATAGATTGATCCCCATAAATACAAATGTGTAACGGTGAGGCTCGAACCCGCGCACCTTGTGTCTCCTTCAATCGCAAAGCGCAGGCAAATCTACTACGCCACCGGGCTCGTTATCCGAAGTAAAGCAGCTTGTCATCGCCATCGGGGCTTCGTTGACCAAAGTTGAATTGCCGATTCAACGCAGGCAGCTCTTGCTAATTTTCGCGACTAGTAGAATAATATCGAAGCACATTAGTGATATCTGGATCGGGTCGTTATATCTCGACTTTAACGCGATCTAGACCTAGGAATCAGGTTTCCAACAGCTTTAAGAGGGCCCGTTCAAAGCGTGCTTTCAACAAATGAGTGGCAAGTGGCTTCGAGCCCTCCCCTCGCCTCATCGTTTCCGCCTTGCGGTTGGGGGAGGTATTTTGCACACTCCACCGACTTAACCTGTGCTTCCGAGCTCCAGTAAACCGCGCGGGTGAGCACGCCTTGTCATATCGCTATAGCGCTGGGCGCGACTCACGTTATTTTGCCATCAAGGATGTGATCGTTTGCGCTCTTTACTTGGTTCACTTAAGACGTGGTCATGAGTGTGTGGTAAGCGACCGCCGAGAACCGAAAATTGACGAAATATAATGAATTAACGCAATTGATAGTTCGGCCGATCGTCCTAGAATTGGTCACCGTTGGCCCGGAAAAAGTCGCATTAACCTCAATATTTGTTTGTTTACAAATAAATAAAATACTTACATTTTAAATTGAACTATCGACTATTTTTATGTAAAATAATAATGGTCTTCTTGCGTAAGAACCAGATTGACTCAAGCGCGGCACCTGACGTATGATGAGGAATATCCAGTTGTTATATGTGGGGACTCGCGTCTGGCGCATCTTCTGATAGTCAAAATTCACCGAATTAACGCGTACTTCGGTGCGGCGACTGTATTATCTATGCTTAGACGCAAATCTGGATCACGCGAAGCCGCCAAGTGATCAAGCAATATTAAGCAAGCGCGTTGTTTGCAGATACAACCATGAACCTGCTGCTGACCAGGAAAGCGCGCCGCTTCCACCACAGAGACTCGAGATAGTTACCACACTTTGAACTTGTGGCCTGAACTTCTGGGGCCTCTTTCATGTCAAAGAGAATGGCGCTGACACTGAATGTTACGTCGCGTTCTTCACATGCGCAAGTAACTCGCGCTTTACATCTGAAGGTAGAGCCGACGATGACTACCCCGTTGCTTTATCTCGCGCTTCGATGATTTCTCGCTGCAGATTGGCGTTCTACGATGCCAGAACATTGTGCGGGCATCTACCGAAGTAAAAGGCCCTGTTTATGCCGTAAAGTACCACCAAACACAGACGATCATACGCAGGCGGCGTCTAACTTGGGGCTTCATTGGCTCCAGGGCTACCTGGCATGGCGGTTTTTATAAACATCTCGTGCATTCAGTAAAGACCGCCCGGCACAGAACCCTCGAACGAAGATTGATCGGCTTTGAGCTACTTTGTATTATCATCAGCGAGATCGCGGTTGTGTGTGATTAACTCCCGGTCAATCAATGCTTACGGTGCCAGCGGTGACCCCTCGGGGAGCCTTGGGCGAGTACGCCTGCTGACTTTATTCAAGCCGCGGTGGCACAGGCGCTGTGTGCCGTACGTGCCCCCGACCCACTGGGTGGGACGGCGTCTATCAGCGCAGATCCAACTCAATCTGCACAATCTCAACCGCACAGCCAGGACCATAATGCGCTATCTTAGAGATCTCTCTGTTCATGAATGCGCGAACATTTTCTTCAACTACGTTCTGCCAACATCGACAGCTCGGGTCGACATGAGACAATGACGGTGAGCGACGTTGCCCCAGTAAAGGACGATGACGTCCACATTGACAACTAGTTCGCATAAAGTCGGCAGTAACAGTGGCAATCATTTCCCGTAATGTCGGCCGTGACAAACCTGTTAAAACCTACCAAGTTTGTTTCAGTAACGGCCGCGTTTTCACCCACGCAGCTCAACTGTTATATCCTCTGGAGGTAGTCAATTAATTCTATGCACTATGGATTAGGTGCCTAAAACGGCTTGGAGTAATTAAAACAGGGACTGTTTCTTCTCGGGCAGCGTTACATTTCTATAGTGAAAACCGTATTCCGCCGCCGTTGAGTACTATTTGATTTGACTCCGCCGAACGAGCTCGGCTGTATAAACACTTTTTTTTTGCCGAAATATTGTTTGTTTAGTTTGATTAACCAAGGGTGGTTGGTTTACACATATACATCATAGGCATCACATTTTCAGAGTTGAGACAACGGAGTTGCCCTTTCGCAACGCTGAGGGTAATATAGATCACACGTACGGTCACAAAGTTTAAATATGCCCTCCGGCGAGATCACATGAAACTTCTCGCTCACACATATCTTCAGGTGGAAGCCGTGGACGGCAAATCTCGTGACTATAACACTTTCGTTTTGTCATCGCAGCAATAAAGTCTAGACAGCTAACCGCCAAAGCGACGGTAGCTAACTGTGTAAGGCATAGTGCTCGTGTCTTCTCCTGTTGGCATAGAGGGTACGACAATTTGGGACACCAACAGCATAAACGAAAGCTTACCGTCGACAGGGTAGTCAACAACCTTGTTTGAGTGGGGTCCACCTCGGGCAGTAGTTGGGAACAACTGTTCATACATCATGGTTTTAATCAGGTTATTGAAAGCCGTATTCTTGTTATCGTAGGTAACCACAGTTTTCAACAACAGTTTTAGTTGTCGGTGCTTTTCGAGCAACAAGCGTGTGCATGCAAACGCTACCGTAGTCGCTTTTTGAACGTGTTCCGCGACGCCTCTAATGCCGTACCATAGAAATGTCGTTGGTTGACATTTCACCCAAATGATTTTCTGATTTTTATGATGAAGGTTTACGTTTACCAATGCGTAACTTGTTTATGTCGACCACTTAAGGGCGGCCTGATCGTGCCGCTTCTTTTTAGCCTAAAGTTAGTATAAAACTGCGCAAATAATTTTTATATTATACGTTTTTATTAGAACTTCATTGGCCGTACAATTATCAGCAACAACGATTATGAACCTTTAATAACCGTTTTTGTTCCGTTGATTCCTTTGGGCAAGTAGATTGGCATGTTACGGCAATAAGGCTCAGCGTCATCAGCCAATTACGGCTGCAGAAAACTTTGCGATCAGCACGGCCAAATCGAGAGTAGCTAACGCGTCACATAAATGCTGCAATTGTTTGCTTGTCTGTGAACGACAAAATGCAAGTGTATCGCCAGGGAAAGAACCGGCTCTCCAAATACAAAGCATAGGTCTATTTGTTTATTATATCTATGCGTTTACCGCAGTCTCCGTACTTGAATGGCAGTAAATGCATTAGGCGGAAGCTTCCGTATGGGTTGCGTTTAAGTTTCAAGATATAATCCTTGTTTTTGGCTAGCTGCACCAAAGAAGGACGAAATGTCGACGTTTCAGGTTCAACCACGCCGGGTCATGGCATTTGTGTTTACAGCTCACTTGCGGTTTGTGGCTTAGCCATCGCTCTGCCGCTTTCACATGCTTGACTAAGATTGACTTTTATTCCGCTTTTCTTACTCCCAATATTACTGTAAGCTTGGAATCGAGCGCTGCGTGTAGCCTACTACAATGTGTTGCAGTGCTGATGACTATACCTTTTAGCGTGTCCGCTTCCTCGCCAGCCTCGAGCTTCGCAAGCGATTGGCCCCGATGTCGACATTTACGACGCTGAGCAATTGCCCCTCTGTTCTTCTACCTCTTCTAGGCAGTTAGCTAGCTACACGGCGAATATAGATGTAGATAAACATGTTTATGTGACGGGCGGCGTATGCAAATGCTGTCGCCGGACACTGTGAAACCGGCGATGAATTGCTGTGCCACAGGACGGCTGGGAGGCGAGGAAAATTGCTAGACGAATAGCGTGGAGGATTATGTGAGGCCACATCGAGGGCAACCGGGAGAGATTTTGTTGTGCCTCAATTGGGCCACCAACACGGCCTCCGCTTTGGGCCCGGGGTCACTTCTGCGGTTGCCGCCGTTTCCACTGCGAGAGCTACCACAAACTGCTTGTCGAAAGCCAGTGCTACTGTTGTAAATCATCTGCACCACAGTTAGGGAAATGTTCGTCGGACAAAATGCTTGGCAAACTCGTAGCAGCAGTAACAGCAAACACTGTAGCAACAACAGCCACAGCAGAAACTACAATAATAATTCGAACGCATTTCACCAATCGACAGGTGACAGTTGTAGTGATATACATGATATGATAGGTGGTAGGTAGTGCATGGTCCAATGCTTAACTATGTTAAATAATAAAATAAAACTGTAGCAGAGCGCCGTTCTAAACTTTACACAGCTCTCAAGACTTTTGAAACTACCACATGGCCAATAATGCGTATTTTCTGGGAATCCAATGCGCGTATTTGCTAGCGTCAGCTGGTAGAGTTATGGCAGCCAACATGTTTTGAATTTCATATATAGTATTTATTTGATATGAATTTATAATATGCAATGCTATGTCTTAGTTTACTGCCATAAGGCACATTAGCTTCCGTCAATATGTGTTATTTTTGTTTTCCTAACTACAGATGGATTTGATTGTTTTAAGTAGAAGGTGAAACGGCGATTATATTTGGTCTACTTCCTGCAACACGTGCTGTTTAATGATTTCCGAGTGTTTATTTTTAGTTAGGTTGAAATAAAGATTAGGAGACGTCTATAATTAAAAACAGTTTTGATGAGGTTGCTTTTTTGATTCTAGGCCATCATTTGTCCCCTGCGGGCTTGGAACTCATCAAGAGACATATCTTCGATGCACCAAGGGCATATATATTTGAATATGTTTCAAGATGCCGATTAAGGTGAACGGTAGGGACCTAGATTAGGAGACGTTTAGTCAATATCACCCTCAACTGTAAATACAAACATCATAGAGCCTTGATGTCACCCTTTTTGAAACAAATGTTTTTAGTACTCCTGTTGCCATTTTGAATGAATCCATAAAATGGAACGATGTACTTACTAACATCATACACAGATTTGTTATCACTATGGCAACGTTCTAAGGTGCTCTACGTTGCATTTCAACCGGTTAGCTATTTTTATTATTCCTATTTAATGATGTTTGTGCGATAATTTTAGGTCTAATCAGGCTCTAGCAAATTGATAGAACAGTTTGAAGCGGATAGGGCCACTTCGTAAAGCTAAACTAAGCTAATGCTCCAAGACGCGTGACATGTAAGGACTAATGTTATATACGGCTGTATGTTACGGTGTATTTAGATGCATTTGGCTTGACTAGGGTCGACCTGCGAGCATACACTCATGAAAGTAACGCTTTAATAAACATCGTTGCATTGACATTAGGGAATTAATCAGGTATAAGCTTAACTACAAACATATATGTTCTACCTATAGAAGATGTAATAAACTTTTTATAGCATACAAAGTACATAGATAAAGATTTCCTTAAACCACCTGACGCTGGCGAATTTTAATTAGCTTGAAAGGTGTTTTTCATTATATATGAAACAAGTGCTTTGGTTGCCTATCCGAGCAAGGAGCCGTTTTGTGTATCTCATGTCAGGCTGCCCACCGGTTGCTGAAATAAGCCGACGAAGGCTGAAGATGCCGTGTACAGTACCTTACGAATGTTTTATTTCGGAGTGAGAAGCTAAAGTCGAACAGGCCAGACGGGAGGTCGGTGGTTTGGACGTTTTCATGCCTTGCATTTTTGGTCTGGTCCTGCATGTGACAATCGCCACGTATACACCCGGTACATAGTGAATGGTTATCACTACCTGGTAACCTTTCATGAGGAGTACGAAATGTGCACCTGCCGGTTCTGCCTGCAGAGGTGTGCCAACTACCATGCAGTGGAATGCACAGCGTTGGACCGAATATCGTTACACTACTTCTCTCGTCGGAAGCATGAAGAAGATGGAACTTCATGAAAAAAATATATTGAAATGCATAATATACTCAATTTGAGTGAAATAAACATAATTGTAATTGTAAAAGCAGATAAAACTTTCCTTAAAATGTCGTCAGGTGGAGACTGGCTACGCGTATGGTGTGGAAACGAATATGGAAAACGAAAAGAGGGAGGATAGAGCCGCCCTTGTCTATCGAAATTGGACCGTCGTGGCAGCTTCGGCCCGAGAATTTATGGGGAAGGCGATGCTAATAAATAGGGGATATACTACTCGCTGTTGGAGCTATCCTCTCATACAAATTATGGCAGTGGTGGCTTGGGCAGCTAACGCTAGGTTCGAGAAAACTGAGGCGTTGCCATGCGTAGGAGCGAGTCCTGCCTTGTAAAGGTACTTCATTTTCCTTGATTCCGTAATCGGGTTGAGTATTGTCCTGCTGTTACATTATCTTGCTTACATAAGTGCAGTATAAGGAAGGGGCTGAAAGATCGAAGAGCGAGGTCATGGCATATAGTAGTCCCCTGCCAGCCTCCATGACCGCACCGAGAAGAGTCGTATATAGGGAACAGACGCTAAGAGGTGTAAAACCTTGTTTATCTTCAATAAATTGTATGTAAAAAGCGCTCGAGGAGTGTATCTCAGTTTGCGTATAGCCGATTGATACTAGAGTATTTAAAGTAAATTTAACCTGAGGTAGTGGTGGAGGCGTGGAGAACGAGACCGTGCGCTCCAAGACGAATCTTAACGGCCGGTGATTATAATGCCGACATTTTTCATAAAAATGATGAAAACTATCTCACTATTTCCCACAGCTCTACGTCTTAAACAGTGAATAAGTAACCACCTTTCAACTATGTATGCCATTATCGCAGCCACCTGCCAGGGTTGGTGATGGTGCTTTCATTTTGGGCAAACCATACTCTATAGAGGTAGCCAACCACGACGTCACAACAAAGATCAACCCGACATGTTGTTCCATTGTCGACCGCCTTCAACTGGGGGATTCTGTCTGCTTTGGTGCCGAGTTCTTACCTCGCCATTGAAACACGCCGGAGTAACATATACTATAGATCCAGCAGCATGCAGCTGATGGCCTCGTGCATCGTGCCTCGTGTCTTCGATTCCAAGTGCAATCACTGAGAGCTGAAACAGCGCGGAGTTTACCGATGACTGGCTGTCTGGTGGTAGGAGCAGTTGTTCGGGGCAGCACGACAAGGCAACGCCGTTGACACGCCGTCAAAGACTAACTCCGGCCTCGCATGTCGCCTCGACTCAGCTCAGAGACGCCTAATGCATAGACAGATAGATATCGCGGACCAACAGGCATGCCGCGGAACGTGCTGCATACCAACGTAGGGCGTGTTCCGAGATTG
Source organism: Dermanyssus gallinae (assembly GCA_003439945.1). NCBI lineage: Eukaryota > Metazoa > Arthropoda > Arachnida > Mesostigmata > Dermanyssidae > Dermanyssus > Dermanyssus gallinae. Next base: position 24,779 of record QVRM01004646.1, on the reverse strand, counting down.
ATGACCTCTCTCACGGCTACTCGGCAGTGTTCGCACCCGGACTACGACGACGGAGGCACCGCCAGCTGCCCGTAGCTGTATCATCACCATCATCATCACAATCACCAGCATCATCAGCATCATCATTCGCATCCTCATCCCCCTCCTCCCCCCTCCCCCCTATCGTTGTCGACGCGGGGTGACAGCTGCGGCAGTGGTGAGCGAGTGCACCACAACAGTAGTGAAAAATTGAAGATGTGTTCGTCGCATCTTGGAACAGAGGCCAGAGAGTCCGTTTGGAACGAACAGTTGGAAAAGGCAGTTGGCCTTGGCCCGACGTGGCTCGGCGGTTCGGCGGTGCAAGGCCGGACGCGCGCAGCAAACACGCAATGCCCTATCATCGGTCGCACACCGCATCGCCACTAAAAAGACCGCCATTCCACCGGCCCCTTCGTTTCGCCTTCGCTTCCTTTGTGGCGCTTCCCTGTTTCTCTACCCGGTTTCCTCTCTGCGAAGTCTAGGTTTGAGACCGACCGACCCGCCGGTTAGAGCCCCTACTAGGCAAATATAGCACTATCGAGACCCGTCCATATAGTTCATTCGGTGGCGCCAGAGCCAGTGAGGCTATGCGGTTATACTCTAACTGCTCTTGCTTCGTTGCCGTCGTCTCGTCGCCGTCTCGACGAAGTCGAAGTCGGTGGAGAGCTGTTAACGAACGAACAAAGATGAACAGAATCAACAAAACAAGGCATACATAGTTAGTGACGAACTAACTCATAGCCAACGTTCCTCCAATGTGCCTCTACAACCGTCTCGTTTGTCAGATAATCAGCTGCATCACGCGTTTCTCTTGTTGAGCTTCGGGTGCGGCTCAAGTGAATGCAATGTCTGTATAGCAGAAGAGATAAGGTAGCAGAATAGCAGACGAGCATATTGTGGAGAAGCGGAACGGTAGATCAGAAAACAGAAAAGTCAACGTCAAATTAAGTCAAGTCCGCGTTTTGCAACACACGTTGTGTGAAGACTCAATTTACGAGGTAGTCCAGTAGTTTAAAAGGGTACCTGACTTTTAATTGTCAACCTTCGTCACGTTTAGAAAAGTTGTCATTGAAGCATCAATGTCTAGATTATTGATCGAATTATGAATTTTTAGGGACAATTGATGGATGAAAATTTTTAGGGACAATTATGACTCAAAGGGGCTGAAATCCTGGTGCTCGCCAGAGTAAGCTGGCATGCTTGGAAATCAAATGATCGCTTTTTTATCTCCGCGTTTGAGGCCTGTGATAATATTTTTAGTGATTGCACTGTTATAACATCTAATCGTTTGCACACTGACACAGGATAGTAGTGAATCTGATTATGTTCATGTAATTATTAAGACTAATGAAGAAGTTATACTTACTAATAGCATGCGGCCATATAGTGTTACTGGCCGGATAACTTCATGCACTAACGGGGATGTTCTCCTCACCATGTCACGACTTTTGAGCAAATCGTGACAAACGCTTCAACCTTGAACTTCTGCGCCGAGCTAGGACACGGCTTCAGCAAGGCGTTACAGAAACGACAGGCGTAGGCAAACAACGTGTCTCGCTACTATCCATTGTTTTTGCTACGTTAAATCGGCCGACGAAGTTGCTTTACGGTCAAACGATCGGTCCTCAAATCATGAGATCGCAAGCCCCTCAGGGAAATATCAGGAAGATGAATAATTGACCTCATAAATGAGCCCAATCCTTTCAGCTCTTTATAGAGGATATATACTTATTATATAATGTATATGCACTACACGTATATATTAGAGACAAGTAGAGACACCCCGCGTTTAGAAATCATATCTAAATCAAGTTTTATTGCCATACCTGCAGAAATCTTGTGCAATTCGTACTGCGCACGGCTTAGGAAATTACTCAGCCATGATGTGCTTGTACGTTGAGGGGTAAAATATTTCAATAAGGTGTCTTCAATAGTATCTACAGGAATGCCTGCGCGCTATGCGAGTCCCCGTGAAGCATAAACGAAAACATCTGTGATTCAATCTTCGACATTAGTTAAACGAATTTCGAGCGTGGTATCACTGCGATGTCCGGTTGGACCGGGGACTAGTAGGTCTAGACCGTTCACATGCGACAGTAAAATCTTGCTTCTGCTGTCTTTACCACCAGCAAACAATAACAAAGTCCAATCGATATCGAGGTTCAAAGCTCCCGTAATTAATTTCGGCCATTCTACACCAGTAAAGTTGCCGAAATCGTTACGGCGGGCGAAACATATGAGCAGGTAATCCTATATTTACAACCAGCCTCTAAATTAATCTCTAGCGCAATAAGATCATAGAGTGACGGGCCAGTTATTACCTCGCGGTAGTGAAGATGTGGCCTGGTAAGGATGTAGATCCTCCAACTCGCGTATTCTGTTCTTCCAAAACAAGAAGAAAAATAACAAGAAGAATAACACAATATCGGCCTATGATTGACAGTTTGGCAGGGGGTAAACCATTTTTAGCCGAAGGTTCAGTAATATAGATAACGATTGTGTCAGTCGTTTTAGTATACGCTAGCAGAACATCACAGGCACTCCTACTAACAAACGAGAGGGCGTTATAAAGTAGCTAATTAGGCCTGACGAATTTGTAGGCTTGTATACTTGACATAAGTCAGCACTGAGTCACATGTTGACAGGTAATTTATCCATTATGTGGATTTTATTGCCACGGTCATATTGTGTGAATAATAGTAGTAATCATGTGAATTTTATTGCGATGCTCGTAATTTCATTGCGACGGTCTTAAGCGACATTTTTGCTGCTGTCGCCTTTACGTCAAGGTTAGATGTAAAGGAAATGTGTATGTGAAGTCTTGTAATCGGTTGCAGCAGTTGGTGCTGGCTTCTTGCGTGATTTAATTGCCCATCGGCAATCGTTGTGGAAAGCATTTTTAGAATAAAATTAGTTCTAGCCGTACGCTACTGCCTAGCGGTGATAGCCCCCTCATCTCACAGTGACTAAAAAGCCTTATGATTACGGTCTGTTTCGTCAGACACATTTTGGGAGTGCCCAGAAATGCATCGCCGACGCTAGCTTTAGAACCCTGTCCAGAACGCATGCTTAGAGAAGACTTTATACTGGACAGAATTGTCTTAGGTAGGCACACGGAATACGGAAAAACCGCGCAACATAGATTTTGTTGAATGTGGGTATGCAGACGGGCCAGCGTTCGGCTCGCAATGGTGAAGGCTAGAAATTAATACAAGTATGTGTCAACTCTGCTTATCTTGTTATGTTGACAATGGGGCTTTTTGGACATGGTTAAAAGCATGTGCAGTATACGAGCTATGTCTATGATGTTGAAATATTCAAAAGGGCAGCGTCCCCGTAAAACTTCAGGATACGGTAAATAAACTTTACAAGTGGCTTGATTCTCTTGATTTAAAACTGTCAGTTATTAGGTGCGACGTATTTTATTTAGGTCATGTAAACACACGCTTCTTGTTTGTGTCGCACAATACAGATTGTAATGTCTCGTTAAGATTGGGAAGAGTCATTCGGAACTGTATTAAAATGTTTAACGTTACTCATACGTCGCTGGAAGCTTCTGAAGTTTCCAATGACGAATAGCCAACAGTATATATATATATATATATATATATATATATATATATATATATATATATAAATAAAATCAGTTTATGAGTATTCTCGCTGGAGCTGAGAAAGCGGCATGGATTTAGCGTAGCCGATGAGGTGGTACAGGCATAGACCGTCACAACGACGGCATTTGCAGTTCTCTGTTAATTCATGCAACCTAGCATATAAACATAATAGATGACCATAATTCCTCTGCAGGTTGGCAGAGTGCCCTCAGAGCGGCATTTTTGGCAAAGAGACTGCCATATGGGAACGAGAAGATCTCCCTGCAGAAGGTGTTCGTTTGTTCGTTTCCATCTAATCGATTCGATAGAGAGCCTGAGAACCACGGGGTATGTTTCTTAATCTCTGTTAGTAAAACACCGGGACGCCGGGTCTTCATATGTCATACAGTCTGGCGGGGCTGAAGTTGTGAAAATGTCAATTATTAAGCAGCCCGTTCGTGCCGTAGAGCCATCGGCTGACATCGACATAATAAATAGAGGTGCTCCTATCGCTACACAACCGCAAACCGTAACCATCCAGTGACTCTAACAGGGCGATTGGACTGTCTAAGCGGTGGAGGCGGGATGTTTGCTTCAGTCGGCAGTTGAGATTCCCAGCCAACAGTACTGTCTGCCAACGAAGCTCATAGCAATGCTAATCTTTTCCAGTAGCACTGTCACCGCTTCCAGAGTTTGCACTGCTGCGCATGGCAATTAACAAACGTGTGAGTGACGAACACGTAAACTTGTACCAGTCCAAGCGTATCATCGGGCATTTCATTCTGTATTGTTTGCTGTTCGGCCTTGCTATTAATAGTCGAACGACACAAAGTGATTCTGCAGGGCCGTCGCAAGGAGAATATTCGTTCGCTTTATGCACACGTCGCTACTTGACAAGCGTGAAAACTATCTGTCGCGCGTGTACACTATAGTAGCGTCTCTGGAAGGGCCTAGATAGAGCAGATAAGTCTCCGGTCAGATGTCGTTCCACTAGGCGTCATCGAACTTCGAAAATAAAACCGTAAATAATGTTATGTACAGTAAAGAGAATTGGGCGTATTAGTTGAGTAAAGAATCATGTACGAACACTAGGTAATCGAAGAAAATGTCTCGGATAGTGAACGCGTCGAGACTCATGGGTTAGTTCTTAGGAAACATAACAAGTTCTGAGGGCGGGCGGTGTACATTCAAAGCTATTGTCGTAAGATAGCTTTAAATATTTTTTTGTGTTTATAATTATGTGCACGACTTTAAATGAGAAACACGACAACATAATAAAAAAGCTCAGCGAGAGGAATAACGGTCCGAGCTTTCTAAAGTACCAATGCTTGTGGGGTGCACAAGCAATGGTCTACGGTATTTAAGCATTATCATAATCCTTCTCTCTTGACATATACAGGTAGTTCAATAAGTTCTTAGAATGAAAACCGAGAATTTTCCAAATCATGTTTTAAAATTTTTCTTATTCAATATATTCCCCGAGAAGCTCAATACACTTTTCCCACCGAGATTTCAGAGCTTTCATACCTCTTTAGTAGAATTCCGCGTCGTTAGACTGAAAATAGGCATTGACAGCAGCCTTAACCTCTTCATTGCTGGAAAAACGCTTTCCACCGAGACTATTCTTCAAATGTCCGAAGAGGAAATAATCAGAGGGGGCCAGGTCTGGAGAATAGGAGGGTTGTTCAATAAGTTCGAACCTCAGTTGGGCCAGTTTTGCCGATGCTTGCCGGGACTTGTGTGCAGGAGCATTGCCCTGGTGAAACGGGACAACCTTCTTCTGCAAAGCGGGCCGTTTCACGATGAGTTCTTGCTAACGGCAGTCCAACAGTCTTGCATAATATTCTCCTGTGATCGTTTTACAGCTCTCAAGGTAGTCGACCAGCATTATTCTACGTTGGTCTTAAAAAACTGTAGACATCACCTTTCCGGTCAATGCCGTTGTCCGCACCCTCTTCGGAGGTCCTTCATCAGGTGCACACCATTGGCAAGATACTTCTTGGGTCTCGGGAGTGTAGTGATGAACCCGGCTTTCATCGACGGTCATGAATCTGCACCAAAAATCCGACAGAGTGTTCGACATCTTGGCCAAATTTCGCTGTAAAGCCAAAACAGGCGCGTCTTTTTGGCCTTGGTTGAGCAAATGCGGCAGCCATTTTGCTCTAAGCTCTTTCATCTTCAAGTTTTCGTGTAGGATAAAATGCACTAACTGCCTAAACTAATCCCTAATGCCTCCGCTATTTCCTTAATGTTCATTCGCTTATCTGTGCCAAGAAATTTTCGCACTTTCTCTACGTTTTCCTCATCAGTTGCCGTTTTTTGGCCTCCTGGACGTAGTTCATCCTCGGTGCTCCTGCGACCTCTTTTTAACACATTAATCCAGTTGGAAACAGTGGCAAAACATGGCGCAGAGTCACTGTACGTCTCGTCTAACTCAATTTTTACTTGGGTCGCATTCCAACCTTTAAAATAAAAATGCTTGATAACCACTCGAAACTCTTTTTCTCCATTTTTAAAAATCACGCCGATACGTTGCACGGGAAAAGCTATCAAACGAAATCGCAACGGCCAATCACCATAATATATTGAGTGCTAGCAGTCGAAAAGTTGCAGTTCCTATTAGCGGTGAAAGCCTGCCAAAATTCGAATTCTAAGAAGCTCATTCTAAGAACTTATTGAACTATATATATATATATATATATATATATATATATATATAACGATAAAAACAAGAAGTATATATATAAGTCTAGTTTTATCGTTTTATGGGCACACCTTCCACTCGGCTTACAGGGAAGCATTCATCCATTCATTTTCCGTTTATTGGGTGCCTCCTCTCCCCCACCCCCTCCCCGGTGCAGTAAGGACGATTGCGCAGCCCTCTAGCCGCTAGTTCTGCTGTTGTTCTCGTCGGCGTTGCTGATACTGCTGCTGCCGCTGCTCCTGGCTGGGGTGGTTGAAAGGGCATCAGCATCGATTAGCTAGCCTATCGTTGTCGTCGTCGTCTTCATAGTATGGCCGCCCTCCAAAGCGAGGCAGCTTCGACGCTTTGGCGGCGCGCTCGGGCACAGACCGGCGGGGAGGGTGGATGCGAAAGTGCCACGCATTCATCCGCTTCGTCGGTCGGCGCCTGACGGTGGCGTTCGACGAGATGATCATACTGCGCGGCTGCTCGCTTGCCCGTGTCGAACTGAGTTAGTTAGACGAGATGTCTGCTGCTTCAACGGGCCGGCCGCTAAACCATTCAATGGTGACCGTGGTGAGAGACGCTATTGAAGAAAAGCTGGGCCCTCCTGGTAAAACGAACGGGAGACCATTCACTGCTGTATCGTCCCCCCCCCGCCTTATAGCTGGCCCCTGCTATATCGACGCAACTTACCTTGTCCCTACTGCATTCTCTCTTTATATATTTATATATATATATATATATATATATATATATATATATATATATATGTATATATATATGTATATATATATATATATATATATATCTATATATATATATATATATATATATATATATATATATATATATATATATATATACAGAGTAACGCAAAACGATTTCGAGAGCGATATAAGGAACTGTAGAGCTCGTTGAAACAAATGTTTTTGCCAATTGGACATGGCTCGGGAAAATCTTGGATCGGAGTGAGTGTGAAACTTCAAAAATGTGTGACACTGGTGTTATATGTGCCCAACATAGAAGCATAACGTCGCCATGTTCGTGAGAAAATTCTGCTTCTTCTGAAAACATACAACGCCGACTAGAATATGCGGCGTGGTCGTTTAGAAAAAAAATTGCAAAACTAAAGTTCTTTTATTAGCTATCACGTCAAAAGACGCTCTAAAATTATAACTCGAAGACCATTCATAGTGCTTAAAACCAACACATTCAGGCAAGTGCGCATTTCATGACGATCATTTTGATACCGAATCTATGGCGTTGGTTGCGTAGTAATTAAGGTTTTCCGGAGATTGTGTCGATATTGAGTCCACACATAAATGACTTAGACCATAAAATAAATCACTTAGTCATAGCTCTAGAAGCACACACAACTAAGGTCACGTTTAGGCAATCACGTACTGGTGAAGCATTTTCGCCACCGCATCTTTATCGCGCTTCAACCACGACATCTGTATCATCACCACCTTCGTTAGGCCTTCGTACGCGTCCCAATAGTCATGAAGTTTGCTTTACATCAAAGGGTGTGCTTAATAGACACAACACCTATTGTTGGGCAAGCGAGAACATGTACCAGTAAGGTAGCCTTATCAAATGAAGCAAAACATCAAGAACATTTGTTTATATATACGAGCTCTGAAGTCCAAATGGGCGCATTGTCGATTTAATCGTTCTCGTATTAGGGTTTGATTCGATTCCTAGTCGTGTCAGGCGCTCATCCGCTTGATAGATAACCGATTAGACCTCATGCCCAACAGAACACGAATGAGTGTAAACTGTGGCAGTAGATATATGTCATCTTCGGAATAGGAGCGAAAATTATATATTATCCGTGCCCTCCGTGCAAAGATGAGTATTCAGAACAGAGTGTGCACAGCCAAAACTGAAGAACTGATTGGCAGAGTCCAACTATGAATTTCTAAGAATCGTTCTATCTCGATCAGCAATCTTTCAGTGCTCTCGTTTTGAGTGTGGTGTCCAGTGAGGGAGACGCCATGCCGCTGTGCTTCCTTCAGAAAGGCAAAATCGTTCGAAAAGAAATTTACTTGCGTGTTCTATGAACTGTCGTGAAACCATAGACACACGAAATGTCTAAAAGACAAGCTTTTCAGCAAGAAGGCGCTCCCGCCTATACTTGCCGTCTAGTACAGGAGTCAGGCTGTCTGAGCATATGAGCATGTTTTGGGGCAAATACGTATGACCGCCCAAGATCCCCAATTTGAATCCGTCGGACTACTACGTTTGAGGTATATCTCGACATGCTAACGTAGATTCGCTGAATGCCGCTTTTAGGAAAGCGTTCAAAAGTGTGGGTAAACCCCTTTTAGCATGGGCTTGTATGCGGTTCGACTCTAAACTGACAAAATTGAGTAAAATTTTAATAAACATGTAAACAGTTATATTAAGCAAAAACCTCCTCTGTCGGTAAGCGCAGAAAAAAACTGCATTTAAATATCGGTCTCAAAGAAGGGCGTTAAAATACGCGTCAATTTAGTATTGTCCCATCATGTACTTGTTCACAACAAACGGTTTAATATTACAACTATATGATATTCTTCTTTAGGGTGTATATATACCGTCAATTTCGTTCTAACAAACAGTAACGATGCATCGCACAGATTTACGAAGTTCTTATATAAACAGCTTTAACCCGGTCCACGTTAAATGCTTCCCGTGTTAGTCAGCAGTTACATATAATCTGTTTGGGTGTGAAGCGGGTGTTTTGTTGTTTAGCCTGTACTCTTGCACCTGCCTTCGTTAAGATATATGAAGTTCTGTCAGTAGGAATCCTATGTAATCTTTTTGGACTCGATTCGAAGGAGTTATACGAGAAAAACATCTGGGGCGGTGTCTTGGCAGCACTATGTCACTCACACACAAGGCCTCGTTTCTACACTCTGCCGGTTTATCAGACAAACTTGACACACCTCGTTTCTACACTCTGTCGGTATATCAGACACATACCATGCAAACATATTTGAGACACCATATGCCACTAAGAGTTTGGTAGCTATGTCGTTGTTTGTCCTTAACAGTCTATCTAGAACTGCTTTTCTTCTGAGCCCTAATCTCTTACCTTGAGGCGTTTTATCCGCAAAATGAAGAAATATGTGATTATGTAATATATACTATTAAAACTCGAATCTAATTGCTATTAAGATACTGTTCCGCCAATGGACTAAATTACATGTTTGACTTGTGAGTGAAATAAGCTGCAAAATGCATGTACGTTGTCATTGCTGGGACGACTCTTTTCTCTATACTCTTTTAGATCAAACTAACTAACAAGGTCCATCATCATCGTAACGTAATGTCGTACTTTCTGATTACTTCTCCGAAGTACCGATAAAATGAGTTTCGATTTCTGATGTCTAGACATTCAGCAAGGCACATCGTTTAGCAAGTCGTTTGTACTTGGTGTATTGTATTACAGCAATTGAGTGTGTGTGCATTCCGGTAAAAGGCAGCTTACACGAGCCTGCAGAAAAATTACGTTGATGATCAACAACAACAACTACTACTAAAACAACAGCAACAACAATAACAACTACTACTAAAACAACAGCAACAACAACAACTACTACTAAAACAACAGCAACAACAACAACTACTACTACCACTATTACAACAGCAACAACAACAACTACTACTACCACTATTACAACAACAGCAACGGCAACAACAACAACAGCAACAACAACAACAACAACAAGAGCAAGGACAGCCGCGTCGATGAGAGGCCGTTAGCGAGGTTATGCCACGAGTGACCCTGGAAGGGCGGAATAGGCGGGCGGTTGGGGAGACGGAGGAGGAGGAGGAGGGGCTCACATAGACGAAGCAATAGCCCCAACCGAAGCCGTTGATGCCTTTGGGGCTGGCGGCGGCGGCATCGTCCGCTACTCCGCTGCCGCCGCTGTTGTTGTGTATGTGCCAGGCTTTATTGCTTGTTAAGGGCCGTAAGCGTTGTGCGAGGAGGCCATTTTCTATGGTCAGCAGCCCGAGTAGCAGTAGTAGCCGAAGTAGTGGGGTGCTGGTAGCGGTAGGACTGAGAGGAACGAGGGTAAACGGCCTCGTTGACCCGCAGTTGCCCTTGCATCCGTTGCTGCTTCTACTACAAGTACTACTACTACTACTATACTAGCTCCCTAGCAGCAATACCGGCGGCAACACATCTACACCAACATCGACATCGGGTGCTCTACGCTATACGTATCCTAGGCCTCGCCCAGCCAGTATTGTTGTGTACCCGGCTATTGTGAATGACTGCGGCCGTTATACCCCCCGCCACCCCCCAGAAAAAGAACGAAGCTCTTCTTTCTTCTTTTTCTTTCTCTTCTTCCTCCTTGTTTTTCTTGTTTTCCTTGTTTTCCATCCTCCTTTGCACTCTTCCTTCTCTTGAAGGAGGCCCTGGTGGCGGCTTACGAGCTCATTGCCCGTTTGACCCCAGGGCAACGTCTCGCATCCTACGCACACCCCTGCCTTCGCGCACACTCGCTCGAAGAACAATGCCTCGCTCATGTTTTCGCTCGGCTATAACCACCTCCTGACGTTCGCTCGGCCAATATAAACTCCTCACAATCCGATCAGCTCAAGAGCTCAGTGGTGAGTGGGGTCCTCACAAACGCTCGTTGGGATCCCGCTCGCGAGACCGTGCAAAGCAAATGCGAGCATGGCGTCAGCGGTCGAATGACAACTTGCTTTCTCGCTCTGCGGGTTTGGCGAGAACCGGGCACACGGAGCAGATGTTTCCACAAGGAAGACACAAAGCGCACTGATGCCGACTGTAACCAAGCACTGAGCTTTTACTGTAAACGATACAGCGCAATGTCTCTAAATAGAATAAGGTTATTTGGACATCTCTGATGTGTGTTTTTCGATCATGGCTAATTACAGTTCGCTTTGGTCTTCACCTTATCTAAACTGGAAAACCAATTTAGAAGTGGCTAGTGCTGCAGTTAAACCTATGATTTTCGAAGGAAAGGGGACGGTTTTGCCACTAAACTTACTCAGTATACAATGTTAATTGATATATATATATTGCGTGTTCAAAAAAAGTTGGTAAATAAGACGGGGTAGGCGTGTGAACGCAACACGTGGCCCTCAACACTCTATTCGTCTGATTCAACCTTACATCAGCCGCCCAACAAAAAGCTCGGCTCAGTCGAGGTCAGATTAACGCGCAATAAACTCCGCTGACCCCCAAAGCAGGTAAAGCTGCTTACTCAGCTGTTGTTGGCAACGTGCAATCGACCACTCGAATAGTCTAATAGGGAGTTCCAGGTAGAATTGCTGTCAAATGTGGAGGATCAACGATCTTTAACAGTTGCCAGCGCGGAGTTTGCAAACCAGGGCAAACCTCGGGTACAGACTTAGTCGTAATTGCCCCGGGAAAGCCAAACATTCTCTTTGATCTTCCTCTATTTCATTCTCTGCCCAGTTCGCTCTTTAGAGGCAGACTGGTCGTTCGTTAAGAGAGCATATGTGTGTTCTTTTAGAGTCAACTCATCGAACTGTTTTTCTGTGTTTTTAAAAAAAATAAAATCAAAAGCAAACTAATGCTAAAAATGCATATATATATATATATATATATATATATATATATATATATATATATATATATATATATATATAATTTTGTTTTGGTCGATAGGGCAGATACTAACCACTTATGCGTGTTGTTCTTATAAGCCTCACGTCCGTGTACAAATGCGGTTCGTTTAAGACGAATATCTTAATATAGTACACTTTAATGTAAATGACAAACAAAGTCAGAGATACGATATACGAATATATGCGTATACAGATACCCGCTTGTGTTCGAAGTGTAAGCGTTAAGTGAGAAGCTATTTGTCAATAGAAAATTAGAAATCTAAAAACGAAAATTACGGTGTGATATTAATGAGTATATAATTTAAATAACAAAGTAAATATGTATTTACTTAAATACATTTACTGGATTAATAATTAATATAAATAATAAAAGTATGGCAATTTATGGTTTAGGAAAAACTCTGCTATTGTACGCACTAAAGGCGGTCGATAACATTAATACTATCATCATTAAGGTTTTATTAGTTAATTTGAGTATAAACATATCCACCAGGTAGTCATAGGCTAGATAGTTGCCGACGGTGTACCAAATTATGCATCAAACAAGTTTCTCCACAAACGCTACAGCCAAACTTTTTATCGACGCCATGGCGGCTCTCACGCATGTGGAACGATAAAACCAGTACATTGCGTTACGAGGTATCATGGATCGGCCCTTGTATTGCAGGAAGGCCACTTTTGTCCGTTACAGCTTGGGTTCCGTGAAATTTGAGATCTAGTTCCAACATTTAAAGTTCCTAATTTAATAATTTACATCTATATACACCTGTATTTCGAAGAGTGAAGCGTTGCTTCGCTTTTTGCGACAATGTATATTAACTTATTACAACTATGCATGCTTATTTCGCAATATTTATGCATTTTAAAATGGCATGTAATTATAAATATAGCATTGTCAATATATACTATTTGAGCACTGCAAGCGAGTTCCAGACCAAGTGAAAATTTGTAGAGACTGCCGATGCGTATGGCAGCTTGCTGTTTATTATTTACCGCACATTTGCAAGCCGAAGCCGCAACGGCGCTGATTGCCCACCTGGTGAACTCCTTGGGTCGAACAGAGCAAGTGATGGCAGCCATGCGCATGGCATACCTGTAAGTGTCCATACCATTCCATCCCAAAGCTCCCTGACGATGCACACATCTAACTGCGCTACCTCTGCCAGGGCCTCGGTCACTTTTCCCTGCCGCCCTAACAAAACTTGCTGAAGTAATCCTGTATTAGACGACCTAAGCCTGACTCTCACTGTCGTTTTCACTGCCGGTCCGCAATCGGCTAGCAGGCATACAAAGCGGTTTCTTGCCGAACCTGACAGGTAAATAACGCGTTTCATATCTGTTGTAAAGCACTTTTCTTGCTGTGCAAAATTTGCCGCTGAAAGATGGCCCTACATCCTGCTAAAGTTGTAGATCAACGTTGGTATAAGTACCAAGAAGATATCAAAGTGGGTGTCTTGATAATACATGAAAAAGATGGGAAAGCAGTCTTAAGCTCAACAAGACGCACTGGCGTACTTAGAGTTATTCTTAGAGCGTACTTAGTATTCGAAAGTCTCTCACCCCTGCGTGAATAAATACAATGGACGGCCGACACCTGTACCCGATTTTCTTGGCCGTTCCCGTATAGTTCTTAAGGCCGTTCCTGTATAGTGCAGTCTTAGACCCAAATACGGGAAAGAGTTGACAAATCCAGCCGTTGGTTAAAACGGAGTAGTATGCGGCCAGTCAACCCCCACGGCAGGCCCTTGCGATGAAGGTAAATTTATGCGGCGATTGCGCTTCTAAACTAATTTCGCACATGGCGGGCTAGGTCTGCGATGAGTAAGGCTAAAGCCAGGCAACTCAGAAGGCCCCCTTAAGGGGCCTCATGTTTTGACTAAGCCGCAAGGTGCGCTCGCCCCTTATGTCCACTTTAAGGCGGTCCTCAGCAAGAAAGGAGAGCACTCGTAGAGGAAAATTACCCACTCTAGGGTGTCGAACATTCCGACTGCAGTACATGGATCGCGTCCTGTGTACCTCGACCCTTTCTGAGCCCAAATTGCTCCCAAAGTAAGGCCTTTGCCACAGCTGGAAATACCCTAGAGATAATCAACTACATACATATATTTTTTAACGCTCTGACAATCACATTTTAGATGCTCATAATGGGCTAAGTTTCCCGAGGCACGTTGTCGACTAAATGCATCTATCGCGTTCTCTTTACTGGATTTATGTAGGATTCGCTAGCAGATGAAACCTTCGCACGTAATTAAAATGCAGTTCCTCTTGCATAAAAAATCCGGCAATAGTCCAGTGTCTACATTCTAAAACAAGCGTTCTGGTGCTGGCTGAAAAGTCTCAAATAAATCTTTGCAATTCCAAAGTAATACTCTGCAGTTGTTATTAGCATGCCGCTGCCTAGGCAGAAGGGGTTATTGCTGTCCAGCTGTTAAACCATGACCGTCGAAAGTATTTTTGCATATTCCAGTCTGCGGCGTAGCCCCCAGCCAGCTTCAAAAACTCACGCCCTTCGAAAGCAGAGCGTTGTTTTGGCGGGCGTCTTCCAGTTTAGGACATCCAGAGCAACGAGCGGTCTGGTTCGCCCCTACATCGGTGCGTGGGCCGCGCACTTCAGATGGGCTACACCCATCAAACGAGTAGGACACTGGGTCTACTCATACGAGCTCTTTATTACGGAGCTCACACAAACAAAACACAGCGTAGTGATCGGTGCCGCCATCTTGCTTTTTGACTACTTGATTTGAACACGCCTGAAAAGTTTTTGAAGTAGCTGCCGTTAGCCTGTCAAGTTCTTCTAGGTCCTTAGGCGATCGAACCTCGTGGCGTGGTGCATTTGCATGCGCCTAGCGACCGGAGGAGACACGTAGGTGCACAGGTTCGAGCTCTGCCGTTGTAAATTTGCATTTATAGAGTCCGTTATATAAAGCAATCCGAAAGCAAATACGTGGACGTTAAATATCGGCTGAGAGTCAGGCCGAAAAAGTTTTAGGTCCGAAGCCGCTGACCAACCGAACGTATAGCTGGTATCCAGTTCAATATCTAAGTCAAATAAAACACGTATTATGATTGCAAACAGCACATGTGGTAATTAATAGATTCGAAGCATAGATGTGAGCTTCCTATTTTGAATGCGATTAAGACGCGCGATCAAACTTCACCTCTTACTGTATAATCGCCGAGTTTAATGGTATTGTTGGCCTCGTTTGACGTCCCCTAAGTAAAAGTCAGTGGCCAATTACAAAGTAATAGTCGCTGTAGGTTCACGTCATCCACCCAAGCGCCTCGACGCCTGACCCAAGTTGGATGCGTGCACGTTGTCTCTCACGCGTGTGTGTCATCTTAACGTGCGCTAAGATGCAGACTGCCTTAGGGAGTGGGGAGCGTTGCCATCCGGGCCTTATTCGTACGCTCCAAATTGGGCTTACCCTCGTGTTCAAACGACGATTAAGCGTGTCGCTCAAACGAGCGGCAAACATTGACGCCCGGCCTTGCAGCCTCGACATTGTATAGGAAATTCCATACGCGACTGACCCACAGACAGGCTTTAACAGCACCGTCAGTGGTAACAGGCGCAAGAGCCGAGCCGGCGACAGGGACATTCGCCTAGTGTTGGCAACTATGCGCACACGCCCACTTCACACCGAACACGACAAGAAGCGCTAAGGACAAGGCATTTTTCCTTCGGGGTCGACCGGGCAGCAACCACATAGCCTCAGCGAGCTGCCTTAGGACGGATATCCTCTTGCTTCGCTACCTCCACCCACTACTCTTCTCTATTTCCCTTGAAAATTTAGCTGCCGACTTTTCCCGCTGTTCTGCGGTGGTGCTACGTGAACGTGCCCGAAGGCCAGTGTCGAGCAGAGATACATGGCTCACCCGCCAAAATGAACCGCTTTTATAATGTTGTCGCCTCAAATTCGCTCACGCCGCGTCACGCTCTGATCCACGAAGAAGAAAAACGCAAGAAGAAATGAGGAAAAATAGAAAGAGAAAAGGTCGTGGATGCCGCTGACAAACACAAGCCCGTCCAGACATACCAACCGCAACAGCCGGTATTCAATAGGTTACGACTTATTTATTGTCTGATACATAACGGCCCCTATTAGCCGAAGCCACATATCCGAAGAGTCCAAAGCAACGTTGCAAATGACGTGCAGAGTCTAGCGATGTGTGCCCACAGCACATTAAATGTATACGAACTTTAGTAGTAGTGAATAGTTATAGAACAAAACGTCGATAAGACAAAGGCCCGCGCCTAACCGTTTAGTAAATGAAAGTGAATGAATAAATACGTTGTTTGGTAGAAAAAATAATTTAATCTTTTTGTAGACTCTGCGTACACGAAGTGTTTCTTAAATTTAGGCTTAGCCGGCCATACTGTAGGCTTGTACATTCTTATTATATAATAGTTCAATATTTCTCAATCAGATAATATGTGACTTGATTCGGTCGTCGCATATAGATATATATTATATGTATATATTATATATATATATCTAGTATATATGTATATATAATTATAGATATGATATATATGTATATCTATATCTATATATATATTATATATAATCTATATATATATATATATATACATAGCATATGTCTATATATATATTATCTATATATATATATCTCTCATACTCTATCTATCTCTCTATATACTACATATATCATGTATCTCTACCTATCTACATATATATATCTATATATATACATATACATATATGTTAATTAAGGGTGTTATACATTTTGACTAAAATACAAAGTAAATCAGGTAGGGTCAAAATTTCGAGTTTTAATAAAAAGTACTTGCGTGTCTTTATTTCTGAAGGATAATGCCAGAAAGATGGCCGCCCCAGCACTTGCACACCATTTTTATGTCATTTTAGGATATTTTTGGCGCTGTGCCGATCTCAAAAACTTTCACCGAATATTTTTTTTAGCTCATCGCTGGTAGTGGGTTTACTGGCAAACACCTCGCTCTTCAAAAATTCCAAAGAAGAAGTGCAGGGGCTCAAATCAGACAAATAAGGTGGCCACGGAATGTCCGCTTTCTGGGAGATCACGTGCCTACCAAAAATGTGCAGCTCAATGAGCTTTACTTCCTGAGACCTATCCGTGGTGAAATGGGTAGAAATAGAACGACGAAGTTTACAAACACCTTGCCATCAGCGCCGCTATTTCGATGTGGCAGCACAAAGGTTCGAAACAAACCCTTGAGTGACTCATTCCGCGCCCTATATATATAGTATATACAAAATGAGTGAAATTAGTATGCTAATTAGGGTCTTGTTTTGACAGTTTGAAGTGTCAGATAAGACTTAAATGTACAGAAACCGAAGATTACGTATGGTGATTGCGATCCTCTGATGCTTTGATGTTTTTCGATATTGGATGCGTTAGCGTAGCGCAAAATACTGTCTCTGGAGCCCTGGCAGGGATAGGGTAGCCCAAAGACCCGCCAGTAAACAATACTGCTTCGTGTAAAGCCGCGGTAAAAGTGTACCATTTATTATTAGCTTATACTTATTTAGCAGCTATCGGGGTTTTAACTCCACTTAGTTAAGTGTTCGATTTACAACGCCATTTCAAAGAACGCATGGTTACGTTTTGCGCTGCTTTGCACTGTCAGCTGACTCCATGAATGAAACGGGAGACCGACTCGTACCTAAAAATCTCGGGTTCAATGCATAGATGTTTCGCTGGAGTTTTAGTAATTCTTAAATTGTTTTACTCTTCATAGCAAATTTGTCGTTCGACTTGAACCTATCAGCCCGATAATTATTGGTTGCCTGCAAAGGCTGCGATGCCGCCCAGAAGTGGTAGTACTACTCCGCTGTCCACCCAGAATATATCCAGGCTACGACAGGGTTCAACCGACAAAATTGCGCGTGCTGACGACGCCCGGAAAGGGGCCAAAGCAAATATACGCGTTACCGCAGTTACGTCGGCGATAGATGTTTCAGGTGAACCGAACTCAACACTGCCGATTTGGGCCCTAGTGGTGGGAACGCACGGCGTATAAGCGCATCATAGGCTCCAAGCGCAAGAAGTTGTCTTCATCGTCCGCGAGCCCTGTGGACAGGCAAGTTATTGAGAGGAATAACGACGGATTCACTCGTTTGGTAACCCGAATAGAAGAACGGGCTGCGTCCCACGAGCAGAAGGGCCTAGTTTAAACTAAAAAAGAGTATATCGTCTGGTAGAGTGGGAACATTCAAGGTGATCATACGGAGAGAATCATCCGAAGACGAAGTCTTAGCAGATTTAACTGAAGACTCGCTAGTATCGACGCACAAACACATCCACGGCGTGGCCCCCGGAATTAGAATATCCGCGGATAGGAGGTCCATTATCGTGTGGCTTTTGCGATTAGAAGACATATGCGTTCGATTTCAGTCCTTGGAAACCTACGGGTAGTCATAAAGAGCCTATCTCTATGGATATTTAAAGACAGGATACACAGAGTCTTAAAATCAATTACCGAAGGAGAAATAGCATGCGAATTGTTACCGCTTGGAGTCAGTCATGTGATGAAGTTGTTCTAAGTGCGAAACGGAGTGAGTGCTCGGCAAAGTAATTCTGTCCTTCTTCTTCTGGATTCCTTGCATACAAAACTCATCAAGTTTGTTCTCGAACCCGGTCAACCTAAGTTACCTGTGTCCAAGTTAAGTGCCTGAGGCCGGGAAACTTTGCCTATAGGTGCTTAACTTCAATTTGCAAGAAGTGCGAAACTCCCGGACACCTAGCTACAAGCTTCCCTAAGGAAGATGTGTGTGATTCAGCAAGA
This sequence comes from Dermanyssus gallinae, assembly GCA_003439945.1. Lineage (NCBI taxonomy): Eukaryota > Metazoa > Arthropoda > Arachnida > Mesostigmata > Dermanyssidae > Dermanyssus > Dermanyssus gallinae. The sequence continues at coordinate 6,079 of QVRM01004646.1, read as the reverse complement.
TGTGTGTGAACTGTTGTGGCGAGTTCACCTACCTACCACGCTTGACTTACATTTGGGAAATAAACCGAATTATTCTCGAAGCCCACACACTGCGACAAGTTATCGCTGCTACAATCTACGATGAATCTTACAAACATGAATGATCACGATCGCGGAGTACAGGGGAGTAGCTGCGCCACTCAACCCCATGAACGAGTAAACGTCTGCTATGCGCCGTGGCCTAACAAAATATACATCAGCTAAGTTTAAGGTTTTATGAAGCGATTCAGATGTACGGAAGTACGTCAAGAGGCTAGTACCGTGGCTCTTACTTGGGCATTCTCATAAGTTTAATCTAATAACGATGTTGAGGCATCGTATGTCTTTTCTCTTTCGCTCCAGTGGTCCTTCACCTCACCCGCGTCCGCAACAATGTGTCATCTCTCTCAGTCAAAATCTGCAACAATATTTGGGATCAATATTTATCAAATCATATTACAAATCAATGTAAGTAAACGCGTTTCAGCCTAGAACAGCCCTGGTCTGCACCACTCGGCAAGCGATCCAAAAGTAGAGATCGCGTTGCCCCGCTGGACGTCAACGGAAAGTCTCTGGCGTAAGAATTTGTGCATCTTGTTGTTTTTTGCTAGGGTCGCGGCGTGACCAGCTCTAAGCGAACCGAAACCGACCATTGATGCAGAAAGTGAGTCGGTCACAGAGTCGTCTTATATGAGGGTCCAGCCTCGTTCAAAGGGAATAAGAGTCATCCCGTGGCGTTAGCGACCTCCCCCAATGTATTCGTCTGCTAAGTGAGATTGCCACTTCTGATCGCCGCGGATCGTTTCCCACATAACTCAGAAACAATATTGTGTGCCAGTTCATTTGTGTGCCAGTTTCAACATTTTTGAAAGAGATGTTTTTAGCGCAGTCAGAAGTACAATATCTTAACGCCCAGCATTGATCATACAGAGGCATCATGAGAGAAACACTCAATAGTTCCCGAGCACCTAGAATGACCGACATTTATCTCATCTGCTTTCTGTCACGGCCGCGGAAGATATCCAGGCGGCTATTAAGAGCTCCTCTAAGAGCTTTGCCGCAGTTCTAGAATCTATGAGGCTCCGAATTTGTAAGATTCTTCTTTCGAAGGTCCCCCTGTTTCCTTCTAACCGTTGGTGAATGGTGCAAAGCTATTCGCCCTTCAGAAGAAAAAAAACGCATCGGTACGCCCTACTGCGTGTTCTTATGTGCTGTGCAGGCTTGTCGTAAAGATTGAACGCAACCAAGACAAACCTGATAATTCTGAGACCACTGGAACACACTAGTTGGGGCTGGGTACCTGAAAGCCTATCGGACTTTTCTAATTCAGGTTTTTTATCGTTTTTTAAACTCTTTAACAAAGCCCTTAGATCATGCGGTCTTCCCTGCATCCCAGAACCGACTGGCTTCTGCGCGGAGGATGGCAGGCATCCAGACGGAATGACACTTACACCCTCTGAGATCTATTTTCTCCGAGAAGCTGACCTATATAACCTAGTCGACGACTTGCAAGGACTCAACGAGTTGATACAGTTCACACTCGAGTCCCTGTTCCTCTCTGCGTTACTACCCGTCTCCAAGGGGGTATTGGGGTTCCGGATTGATTGACCCTGGTGGGCCCCGTTATTATCTCCTCAATGTGACACGCAACGTGACTGGAGTGCCCATTTGCGCGACGAGGCGCAACGACGTCTCTTTAAAGAGGCTCCCGGCGCTCAGAGCTCACCTAAACGCCATGTCCCTCTAAGGATTTAGGCGCCTGGTTACACGCTGCCTCCATGGATATTCTTTTTGATAATGAGACGATTTGCATAAAGTACCCCCACGACTAGGATCAGACTTAGTTAGCTCTCATCAATGCCATTGTGGTCACCCCGTCGAAGAATTGGGACATGACGGCCTATCATGTAATATTAATGCACGAGGAGTTCCTAGACATTTCTTTAATTATAAAACGTTTACCATAGCCCTTAGGTCATGCGGCCTTCCGTGCATCCCAGAACCGACTGGCCCCTGCGCGGAGGACGGCAAGCGTCCAGACGGAATGACACTTACATCCTCTGAGAAAGACAACATTTTATTTTGGGATGCGACCGTCACCAGCCACAATGCCGAAATGAATAAGGATATATGTTTGCTGCAGTGTATCAGGACAAGTTTTTAAAAAGAGTCTCGTAAAGGTGCAACTTGACGCGTGACAGAGTCGTACTCCCAAGTGTCGCGGAGTATCAGCGTGGTATTGACTACTGCGTTTTTAAAGATCTCATACGCAATGATCAGATTGATGGATACTACACCGTGCGAACAAACAACCTACGTGGTCGCGGTTTCATTCAACCGTCTAAGATTGCTAGTGTGGCGGTCGGCAACCGCTCATTTGTTTGGCGAACAGCTCGCCTAGCCCGCGCATGCGAGCAAGTTATGTTCCTTGTTCGACCCCGTTTTTAAATAAAGGAGATATTGGTGTTGTATTGTATGCTAAGATAATACTCATCATCGGTTATCCCCACAAATTCTGACTTCGCGTTTGAAACCTTGGGTGCTCGTGGCGTTCGGGCTAGGCATTCCGGCATGTTGTTGAACTTACGTGCTGAAGGCTATAGAAGATCGTCGTCCTTCTCTAAACAACCTCTGGGTTCTAACCTAAAATGTTTGAGCTGACCGCCAGCCAACATTTAACTTCTACGGGTTTGCTTTCGCATTGCTTTGTGAGACGGACCCCATAAACACAAATGCACAACGTTGAGGATCGAACCCGTGCACCTGTGTCTGCTTTCGCATTGCTTCGTGAGACGGACCCCATAAACACAAATGCACAACGGTGAGTATCTAACCCGTGCACCTGTGTGTCTCCTCCGGTCGCGAGGTGTACGCGAATGCGCCACGCCACCGGGCTCGACTCTGGATTTTACCCTACAACGTAGAAACACCGCCTCCGCTTGAAAGAGATGTTTGAAGAAGACACTCTGAAGTGGTATACGTCCGGCCTAAACGAACCAGACAAGTGACAGTCACCATACTCACCGCACGCGCTAGGTATATATATATATATATATATATATATATAAATATATATATTGTGAGATATTTATGTAAAAAAAAATCAAGAATGCTTAAGATATAAAAATAAATACTTTAATAGAGATATAGCCTTCCTTATGAAACATAATATTGGTGAAATAGTGACTGTTTTGGTTTGTGCAAGCTGTATACATGCAAGACACTGAATTTTAAAGCACCTCTTTACATGACTTAGGCTCAGTTACATAAATACGCACTTCGATGTTGGTATTTAGCTATTGTGGGATTATTATCCTACACTTTACGCTTTAAAACATCATAAGGAAAGTATAACAGCGTTAGCTAAGGTCACGTTACGGGAAATTACCCGCCCGGAATACCTCATCCTTAAAAACTGTCTCGGCGGTTTATGGTTTGTAGCACCGTTTTGTTTAAATTATAATTCTCTCGCATCGATTTCTTCTCAACTCGGCTAAAAGTAATTAAGTATCATGCTGCGATAACGCTCGTCATTTACCGTGGAGTGAAAAAAATTCCATTAGTTCCTTTGGACCAGACTGTCACATATGACACATGTATCGGTTCTTCGTGAACCACGTGAATGTTCTCTTTTGCCCAGATGCAGCAATTGTATTTACTCACACTTCTCTATTCATCGGAAGAGATCATTTTCGTCACAAAATACGCATCACGCTGCACCGTATCGGAAGCCTAATTAACGAAGTTTAGCCGTTCCAGCCCTGTTAAATGTTTGCACAAACTCACAAAGAGTGTTCTCACAAGGCAGTTTATATCGATCGTTTATATCGAACGAAGAGCTCGCCAGCATGCCTGTCCAGTCGTTTCCTATTCATGATCAATGTTTGTAATCGCTATGCGTTCTTCTGTTGAGTAATGATCCATCCTAGATTGGCAGACCGAGCCTGATCCATTCACGAAGAGAGCAGACCGCAGAGGGCAGATCTGAGCGTGGGAACTTCTAAAAGATGTCAGCTGAGTATTCAGATTCCTGTATACATAATGTAACATACGGAGAATATATATGTATACGCGTATGTGGGTGTTATACATAGAAAATGTGTCAACAAGAAATAAAAATAAAACGATTGTTTGTCATCGATGCATTTGCATTGTAACCCGTTGCGGGCAATGCTACAGGTATGTGTCGTTCGACGTGGGTACGGGATTGAATATGAATGTACTCTTAGATAGTCAAAGACAGCGTATGCTAGGATATCTGTCTTTGTGCAGGCCGGCGACATGGTCTCTCATTCGTCTTGGCCTGCTCTCTCTTGGTCAACTTAGGTGTCGTTGTCGTACAGGTGAGCATATAAAGCCTGCACACACACATATATATATATATATATATATATATATATACACGTATATATATACGTATATATATATTCACGTGCGATGCTCACACGAAACCACCACGTTGCGTCGTATTGGTATGCTGGTGTTGTGTGCGTGTATGTCTGCGTGTTTTCATGCGTGCGTGCGTCCGTGCGCCATGTAAATATGTATACAGACATATATATGGAAAGAGAAATGGTTGCTGCAATAGATCGCGCTCTTTCAGTGTGAGTTGAGTCAGGGCCGCCGGATTAATAAAGGAAAGATCCCACGCTGTTGGCGCCGTAGCAGCAGCTGCTGCTGCCACGCTGTCGTTGTCGTCGTCATCGTCACTGTGGAGTGGACGTCGCCATCGGGTGGTGGTGGTGGTGGCGGCGGCGGCGGCGGTGTGATCATCCATCATTATTATGGCGAAACGACGAACAACGTGTCGGCGGCGGCCGGGGCGCCGCCTTCGCACTTTCACCCCGTCACCCCCTTAGTGCCTCTGTTGCTGCTGCTGCTGCTTCAGCTGCCCTGACGTGAACCCCGGTCGGCTTTGCTCTGTCTGCTCGTTCGGTTTCGTTCACATCTCTCTCTCTCTCTCTCTCTCCACCTATGTCAGCAGCGACCAAGATCAATAATATCACGCTGCTCGATGCTGCTAAGCCGAGTGGGCCTGACCGGACGGTCGAACGCCCTAAACGAGCATCTAGTATTATTAAACACACGATATATTATCAGCGCGACCAAGTACACCTTTGACGATAAGCTGCGATAGCCAACTCAAGACTCTGTCGCAGGCATTTCGCAAGCTTGCTGTTGCTAATAGTGTGGTTGTTGTTGTTGCTGCTGCTCTTGTTGTTCGTGTTGTTAGAGTTGTCCCCTTTGTTGCCGCTAATGTTGTTGTTGTTATTAAGGTGGATCTTGTTGTTATTGTGTTCTGCTACGTACTGCTGCCAATGTTTTTGTCGCCGTTGTCGCCCTTCGTCCGTTGCCACTCATCATCGTCCGTCATCGTCTTTCGACGTCCTTTATTGTTCGTCGTCGTCGTCTGCCATCGCTGTTCGCCGTGGTCGTCCTTCGTCAGTCTCTGTCCATCATTTTCTGTCGTCGTCTCTGCTTGGGCATCGTCGCCCAATCGTCTCTCTCTCTCTCTCTCTTTCTCTCTATCTCGCTCTCTCGCGCTCTGCCGTCCATCGTTTCTCTCTCTCTGCCGTTCATCGTCTCTCTCTGCCGTCTATCGTCTCTCTCTGCCGTCTATCGTCTCTCTCTCTGCCGTCCATCGTCTCTCTCTCTCTGCCGTCCATCGTCTCTCTCTCTGCCGTCCATCGTCTCTCTCTCTGCCGTCCATCGTCTCTCTCTCTGCCGTCCATCGTCTCTCTCTGCCGTCCATCGTCTCTCTCTCTGCCGTCCATCGTCTCCCTCTGCCGTCTGTCGTCTTCCCCTGCCGTCCATCGTCTCTCTCTCTGCCGTTCATCGTCTCTCTCTCTACCGTCCATCGTCTCTCTCTCTACCGTCCATCGTATCTCTCTCTGCCGTCCATCGTCTCTCTCTCTGCCGTCCATCGTCTCTCTCCCTACCGTCCATCGTCTCTCTCTGCCGTCTGTCGTCTTCTTCTGCCGTCCATCGTCTCTCTCTGCCGTATGTCGTCTTCCGTCTCGTCTCTTCTGCCGTCCATCGTCTCTCTCTGCCGTCCATCGTC